>CM034356.1:35781555-36015962 GCA_019925275.1 Mytilus edulis | reverse complement strand
CTGTACTATAAACCTGATTCCTACTTAAACTGTGTAAAGACATACAAATCTAGTAATACTTCCAAAATATAGGTGACCTATTGCTCATAGTTAAAGAAAAAACTGACCAAAATACAAAAAAAAATCAACACTGAGCAATGTACCTTGAAAATGAGGTCAAGGTCAAATAAACCTGGAAGACTGACATGTACATCATAAAATATTTCCATACACCAAATATGGTTGACCTATTGCATACAATATCAGAAAAAAAATTACCACAACTCACAAATGTAGACGTCGTTTTGAAAACTACAAAGAAGATGTCGATTAGAGGTAAATAATATCGACCGTCGATTCGGGATGTTATTTTTAATTGTGACGTCTGATTTGGACGTCAATTTGAGTGACGGACGTCTATTAAAGACCAGACATACATTGTATATATCCGGTGTGACATTCAAGAGCTTGCAAATCCTATCAGGATTTCCTTGATAAAGGGTTGATTATAAAGAAGCTATTTTAACTAAGGCTCCAAAGCTGTGAAGTTGAAATCGTCCATTCGAAAATGATACGGATGTCATCACAAGGTGATCGATTGTTATGGAATATCTGTTTCAGAGATGACGACCGATATACATTTAATATTTTGTCGTTACCATATTTTTCTCTAATACTCGAATTCAACATACCAAACAACACTTATAACCAGCTTTGTACTTTCAAGAGCACAAATCCATTAACGGAGTACGATCTGTTTATAATTCCAAATCTAGAGCACCTTAGATCCTCCAAGGTTTAAGTTAGGTTTGTTTTGATCGTTAGTTTTCTATGCAGTCTTTTCTCCATTGTCGTTTTCATTGTTTGCTTTGTGTTTGTAAGTTTGATTTTTGAAATACTATTTTGTCTCTCATATACGCTCGATCATGCATGGTAACAATAAACAAACTTCATTAACAGGGATGTGCTTATTATATTAATTCTTCTCAAACAGAATGACTAGGCGGGATGATTAAAATCGATACTTTTCGGTTTCACGGTAACTATCATATACTCATTGATTTATGCAATATGCAATATGTATGATATATAAATGGACCAACCTGCTATCAAGTTTTGTTTTTTTTTATTTTGAAACTAGTATCATAAGAGTGTGATTCGCACAGTCGACTCTTCCGTTCTTGCTTCTTTGTGAGTTTATACGATTCTCGGGGTGTTTTTTTCCTCAACAGTGATTTTTATCAGTGCGACTTTTGATAATATAAAAACTATTGTTCTTTTACTTAACGTTGGGGATTATGTGTTATTTTTTTATATTTATTATTAATGATGCCCTCGTGTCATGGCTTCTTGTCAAATAGCTGTGAAAGATTAAGGTCCATGGCGGGAGAATAAACAAGAACAGAAAAAATAAAGATATGTCGACAATAATCTGAGGAAACAAGTCTTTCCCAGTTTCGTTTTTTTTTCAAATACCCACGAAATTGATGTCGTGTTTTACCTGAAAAATTGACACAAGCATCTATAATTGCATTTAATATATTTCATCTCGTCATACGTAACTCGGAGCATTGATAGAAATTGAATACCCATTGTTTTGACTAGAAACTTAAATCTACAGAAAAAAGATAAATAAAATACAATAGAATGCATTTGTATATTCATCATTTGTTCCTGTTGTTGAAAAGATTTCAAATATTTTGTTTACTCAGTGCTTATTTGATGAACAACAATATTCTGTTTCTTCATTTAATAATAAGTGTACTATACAGTTGTGGCTTGCATTTTCCTTGTATAGCAGGGGTGTCTTCCTCCTGTTCCCACTTTTTAAAAATGCTATTCCTTCTATTCCCACTTGCAAATAACAATAGATGTTTTGATAAATAATTTGTTTTTATAACAATCAAGGTTAATTAGAATTTCACCTCAGATTTACCTGTATTTCTTTTAAAAGTATAACATATTTGGTACACTGTTTAGGTATAATACCTTGTTTATTTGTAATATGTTTCTTAAAAATAAAGAAAAATAATGATAAATAGATTTGAGTTAGATTTATTTTTAATTTTTGAATTTGTACTTGAAAATAAAGAAAAATTATGATAAATAGATGGAATTAGATTTATTTAAAAAAAAAATGAATTTGTATTTAAAAATAAAGACAAAATATGATAAAAAGATTGGTGTCAGATTATTTTTAAATTTTTAACGAGGAAGAACTAGTTAAACTCAGAACCGAAGACAGGAACGACGACACACAAGAACTTGTAGAGAACAATCCAACTTGTCCATCTTGCAAGAACACAATGTACAAAAAACCTGATTAAAAAATGTTTGTAGAGCATAATCCTTTGTTTGTACAGGTTTTCCTCCTATTCCCACATGAAATTTTACCTTTTCTTACCAGCTTTTTAAAAAGTGGGAATAGAGGGAATGAACCGCAGGCACCCCTGTCTTCCTCCTGTTCCCACTTTTTAAAAATGCTATTCCTTCTATTCCCACTTGCAAATAACAATAGATGTTTTGATAAATAATTTGTTTTTATAACAATCAAGGTTAATTAGAATTTCACCTCAGATTTACCTGTATTTCTTTTAAAAGTATAACATATTTGGTACACTGTTTAGGTATATAACCTTGTTTATTTGTAATATGTTTCTTAAAAATAAAGAAAAATAATGATAAATAGATTTGAGTTAGATTTATTTTTAATTTTTGAATTTGTACTTGAAAATAAAGAAAAATTATGATAAATAGATGGAATTAGATTTATTTAAAAAAAAAATGAATTTGTACTTAAAAATAAAGACAAAATATGATAAATAGATTGGTGTCAGATTTATTTTTAAATTTTTAACGAGGAAGAACTAGTTAATCGCAGAACCGACGACTGGAACGACGACACACAAGAACTTGTAGAGAACAATCCAACTTGTCCATCTTGCAAGAACACAATGTACAAAAAACCTGATTAAAAAATGTTTGTAGAGCATAATCCTTTGTTTGTACAGGTTTTCCTCCTATTCCCACATGAAATTTTACCTTTTCTTACCAGCTTTTTAAAAAGTGGGAATAGAGGGAATGAACCATAGCAGGTAAGGATTAAGAACATTACCCTATCTTTTTCATCACCCAGTTAGAATTCAAGTGTGAAATGCTGAATTCTAACTGGGTGATGAAAAAGATAGGTTAATGTTCTTAAACCTTACCTGCTATACAAGGAAAATGCAAGCCCCTTATTCATATTCACTTATTACAGAGCATGCCAGTATTTATATGCATGTATTGTTCGATTAATATTTTTTTTAGTGTTCTAGCAGACAAATTTATAAAATGACAATTTACCCTTTTTCTGAATTCCTAATATTTATTTCGATTGTATTACATGTGTTGATCTCCCTAAAGGAATATTGTTTAAACTATAGTGCGCTGTAGTCAGTCAACAGGAAGAGTAATACTCAAAAACTTGTACTTGATACATGTATATTGGTTGATGATTTCTATTTGTCAATATGCATTCGTTAGTAATATGCAGTTTTAATCCATTAATTGTAAATTATTGTGTATAGTTTGCGTTTCTGTAAATATAGAAAATGCAATTTCAAATAGGAACTTCTTTTTAGGCTTAACACTGTGCAACTTTTACTATGTAGTTTCGAAAAATATTATAATCTAGAATTGAAAGTTGATATGCACTACTATTGTATTCAAAGGTTAAAACATGGGGTTGTGCGGCATATTCTCAACATTTATATGCCTAAAATTGATAGAGTTTAAACTTATGCTCTAATTATGTACTATCCCTACTATGACTTTAAGCCAACTTTTGAATTTAATTTTAACAGCAAACCTTTGTTTTTATTCTAGTAGCATTCCCAAGAAATCATATCTTTGAACCAGTTAGTAAACAGCATATCAATGAATATCATACATCTCCCAAAAAGTGCGTGATTTGCATACAGCTGTATTTTCAAAGTAATTTATAAGAATTGATGCTTCTTGATTTTGCACTTTTCAAATTTCAATAGTTGCGGGATCGGAATAATTATCCAGAGGACTTTTACACATATTTTAGTTAAAAAGATATTTTTTGTAAGTATAAAAATATGCACCATTTTTTCAATTGAAAGTCGTCAAAATATACTTCACAAAGTACGTTTAATTTAACTTAATGATGAAACAAATCTAAACATAATTTTTCATTCATTGTTGAAATATAGATCAAAATATACTTCACAAAGTACGTTTAATTTAACTTAATGATGAAACAAATCTAAACATAATTTTTCATTCATTGTTGAAATATAGATTAAAGTAAGAAAATCCACCAAAAAAACAACACCTGTCAGGACATATCACATGACTGTTTTAAGTTATAGATATTTAATAATTTTATGTAGTTTTATTGTGCATTGTAAATTGTTGTACTTAAAATTCCCGGCTAACCTTTTGAGACACTTTTCACTAGGTTGTAAATGTACGAAGAAAATTAAGAATTTTATGAAAAATAATGATATAGTTACATTTTTAATCATCCTCATAATAAATGGGCCATTCCAGTTAATATCTGCTAAAGGGGGATGGATGGTCCTTTCTGAGGGGTGTAAAATTTATACATCTTAGGGGTGAAATTTTAGGTTTTTTCATCTGACACGTACACTTATACGCAAAAATTTCTGAGGGTCTTGCAGCAGTAAATAATTAAAACTAATTACATCTTAGGGGTTACAAAAAATACCTATTTCAGATCTTAGGGGTGCTTTGGAATGTAGACAGTTTCGTATCATGCATTATCTGGTATTGTATTTATAATTCTGATGGGTACAATCCTTGCAGTAAAAAATTCTGATAGGTCAATTTTTCCCATGAAAGCCCATCCACCCAATATGAACAGAAACTCTACATCTGATAGGTCTTAATTTTTAGATCTGATAGATAGTTTTATGATGTTTTTTTTCTGATAGGTATGAAGAAAAATCTCCCCATCCATCCCCACCTGTTAGAAATTAACTGGAATGGCCCAATATAGTAGAGCATTGCATATATGTACATTCAGGTAATAAAGTTTTCATCTTTTTAAAAAGGTGTGTGAGGAAGTTCTATTTTAACATTTACAGGTATTTAAACAAAACGTGACTGCATAACTAAAGAAACTTTATGAACTGTAACGTATAAGGGTGTATCTAGAATTGAATGACATACATGTGACAAAAAGATCCATAAATAAACTAAAAATAGATATATACTTCCTTGAGTATAAAAATGCACTAGAAAAGAATGAAGCAAGTTTGGAATGTTTTCGTGTTTTTGGGGTATATTTATGGAATTGATAAACTTCTGTTAACAAGAGCTGGTAAGTGACTAACAACATACGGCAACTTCTGTGTTTTGTGTATAGTTGAGACAACAAATAACAATAATTTTGTCTTATTATGATTAAAAGGCAATTAGGGCTCGTCAATGATCACAATCCTATTTCTTTCATTTCGAGTACTCATCAATTAACAAATGATTAAACGTTCAACAATTTTAATTACTATATGTATGTCCGTGGTTTATATATTTACACATGACTTGCTAAAGTCAACTTTATTAATAGAGAAAATTGACTACTATTTTGCACTGGTCGTCATAAAACAATATGCTCTTCGATTGGTCAAAACAGGCACACACAATAGTTGGAAATGTTTACAAGCATGATTATAATATTATTAATAAGATTCCTACATTAATTTTGATTTCCCCCCTATAGGTTGTAGTTTCCGGTCTAAACAATAGACCACTTTCGAGTTCATCCGTCACCGGAAAAAACTCGTCAATTATACGCGCCTTTATGACGTCATTTACCAGATGGAGGGGGTCGCCTGTATTCCTGCACTATTTACGTTCATCAAGCGTCTTGGTGATCGTCATTGTGCAGGATAAACTAGAAATAATGGTTGTTCTGTAGGTACTTAATGACAATTCCCTAATGACATCAATGCTGATTGTCAATTTTGAGAATTCAATTTGTCGCATAATTCGTACAATATAGAATTATAGTTTTCCAACCACTCGCTCAACATTGTAATGGAAGTGACGACGCCCCTAAACGCACAAATGACGTTCACTAAAACCAGAGTTTTTGACGGAAATGCATCGCACTCGAAAGTTGTCTATTGGAATTGAATTTCAAGTAATTCATCGTATAAGGTAAAAGGACGTTTTCAAATACGAATAATATTCGGTGAAAAAAGAAATTTATAAATAATGTTATCAATTGTTTAGGTAAACCAGGACATCATTATACATGTATGTAGCGTTTAAAAGAAATAAAACTGAGAAAGAGTGATTTTCTAAAAATGTTGACGATATTCCTTTCTTGTTCCTGTAATTTAATTTTTTTTTTTTATCAAAATGAAAGAAGGATACGTGTGCTTTAGAGGGGTAGCTATACAACTGAAATAACGGGATACAATATGTTAGCCAGCATGAAATAAAAAGGACGAATCAGAGAATTAAACTTTGTCTACAATTAATATAGGACATTGGAGTTGATTAAAAGTTACAAGCTGTTATATACCTACATGTATATGGAGCTATTTTCTTTCAAAGTGATAGGTATTTCTTTTGAGGAATCAACCTGGACGATACCAAGTGCTGATGAAACTTGCTTTAAGACATAAAATTACCACATGTGATCATGTTTACTTGATTAAAATAAAAACTATAATGTATTTAAATATTTTATTAGTTTGATAGCTATTCTATGTTGTTTTATTGGTTTTTTTTTTATTTTAACTTTACTCCATTTTTTTTTTAGATTGAAAGCAGATCATATCCATAATGTTTTTTGTGTTCATTTGGATGAAGTTACAAAAATTGTCCTTATGCACATTTTGACTTTCGAAAAAAGCTATAAGTAGGAACTATTTTATTTAAAATATGTACTACTTTCTTTTATGTTCTTTCCGACCGGGCCTGAGTTAGTGGTGCTATACCTATAACAGCACCAACCTTGTTATATTGACTTCTGCTTGACTTAATTTCCCTCTATGATCAATTTCTAGCATAGAAATTCACATAAAGCTTTTGACAAAACACTGTATCACTGAATTCAAGCTCAAATTGGACTGGTAGTAAAATATGCGTCAAACAAAGTAAACTACATATGAATACTTCTGTTGTGCGGGAAAGAGGGGGAAAGCGCAGACTAAGGCAATTGCCTCCCCTTTCCCGTTGAAGGGTTAAATGTGTTTCACTGCTTTACATGTTTCTTCTCCGTATTTTAACTACGACAATTTGGGGGACTGTCGTTCATGTTCTTTCGAGGCTCCTGGTGAATAAAACAAAGATGTCTATATATGTTTATTTCGAGTCCAACCATACGAGTAAATTAATGTTTCATTCCTTAGGGTTTCCTATTTTAAACCCCTGGAACACGTGCTGGTTGGACTTGTTTTATTCACCAATCAAAATGACTTTTAGAATACTTATTTTTATAAAGACAGTTTCTATTGGTTAGATCTCTTTTAAACTAATTTACAATTTTACATAATTTGGGGTAACTGTTTTAATTACTTAATACTTTGTTTGTACGACCATTAGGGAAATCCGATTATTTGGTTAGATAGAATTCTAGGTGAACAATAGAAAAGAATTAGATATATTTGCTCAAGGAAATACTTCTAAGAGTTTAAGCTGTCAAACCTTATTTATATCGTTAAGTGACAAATAAGAAGATTTTCACATCTAATACTTATATATCAAAAGTTACATAACATTATAGACTTTCTAATTATATCTTTTTATACAAAAAGCTTTATACAAGAATTAGTTATTTTTCTACAATTACAAAGAAGATTCACTTAGTTTTATATGAAATATTATACATTTATTTCCCGTTCCTGAGGGAGATATGAAGATTCGTTCACCCAAGAATATTCATATTTCACGAGGGCTCTGCCCGAGGGAAATGTGATTTTTCGAGGGTGAACAAATCTTCATATCTCTCGAAGCTTAGGGAAATGAATGTTTTATTCCACTGCCTATGCTTCGTTTACTTACTGAATATACTGTATTAATTTGTATACGTTTGTTTTCTTATCTGCTTGTTTGAATAGCTAAACACGGCATAAACAGTGCGGATCAAAAGTAAATTAATAGTCTTTTTATTTTAACGCTTGAATAAATTTAAACACAGTAATGACTTATCTAACACTATTTTAATTAAACGACTTTCAAAACGGTATGCACATTAACCGCGCGTAACGTCATATTACGAGGTCCCGATCTACAGAGGGGAATATGATGTTCAGAGGGGAATATGATACTCAGAGGGGAATATGAAGTTTTGTTCGACGTCACGTGTGATAGTTTCAACCAATCAAATGTTGATTTCACCATCAAAATCAACTTGACATGCAGTGGAATAATAAAATTTATTTCTTGTAATATTTTACCTCATTTTACCTTCATTATATATCCCTGTCGTTCGAAGAAATTGCTCCGCAATTTTACATTTGAATTTATTTATTTCAAACTTGTTTAAATTTTAAAAACTTTTTTTTTAATATTTTCTTACTGGATTTGACATATTTGACTTTGTGGCTTATGATCAGTTGATATGGCATATATCGGTTTTACAAGTTGTTATAACCAAGATGACTTATTACGTTTTAGATATTCTTATTCTTATTTTTCCTATTAATAAAACGATTTTATTCTTTAATATTTTACATTTTTCGATCTCTTCATCTTTATAGTAAGAGCGTTGGTGGTTTTTTTTTATCCTTATTATTATCATTATTATTATCGTTTCTCTATTTCTTATATATGTGGTAAGCCCGCTTTTCTTGGTAGTCTGCTCGAACTCCAAATATACCTGAGTCATTTCCTCTCTCTGGAGTATGCTCATTTTCCTAGGTACTTTGCTCCGACTCCAGAACTACCGCAAGTCATACCCTCATTTTCTATTATCTTTCTTTAGTTGGATTTGTTGTTTGTTTTACAATGGATAGTTTTCTAAAACATTTGATTACAGTTAAGATTTTACACTATGGTTAATGATTTGCTTATGCTAGAATATATTATGTTTGCTATAATCAAGGTTTTACATGATGACTAGCTAGGTCAACATATTTAGCACTTAATTAGGTGATCTACTTTTAATTCTTATGATTAAACTTACATTAAATTCTTACATACGGGAACCTTAAAACACATGTTTTACTCAACACTTTATCGTAATCGCTATAGAACCATTCAAACTTTAACAATCAACCAACATTTTATTCATTTTTACACGTGCATTTCTCTTTAAATTTTTCTTTATTTATTTCTCTATATTTGTTCCTTATAGGACACTTTGAAATACCTCCTCGGCATTTTCTTCTATTTTTAAATCTTTAAACAACCAACCTCTTCTTAAGATTTTATTTTTTTATGTACTTTTATCTGTTGAAGGTTAAAGTTTAAGGTATTATTTTACGATTCTCATATAAACAAGTGTATTTCTTTCTACTCTTTTACCTTAAATGAATTTGAACCGCCTGCACGTTAACTTCTAGGACCTATTACATTTCAAAATAGTTACTCTAAGTTACTTTTTCGTACTTTCTATATTTTTGTATTTTCTATCTCATATTTCTTTATTTTCTTTTACAGTAGTCATCATCATTTAGTTTCTTATCTGCCATTTACAGCCTTCCAAATTAAATATTTTACTTTACCAATACTTTTTTATATATATTTTTGCACTTGAATATAAAGTAAGTCGTATTCCGTTTATCTCAATTTAGACATTGCTTTTCAAATTTAGCTTTATCAATGACTCTATTTTCAATTTAACCTAAAATTTAGCACCATTAGTTCTTACATAGATTTTGTTTTAAACTTTACATAACTTTATACCTTGTCTTTTTTTTTTTATACCGACTCGTTATTTAATCTATTTTAACTTTTAGTTAACTTAAACTTATTTGCTATTTTATCTATTTTTAACATTAACTTTAACTTACTTGCTATTTAACAATCATTTTTTAACCATAGAACATATATACACAAAAAATGCAACAATATAGTTCATTTTAAATTCCACTGTTCAGAATCAATGTCAAAATTAAGCTCCGTAATGTTACACATTTCTCCGTTCTCCATTCTACGTACTTCTTTCTCCTTTCTCCGCACTCCTTTCTCTATTTTTCTTTATCGATTCTCCTTTCTCCGTACTACTTTCTACTTTATCCTTTAGAATATATTTAACACACTTATTTTCTTTTCGAATTTCAAATACACTATTCTTCGGGAAACTACTCGCTTTACGGGTACCATGGATCTTTCCACTTGCCTCCACCATTTCTGTTGTGCGTGAAAGAGGGGGAAAGCGCAGACTAAGGCAGTTGCCTCCCCTTTCCCGTTGAAGGGTTAAATGTGTTTCACTGCTTTACATGTTTCTTCTCCGTATTTTAACTACGACAATTTGGGGGACTGTCGTTCATGTTCTTTCGAGGCTCCTGGTGAATAAAACAAAGATGTCTATATATGTTTATTTCGAGTCCAACCATACGAGTAAATTAATGTTTCATTCCTTAGGGTTTTCTATTTTAAACCCCTGGAACACGTGCTGGTTGGACTTGTTTTATTCACCAATCAAAATGACTTTTAGAATACTTATTTTTATAAAGACAGTTTCTATTGGTTAGATCTCTTTTAAACTAATTTACAATTTTACATAATTTGGGGTAACTGTTTTAATTACTTAATACTTTGTTTGTACGACCATTAGGGAAATCCGATTATTTGGTTAGATAGAATTCTAGGTGAACAATAGAAAAGAATTAGATATATTTGCTCAAGGAAATACTTCTAAGAGTTTAAGCTGTCAAACCTTATTTATATCGTTAAGTGACAAATAAGAAGATTTTCACATCTAATACTTATATATCAAAAGTTACATAACATTATAGACTTTCTAATTATATCTTTTTATACAAAAAGCTTTATACAAGAATTAGTTATTTTTCTACAATTACAAAGAAGATTCACTTAGTTTTATATGAAATATTATACATTTATTTCCCGTTCCTGAGGGAGATATGAAGATTTGTTCACCCAAGAATATTCATATTTCACGAGGGCTCTGCCCGAGGGAAATGTGATTTTTCGAGGGTGAACAAATCTTCATATCTCTCGAAGCTTAGGGAAATGAATGTTTTATTCCACTGCCTATGCTTCGTTTACTTACTGAATATACTGTATTAATTTGTATACGTTTGTTTTCTTATCTGCTTGTTTGAATAGCTAAACACGGCATAAACAGTGCGGATCAAAAGTAAATTAATAGTCTTTTTATTTTAACGCTTGAATAAATTTAAACACAGTAATGACTTATCTAACACTATTTTAATTAAACGACTTTCAAAACGGTATGCACATTAACCGCGCGTAACGTCATATTACGAGGTCCCGATCTACAGAGGGGAATATGATGTTCAGAGGGGAATATGATACTCAGAGGGGAATATGAAGTTTTGTTCGACGTCACGTGTGATAGTTTCAACCAATCAAATGTTGATTTCACCATCAAAATCAACTTGACATGCAGTGGAATAATAAAATTTATTTCTTGTAATATTTTACCTCATTTTACCTTCATTATATATCCCTGTCGTTCGAAGAAATTGCTCCGCAATTTTACATTTGAATTTATTTATTTCAAACTTGTTTAAATTTTAAAAACTTTTTTTTTTAATATTTTCTTACTGGATTTGACTATTTGACTTTGTGGCTTATGATCAGTTGATATGGCATATATCGGTTTTACAAGTTGTTATAACCAAGATGACTTATTACGTTTTAGATATTCTTATTCTTATTTTTCCTATTAATAAAACGATTTTATTCTTTAATATTTTACATTTTTCGATCTCTTCATCTTTATAGTAAGAGCGTTGGTGGTTTTTTTTTATCCTTATTATTATCATTATTATTATCGTTTCTCTATTTCTTATATATGTGGTAAGCCCGCTTTTCTTGGTAGTCTGCTCGAACTCCAAATATACCTGAGTCATTTCCTCTCTCTGGAGTATGCTCATTTTCCTAGGTACTTTGCTCCGACTCCAGAACTACCGCAAGTCATACCCTCATTTTCTATTATCTTTCTTTAGTTGGATTTGTTGTTTGTTTTACAATGGATAGTTTTCTAAAACATTTGATTACAGTTAAGATTTTACACTATGGTTAATGATTTGCTTATGCTAGAATATATTATGTTTGCTATAATCAAGGTTTTACATGATGACTAGCTAGGTCAACATATTTAGCACTTAATTAGGTGATCTACTTTTAATTCTTATGATTAAACTTACATTAAATTCTTACATACGGGAACCTTAAAACACATGTTTTACTCAACACTTTATCGTAATCGCTATAGAACCATTCAAACTTTAACAATCAACCAACATTTTATTCATTTTTACACGTGCATTTCTCTTTAAATTTTTCTTTATTTATTTCTCTATATTTGTTCCTTATAGGACACTTTGAATTACCTCCTCGGCATTTTCTTCTATTTTTAAATCTTTAAACAACCAACCTCTTCTTAAGATTTTATTTTTTTATGTACTTTTATCTGTTGAAGGTTAAAGTTTAAGGTATTATTTTACGATTCTCATATAAACAAGTCTATTTCTTTCTACTCTTTTACCTTAAATGAATTTGAACCGCCTGCACGTTAACTTCTAGGACCTATTACATTTCAAAATAGTTACTCTAAGTTACTTTTTCGTACTTTCTATATTTTTGTATTTTCTATCTCATATTTCTTTATTTTCTTTTACAGTAGTCATCATCATTTAGTTTCTTATCTGCCATTTACAGCCTTCCAAATTAAATATTTTACTTTACCAATACTTTTTTATATATATTTTTGCACTTGAATATAAAGTAAGTCGTATTCCGTTTATCTCAATTTAGACATTGCTTTTCAAATTTAGCTTTATCAATGACTCTATTTTCAATTTAACCTAAAATTTAGCACCATTAGTTCTTACATAGATTTTGTTTTAAACTTTACATAACTTTATACCTTGTCTTTTTTTTTTATACCGACTCGTTATTTAATCTATTTTAACTTTTAGTTAACTTAAACTTATTTGCTATTTTATCTATTTTTAACATTAACTTTAACTTACTTGCTATTTAACAATCATTTTTTAACCATAGAACATATATACACAAAAAATGCAACAATATAGTTCATTTTAAATTCCACTGTTCAGAATCAATGTCAAAATTAAGCTCCGTAATGTTACACATTTCTCCGTTCTCCATTCTACGTACTTCTTTCTCCTTTCTCCGCACTCCTTTCTCTATTTTTCTTTATCGATTCTCCTTTCTCCGTACTACTTTCTACTTTATCCTTTAGAATATATTTAACACACTTATTTTCTTTTCGAATTTCAAATACACTATTCTTCGGGAAACTACTCGCTTTACGGGTACCATGGATCTTTCCACTTGCCTCCACCATTTCTGTTGTGCGTGAAAGAGGGGGAAAGCGCAGACTAAGGCAGTTGCCTCCCCTTTCCCGTTGAAGGGTTAAATGTGTTTCACTGCTTTACATGTTTCTTCTCCGTATTTTAACTACGACAATTTGGGGGACTGTCGTTCGTGTTCTTTCGAGGCTCCTGGTGAATAAAACAAAGATGTCTATATATGTTTATTTCGAGTCCAACCATACGAGTAAATTAATGTTTCATTCCTTAGGGTTTCCTATTTTAAACCCCTGGAACACGTGCTGGTTAGACATGTTTTATTCACCAATCAAAATGACTTTTAGAATACTTATTTTTATAAAGACAGTTTCTATTGGTTAGATCTCTTTTAAACTAATTTACAATTTTACATAATTTGGGGTAACTGTTTTAATTACTTAATACTTTGTTTGTACGACCATTAGGGAAATCCGATTATTTGGTTAGGTAGAATTCTAGGTGAACAATAGAAAAGAATTAGATATATTTGCTCAAGGAAATACTTCTAAGAGTTTAAGCTGTCAAACCTTATTTATATCGTTAAGTGTCAAATAAGAAGATTTTCACATCTAATACTTATATATCAAAAGTTACATAACATTATAGACTTTCTAATTATATCTTTTTATACAAAAAGCTTTATACAAGAATTAGTTATTTTCTACAATTACAAAGAAGATTCACTTAGTTTTATATGAAATATTAAAATTTATTTCTTGTAATATTTTACCTCATTTTACCTTCATTATACTTATAGTGACAGATATGACACTTTTTCAATTTTTAACAGTTTGATTTGGTTATATCTACTCAAATAACAGTGTTTTGACCTATTATATGTCTTTTTTATCAGAGATTTTTACTTGAATATATATACAGTGGTCCTAACATAGAATATAATTGATAATTGCGTCCCCCCTTTTTTCTACATGTTGAAAAAGGAGAGTGATTTGGGTTAAAACCATACTTTTATGTATAAAAATTGATCAAGAAGAGTAATTTTCATATCTCCAAGCTAAACAACTTGCTAAAATGGTTATTAATGCAATGGCAGTGAGATTTTGGAATTCCTATATAAGTATGCCCAAATTTTCCTTGAAATAAATAATTTACTAAGAAACCCATTAAATCATGAACACTCACAAGAAAATATGACCAAATGCAATATTTATATCATAAACTAGTCATAATATACAAGTTTCGTTGGTTAAAGTGTTACATGTGTTAGATTATGCAAAAAATAAATTTTCAGGTAAAATCTTAAATGTGTGCATGCTAAATGTAGCAACAACTTTTGGATTAGTCTATTTTTTAATATCGTTTGTTTAATTTGTTTTGATTGTATTCGTAGCCTTTGCACGTTCTTTCTGAGTACTTGGATAAATGGGATCAACATGTATAATTTAAAATAATTTAAGTTTTGATGTAACGCGTCGTCTGATTGGCTGACAGTGTTTCGTCTATCAAATCATAGACATGACTTTGTCATATGACAGTGACGCCATCAACGTTTTTTTTTTTATGATTTATTCGAAACAACATAAAAAATATTTTGAAACTTTAAAATAACGAGCTTCGCGAGATATTCAGTGTGCACCACATTTTTTATGTTAACTCTTCCTAGACAGATTTTTTTTTACAGTCATTCCTCAAATAATTATTGATTTCTCATACACTGCAGGAGATTTTCTCTTCATTTCCTGTAGACATAACAGAAGTATCTTATAACATTTTTTTTTAATTTCATCGGTTAAAGGGACTAACGGGACAAAAATAGACATCTACAATTTACATATAATGCAACTAATTTGTCAAGCACCATATTAGCAGTTGCTTGCAGTAACATTTGCATTTTTGTTTGTGCTATTGAACCTTTTTTGTAGGTAATGAGGTATAAAGTATGGTTTTTGTTTTCAAGATTGGCTTAGGTATGTTTTGTAGCAAACAAAATAGTCCTTTGTTGTAACGTTGTGCATATCAACTTCAGCACATTCTTATGTATAATATTTGCAGTTCAGCATGCATACCACAATTCATGATTGCATAATTTCGACATGTTCACTTAATTTGATGTCAATTTTGTTATAGACGTGGAAACCATTGATTTATCAACGGGAGAAAAAAGCAGCATTACGTGTAGAGACAATTCAGTAATAAGAATTGATAATGCAACTGTCCATGCTCACGAAAGCTATTGTGCCACCAACATGAACAATGAATGTGTTTTGAGCAATGATGACTTTGAATCAATTGAAACCCGATGTAATAACAACACTAAATGCACTGTAGATTACCCAAAGAATACTTCTTGTTTAAAGGAGGATCGTTATTTCAATTTGTCGTACTCATGTTTAGGTAACGGTTATTTTATTATAATACTTTGTACTTACTGACTTTTTAAAAATTTTGCGTAAAGAAGATTTTATTTTGAAAAACTCCTTGAAATAGATTAATTTTGTAAATAATATTTTAAGCATAAACATTTACAGTACCAATTTTGCTGAAACGAAAGATGCGCATATAACCTTTATGAATAGCAATGGATACTATCTATTTTTTTTTAACTCTATTGACACCATCAATTGATAATTGTTGGTTGTTGAACGTCCAGACGTGCAAAATATTTCTGGCATGTTCAGAACGAGAACAAATTAACAATAAATTCAATAGACAATGGAGTTCAACTGGATTACAGGACTGGGAAATTTATGTGTCACGGGAGTACGATGGTACAATGTATATCAAAGAGATGTTGCTTGGGTTCCTAGCGTGTCAAAAGCTTGACACTCTCTCAATTCGAGACATCAAATTTAACACCCCCATTCTGACCGGACGTGGCTGCTTTTTGATACATTCCGTACAGCCAAACAGACACCACACTTTAGTAAGTTTTTTTTACTGTCAGTCGAAAAAAAGACCTGTATTTAACATATGTCTAGTCCCAATTCGCGGCGATCAGAATGAACTATCCGTTTTGGAAAACAATTTCTTTAAATTCTGTAGGTGCAGTCAAACAATATTTAGTGTATTGCCAAATCCGGTTGCTTTCTTTTTGACGTATATATTTCTCTCATTAACCACAAATGGTCGTCAAAATCCAATAGTTTTTTTAGTTGTCTTGTCTGTATTCTTAGTTCCCATTGTTATTGCTTTTCTTATTGGTATAACATTCATTCAATTATAGATTTGAAAAAAAACCCTATCCCCTAAAAACTAAACTTTTAAATTGAAATCAGGATAATCCTAGTTTAAATTTTTTTTTTAGCTCCTACAAACTTGCTATGCACTTTTGAGTTTTCGTTTTGTGGTTGGAAGAACATGTCAGATGGTTTGCAATGGAAGAGATATTCTACTAAAAGGTCCAGCCCAACTATATCAGATATACCATTGAAAGATCACACTACCAAATCAGGTACGTTTAAATTTATGAATCTTGCCGTACATAATAAACTGATGCATACATTGAGCAAACTATTTACACTACAACGTGATACAAGATAGTAAACAGACATTTGAAATACAGTCACTTACAGTGGATGTTTCAGTCATAGTATAACCTCCATGTGCCTTTACGATCTCTGCATATCATTGGCATGAATAATTTTTTTTTATGACTATTACAAGAGTTTTTGGCTTTTAACTAGCTGTCAGTACTCTCAAATGGTACTTTCTTGTTAATTTGACCTGTTGATATTATTTATTTGTAATGCTTTTTTTTTTATTTAATGATTACTTATTCATGGTTGTATCCGTCTATATACTAGCTTGGACAAGTGTTTAGTATTATTATAAAGGTTCTCTTCTTCGTAGTATGAACATAAAACTTATTGATTTTGTACAAATATTTCCTTTTTCCATTTATAGTATATACCTAACAACAATTTTTTTTTATTCAAAGTTATTGTTGTTTATCTGAAATTGCTTAATGTTTTACAGAGGTATAATACTATTAATTTAGTTACCCTTATTTTATTGATTTTGTATTAATTAACATTGTAACATAGATCAAATGTATTCGTTCAGTGTATGGTCACTTTTGTTAATATGTCCTTTGATTGAGATAAGCCATTTCACTTGCTATTTTACAGTGTATCTTTCTATGTTGTGATGCTCCGGTATTGTTTCAAAAAGGGTAAAGGTTTGGTATCTTAAAAACGTTTCAACCCGCTACAATTGTCTGCACCTATCCTAAGTCAGAAATATGATATTCAGTAATTGTCCTTTGTTGATTTGGTTTAACATGATAAGTGTTTCTCGTTTCTCTTTTTTATATAGATTAGTCCGTTGGTCCATTTAAATGGTTTTACGCTAGTAGTTTATGGGGCCCTTTAAAGCTGTTGTTCGGTGTAAGCCAAGGCTTCGTGTTGAAGACCGTAATCTAACCTATATACTGGTTTACTTTCATGAGTTGGTTGACCGTTATGGAATAACCATTTCACAAATGATATCGGATATGTTGCTTACGTCGTAACTACAATCCCCTTCCCTTTCATGAATATGACCTACCGAATTAGACTATTTACCGGATTTGTAATCACATAAGCAACACGACGGGTGCCACATGTGGAGCAGGATCTGCTTACCCTTCCGGAGCACCTGAGATCACCCCTAGATTTTGGTGGGGTTCGTGTTGTTTATTCTTTAGTTTTCTATGTTGTGTCGTGTGTACTATTGTTTTTCTGTTTTTCTGTTTGTCTTTTTCATTTTTAGCCATGGAGTTGTCAGTTTGTTTTAAATTTATGAGTTTGACTGTCCCTTTGGTATCTTTCGTCCCTCTTTCATTAATTGTGACTTGGATAGAGATTTGTCTCATTGACACTCATATCACATGTTCTTATATCCATGAAATCACATTTTGTATTTGTACACGTGAATGAGTCAATCAGATGGTAAATAAGGATATGGTTTGTCGAAAGCGCCTACCAAGTTTTCTAAATAATTCATGATCAATCGTGTTTAAATCTGGCACATTTGAAAGTCATGCCAGCTTTGCATTACTATTTTTCTAAGTAAAGTAATCCATGTAATGTTATCTTTTATTAATGGGGAGGTGCAATGTCCTGCTGAATTATTCCATTTTGTCAGTCAAGAACATTGAACAATTGTGGAAAGTCAAATAACAAGAGTACCGAGTTCCAAGGCAAACTCAAAACGGAAAGTCTCTTATCAAATTGAAGACTTAAAAGTCCAAACTCATCAAACAATAAGGAAGCAACTGTCATATTCCTGACTTGGAACAGTCATTTCCATTTGTAGAAATTCGTTGATTAAAAATGTTTTTTAAAATATCTAACCTTCTCACTTCTCACAGTACAGTAGCATACAATTCCATTATATTGACAACAAGTGGGAACACAACAATCAGATATAGTAGGGAAACATGTCAATAGTACAGGTATAGCTGTCAACATTACATTATAATCTCAATCACTATATAACAAACAAATGTGTCAACAAAGAAAAAAAAAGGAAGCATATAGACGAAGCACTTAAGCAAAAACAAAAGACTAAAATACAAAAAAATACTTAAGTAC
The DNA here is from genome assembly GCA_019925275.1 of Mytilus edulis. Classification (NCBI taxonomy): domain Eukaryota; kingdom Metazoa; phylum Mollusca; class Bivalvia; order Mytilida; family Mytilidae; genus Mytilus; species Mytilus edulis. The sequence continues at coordinate 35,996,932 of CM034356.1, read as the reverse complement.
AATAATACAACGACAGGGTGTAATAATACCGAGACGCGCCATTACAAAAAAATGACTAAACAGGAAGGGTTTATCATTTATAGATACAAATAAAAGAATAATATAGATAATTATAATGATAAACAACACAAGTACCTCGAATGCCAACTCATATGAAAATAAGATAAGGCGCAAAGTTTGTTACTAAATAAATATAGTATGGGAATGCCCACAAATTCAACAAAGTAGGATCCCCATATTTCGTGTAATTCCTCCAACCTCTTTTATAACGGCCACCGGGTGTAAGCTACTAAACTAACCCTGTTTTTGTTCAGCAATAAATTGTGTTTGATTAAGATATATAATGATAATTTTCAATGAAATCTCAATATTGATATGAAATATAACACGTCACTGATAAATATTTTTACTTCACATTGATCTAGCTTTGTCCTAAATATGTTTGAAATGTTACATGTTGGACTTTGAATACATTTTATTTATTATGACAAAGTGTCAGGAACAATCCCAATAGTATGTCATTTGATCGAATTAATAAGTTGATTTTGTTCTCAAATATTGATCGCGCTGACAATCATAATCAGTGGACGTTAACATGCTTATTTAACCATAGAAAAAGATAGTTCGATTCAATTTGTAAAAAATATTCAATGTTATTACATTTTCATTACCAATAAAATATGTAATTATAATTTGTTTCATTCTGTACATTTTAGAAAATGGGTTTTATATATACTTGAAACAACATAAGAGTTACAAACAAGGAAAAATAAAAAGTAGAATGCTTTCGTTCGACATAGAAAAGTGTCTGGTACTTCGGTATAGAATGGATCTTACAAATACACTGACTGTATATAGGGCTTCTGACATGTCCATTTTATTACATCAGTCGCACAATGATTCGGACGACTTTTGGAGAGTTGCTAGTTATCCATTATATAAAGGAAGTTCGTCTGAAATAGTTATAGAAGGCACAGTTAATGGCAATGCATACATAGCAATAGATGACATTGATATCCAAGATTGGGACTGTAATCATGGCAATGGTAGGTGCCCGAAAATTTGTCTTATTTTATTTTACGAATTATTTATTTAAACCATAAAGCATGAGTGGTTTTGAACAAAAAGATATTAATGCACCTTTTCTCTGATTTTATTTCCTTTATTGAAAGTATTTCGGTGTATATGTAAGAAAAGAAAAAAATGATGCTGTAATAATCAGAAAAAAAGTTATAAATTAATTACAACTTTTGATAATATTTGATTTGTATATATCAGAATTACAGTATTTTTTTTTACAGTATGTTTGAAACTGAAAAAAAGGTCTATGTACTTTTTATGACTTTTTTTGGTAAACAGATATGTGTTTTGTCTTTGATGTTGTGCGTTGTTGAAAGCATCCATGTGACACTGCGCTGCGGAACAACAATTTAAATACTAAAAGCCAATTGTTCAGATAATAATTGAAGGTCTTTCCACCCGTAAAGGTCATAATGGCTTGCAACCTAATGCACAAAGTCCAATAGCTTTATGATGTAAAACATGAATTTAAAGGAAAGGTCAAAATCTAGAACGTCAAATTTACCTTTGACTTCACCTCAATTTTAAGAACATTAAAGACATTAAATCAAAAGACCCTAGGTCTCTATAATATATGTGGTTCATGTTAGCTGTTTAACTATACACATAATTCTAATTATAAGAGGGACAAAAACTCTCATCAAAAGACATGTCGCAAATAACAGTTCAGTAAAATTATGTTGTTGATATCTAAAAAAGGTTTTTGAAAAGAAGCGAAAATAGGCCAAATTCAACACTTTTGAATATGACCTTGACCTTTGACCTTGACCTAGTTTTTTCTTCTTTTTTTTTTCCCTCAATTCCCAAGACCGAAGGTTTCTATTGCTTATGGTTTACCTGTTAGAAATGCATATCACTTATATTATAAGAATAAGCGGGATATTTCTCATATAAAGGCTCCAGAACGCTAAGATATAGCGAGCAATTTTGGAAAAATTAATTTGTCTTAATCCTTTATGGTTGCAAAGGAGAAGTGGCTACAAGAAAACAGATAACTCTACAAGAAAAAGTGTTTGGTTAAACAGGATTAGTTTTCAAAGCTTATAAACTGTTCGATATCATATACCAAAAATTAAAACGACATCTTGTGAAATAATAATACTTCGTAAGAACGAAATTTAGGCGGAAGAAATAAAATATGATCTGAACAAAAGCAATAAGTCTTCCCACGGAAAAGTGGAAAGACCTAATAATAATGTTTAATGTCATTTGCTCTATGTTTCGTCAGCTGAGTTTCTCAGATCTATAATATTTTCCTGTAAAGAATGATTAGATGTGATAAGAGCAACTATCAAGTTCCAGAAATTCAGTCTTCAATTGTTTCAAAATTATTTTTCAAATGCTTTCGATGACATATCATGCAATTTTAATGCAGAAATACCAATTATGATGTTACTTCACTGTCCTGGAAATGTTGTAATTGCAATCAATAACTTAAACTATCGTTAAACACAAAGTATTTTTTGATAAATGGGTACCCACCTACCTACCTATACTCTTGACTCCTGTCGGAGCATACGGGCGCAACACGATTTCGCCATCCAGTTCTGTCTTTAGCCTTTGTTTCTTCTTCTCCCCAGGTCATGTCAAGCTCCTTCAATTCGGCTTCAATCGTTCGACTCCCGGTGGTTTTGGGTCTTCCTCTTGGTCTCTTTCCCTATGCGTCCATCTAAGAGCTGTCCTGATGATATTGGATACAGGCATGCTGAGAACATGCCCCAGCCATCTGAAGCGCCTCTGTCGAATTTCTTTCAGGATACATGTGGTCATTTGGTCATTTCAAGGAGATGTTCATTTGAAATCCGGTTTGGCCAGAAGATTTTGCAGATTCGTCTCAGACAGTTGTTGTGGAAACTTGAGTTCGAGCTCATATCTGTTTTTGTTACTCTCCAGCATTCACTTCCATACAGAAGGACATATTCATCATTACTGTTATATAGCCTGATCATTGTTTTCCTGTTGTATTGTTTGCACTTCCAAATGGGTCGTAGTTTTTGAAATGAAGATCTTGCCTTGGTTACCCCTACTTTAAATATCTTTTTGTGTTGGATCCTCTGTACTACCCACAGTTCCAAGATAAATAAATGTAACTACCTGTTGGATTTATGTGCCCTAAGCTTAAAGTCTCTACTTGGATGTAATGTTAAGTCACATTTCTTTGGTCTTTATTGCGTTTAATTCTAGTCAAATTTGGCTTGCTAAATGGCTGAGACGATCTATTTTTTTCCTGCAACATGATCTTGTTTTGATGACAGGAGTGGTATCATCAGTAAAGTCAAGGTTCTCTAGGGTTGTAAACATTGACCATCTGATGCCTTTTTTTTTTGTCACTGGTGGTCTTCCGCATCACCCAGTCAATGGCAACCAGGAATAAGATGGGTGAGATGATACAGCTCTGTCGTACTCCAGATTTTACTTAAGACCAGTCAGTTTCCTTGTTGTTGAGTGTCACAGCACAGATAAATGGGTCAATGTCTTTAATTGTTTTTAAATTAGTGGTAATGGTAACGTTTTGTCCTGTAGCACAGTCCATATCGTAAACTTTGATATGTTTGATAACTTGTTTCGAAGCTGTGACATTTTCAAATATGTGGTTGAATTTTCGGGGTACGAATTGAGATTACTTTTTTTGTAAATTAGCATACCCCAAACATCCTTTTGTGATTGGGCTCCTCGTGGTAAAAATCCCTTTTTTGACACAAGAAGTGCTTTGAAACTTTAATACTTTGAACACATTTAATAGACGCGCGTCTGGTGTACTAAATTATAATCCTGGTACCTTTGATAACCAATTAATAGCTCCATAGTTTTTACACATTTATTCTATATTCCTCTACTTTCCTAATCATCACAAATGGAAAATCTCAGTCATTGGTAAAAATAGGAACATGTCCAATATCACTACACAGAGATTTTTTGTTTACACAAAATTTTTGAGGATCTTAGGGATATTGACCCAAAGGATATGCGTCACATTCGTATCCCAAAGTATATTACATAGCCATATCATATGCATATGATATTTCGTCGCTTTCCCTATCAACTTACCCGTTTCGCTCCTTTAAGAAGTGAGCATATTACTCGCTTCAATTATAATATTGATTTACATCTATCTAATCGATTCACGAGATTTGACAATTGATAAACACCAGTTATCAATATTTTTCTTCCGCCTATGGTATGATTGCTCCTTAGTATATTTCAAACTTTCTTAACGCATACGAATCGAATTTGAAACAGTTATGATTTTTGCAAAACATTTTGTCATCTAACGTTTCATTTCATTATACAGTTGTCAGAATAACGATATTTAAACAGAAATGGCATTACTTTGGGAGTTGAAAAAATTCTCCAAACTATAATGATAATATTTATCTAATACTTGTAGTCTCTATTCTAGTGTTTCTGTAAGGGTATCATATAACTTACTATTAGCTTTAAAAGCGACATTGAACGATATGCTTCAATGTAGAAATCTTGAATAAAACCAAATAGCACACTACATAGTGATTTAGTTTATACAACTACTTCGACTGAGATGCGATATAGTGAATACACCAAGATATATAGGAAATCGCAATTCACAATCCATTTGTCACGTGTTTGACCAGCCCCTTTAGTACACGTAACTTATGTCACCACAGAATTCTAGGCCAAGATAATACACAAAATGGCGATTAATATAGCCCTGAATAATACAAAAATACAGAATGTTCTATAGAAGGTAAAACAAAAGAGCAACATTTGTCCATGTATTAATTTTGTGTTAAAGCATGATGAAAAAAATTACTACTGAAGGGTTGAAATGAGAGATGAATTGATGACATCTTGACGAAGTTTTGTCCATTCATATTGAATAAAAATAAACAATAAAGATATTTTATTTTTAAGGCCACTGAAACAACACATGGAAATGTAGTTAAGCAACAAACATTAAAGTTAGATTTGCTATTCTGAGCAATAGTGGATGCCACCCTCCCAAATCACCACTGAGCTAAAGCTATTTCAAAATTTTTAAACATATATGTATATATAATATATATTTATAACTTGCACTTGTTAAAAGATGAAATATATAGATTTGAGAACATTTAATGTGGTGTAAAATAAGTTAAGGATGTTCGTTCCCCTGTTTGCAAATACGTTTCATCGTAGAAATTAATTATAGGTTAGTCATGTTATTTAGTGAAAAATCAGGAAAATTTAAATTTTCTTTCCGATATACAGTTGATATTTTCTTACTAAATATTTCAAAGTCTGGTGACTGTGTTAAGTGCATCTATCCCATCGACCTGAAATACAGGATACAAAAGATACAGTTAAGTCTGCCTCATATCTTGACATACTACTAGACATTGTCAATGAGTGGCGGTTGAAAACAAAACTCTACGACAATAAAGATGATTTCAGCTTTCAAATCGTAATTTCCATTTCTCTTTAGCAACATTCGAGCAGCGCCTGCATACGGAGTATATATATTCCAATTGATACGATATTCAAAGGTTTTTATTTCCTGTCATGATTTCGACGAAAAAGGGTTGCTACTCACAAGCTTAAGAAAGCTAATAAACTATTATATTTAAATGGTGAAGTTAATTAAATCATCCTCTTATAAATTTTATAAAGTGCGAGGTTTGGCATGCCACAAGACCGGGTTTAACCAACTATTTTTTTCTTTAAAAATGTCCTGTACCAACTCAGGAAAATGGTGATTGTTATATCATAGTTCGTTTCTGTGTGTGTAACATTTTTACGTTGTGTCGTTTTTTTCTCTCTTATATTTTAGTGTGAATTCACATTACTATGAGACGTGTCACGGTACTTTTCTATCCCAAAATCCTGTATTTGGTTTTGATGTTATATTTGTTATTCTCATCGGATTTTGTTTAATGCTTAGTCCGTTTCTGTGTATGTTACATTTCAAAGTTGTGTCGTTGTTCTCCTCTTATATTTAATGCGTTTCCCTCAGTTTTTGGTTTGTTACCCCGATTTTGTCCTTAGAATTACGAGTTTTGAACAGCGGTATACTACTGTTGCCTTTATTTAAAGACGCCGTCACGAGTTGGTTGACCGTTGTGGAATATCCGATTCACAGATGAATGCGGAAAAGTTCTTAATGTCGTTACTTTAGTCCCGTCCCCTTTAATTGAAAATACTAGGTCGATGCCAATACTGGTGGAGTTTTAAATCTCCGAGGGTATCATCAGCCCAGTAGTCAGCACTTCATTGAATGTTTAGTTTATAAATTAACTGTTTACTACTTAAACTTTTGAATTTTTGAAATACTAAGGCTTTTCTACCTCAGGAATAGATTACCTTAGCTGTATTTGGCAAGACTTTTAGAAATTTTCGTTATTATTGCTCTTCCACTTCGTACTTTATTTGGCCTTTTTAACTCTTTTTAAATCGAGCGTCACTGATTAGTGTTTTGTAGACGAAACGAGCGTCTGGTGAAAATACAAAATTTAATTCTGGTAAATATGATAAGTTTATTTTCACCAATATGACCTACCGAGTATGACTTGCTACGTTTTTTTATAAACATGAGCAACACGCAGGGTGCCACATGTGAAGCAGGATTTGTCTACCCTTCCAAAGTACATGAAATTACTTTATTTTTTTGGTGGGGTTCATATTGCCTAGTCTGTTGTTTTTTATGTTGTTTGGTGTGTACCATTGTTTGTTTGTCTGATTGTCAGTCGGTCTTTTTCGTTTTTTTCCCTCTTTTTTAGCCATGCGTTGTCAGTTTATTCTCGATTAATGAGTCTGAATGTCCCTCTGGTATTTTTCTACCCTCTTTTTTCAATTTCTAAAAATGAAGTTCTAATGCTTTCTCTGTAAAATGATTTACCACTTATTCATCGCCATTTATTGGTAAGTTAATTAAATTTGCTAAAGTAACAGCGTATGGAGTCTTATACTGACAACATCAACATACCCTTATAAAAGAGTACTGCAGGAAAATTGTATCTTCCTGTAACCTTTTTGTAAGCAGCATTTGTGAAAAAGAAAAGCGTGGAATCAACTACTATAGTTCGTTGATCCTGTTATCTTACCAATCACTTTAAATTCAAGTACCATGAGTTGCTATATAATATAATGTATACTGAAACAATAAAGGGCTTGTCGTATTTAAAAAAAAAACATGTCAACATTCTGGACAAATTCGGCAATTTATAACATTACTAATTAAATGTTGATGAAAATATATATTCATATGTACCGATAAAAAGGTTGCTAATAGTGTCATCAAATCATTGTGTATGTCCTCAAATCTAAGAACATATGGGATGTGCTATGAGAGAAATCTATATGTGGTTTTACACTATTTCATGCATCTGTTCAGTATTCTTGTATGTTGTCTGTGTCTCTGTTTTACTTGAATATCCAAATAAAACTTCACTTTTTTTCATTTTCAGAATATCTTCCACTCAATTGTAATTTTGAAGTAGGCCTGTGTAATTATGAACTACAGCCAACATTTAATTTACGATGGGAAAGATTTCTTGCTACAGATAATAATATAGGACGACCATCAGTTGATCACACATTGTCAAACGATCGTATGTTATACCATTAACTTTAATCAACGAAATATATGTTAGGGGGTTGATTGAATAGTGACAGCAAAACGTGTAATACAGTCACGTTATAACATAATTCTCTTAGAATCCAAATAGATTATTACAATAATATAATATACAATTTTCTTTCAAAACAATCAGTCTTCCTTCTTAAGAAATAACCTGGATGGTACTTCTTTCTATAAAAGGTGCTTAAACGCAGTACATACTCCAAACTTATGCATCGCGCGTCTAACGATTGCTGTAGAGTTCCTCTTGCGTGCACCAAACGTATCCGCACCTCGGTTTATTCGCCAATGAGTGACACCGGCATTATGCATACATTGTACACTGGATTTGATAGACAAGAATCACGGGTTTAAAAAAAACTTTGATTTTTTTAATAACTAAAGCTTTTCTTAGGAATAGATTACATAAGCTTTATTTGGCAAAACTGTCAGAAGGTTTTGCTCTCATTCTCTGCAACTTCGTACATTGTACTTCATTGCGTTTTTTAAACTTTTTTTTACTCGAGTGTCATTGATGAATCTTTAGTAGACAAAACGCGCGTCTGGTGCATTTACAAAGTTTCAATCCTGGTTTTTATGGTGGATTTATTTTGTGTAACTTACAAATGTTTCTCATTTCTCGTTTTTTATATAGATTAGACCGTTAGTTTTCCTATTTGAATGGTTTAAAACTGAATAGCTATGTCCCTGTCCTCAAACTTTACATTACAAATACGTTATCTAAAATCCAACGACGTTTACCTGGTTGACTTATAGATACCGTTAAAGGATTTACATCAACAGGTGTATTTGACTCAACTCTGATCAAATTAGAATTCAATTCATCCTGTATACTCACTGTGTATCATAGCCACCGGAAATTGGGTACTAACGAAGGGGAGAAAAATAGAAAAAAAGTAAACAAGTTAAATAAAGGCAACAGTAGTATACCGCTCTTCAAAACTCATAAATCTATGGACAAAAAACAAAATGGGGGTAACAAACTAAAATTGAGGGAAACGCATTAAATATTTAAGGAGATCAACGACACAACATTATAATGCAACACACACAGCAACGGACTGAGCGTTAGACAAAATCCGATGAGAATAACCAATATAACATCAAAACCAAATACAGGATTTTGGGATAGAAAAGTATCGTGACACGTCTTATAGTGATGTGAATTCACACTCAAATATAAGAGAAAACAAACGACACAACGGAAACACAACGTAAAAATGTTACACACACAGAAACGAACTATGATATTTCAATAGTCATTTTCCTGACTTGGTACAGGACACTTTTAAAGACAAAAATGGTGGGTTGAACCTGGTTTTGTGGCCTGCCAAACCTCGCACGTTGATGTCATTGTTAAATATAACATTAAAATGAGAACATAATAATACAGGACTACAATACAAATAAATAGGAGAACGTATTAGGCAAAGAAACACATGAACAAAAGGCATCAGGTTTAAAATTAAATACGTCAAAAGCGTGCTTCGTCCACACTAGACTTACCAGTGATGCCAAGATATAAAAGTTCGAAAGTAAAACAAAAGGGGGATACAAAGTTGTACAGCTCTGAGGATCAAAAGTTGAAAAAGGTTGTGCCAAATACGGCTAGGGTTTTCTGCTTGTTTTAAAAACATTAAGATTTCTTTCAATTTAAAGCATTGCCACTCATTTTATGAGGGTGCCGCTTAAGAAATGATTTTCTGATATATAATTCTTTAAATTATTAAATTATTAGGCCGATAAATGCAAAATTGAGACAAAATTTGGTATAATACTCCAAAACTTGCCACTTAGTACCGGAAAATTTTGATTCGATCGTCCTTTGCCGCCCAATTGTCAAGATATTAACCTGTTTTTCATTATTTTTCCTGATACGTTTTTAGATTATTATAGTGTGGCATCGTATTTACTGAAATTTGTTGTCAAAAAGATGTTTAAAAAAAAAAATAGACCATAAAAAATAAAGTCTAGGGTACGGCAACTTGCTTTCAACTGTATGGCAACTTGCTAATTTTAAAACACATTCAAATATAATTATAATTATGAGTTTGATAAAAAAAAAATACCATTCGTTTGACAGCATTTAATATGTATACACAATATAAGGCTTGAACACAGTCCTATTACATCTTTTACATACCAGATGGGATGTATACAATTTGAATACGACATATACAAAAGTTTCGAAAAGGCATGTCACTGTTTCACTGACCTGTTTGTATACCCCTGACGTAGCGTTAAGTGGAACCCATGCCCGTTTGACCCGTCAAATCTAATAACATCTCATAAGGACAGGTTGAAATATTTTTTCAATCCTGACGGTGCATACTCATAAATTCTTTTAGAAAATTTTTAGTGAAAAGCGTTCATTTATTTATTTGCCCTCGTAAACAGTTTTGTTGAAATATTGCAATCGTTAAATTCTTATCGTTAAAGAATGAGTCAGGTCACATGACACCTTTTTACATCTAGGTGCGCTTAAGTTGCACTTTTTCTTCTCATTAATAAAAATGATTTTAATTTTAGCATCAATCTACAGATCAGATTTTTTTTCACATATACACACAAACACATAAATAAGAACAACTGTTTTTTTTTAGTAAAAACAATTAATTCACATTTATATTCAACCAAACAGATCAGGGTGAGATATATAACTTTATAAGTTTCAACAAATAATCACGTGCTGCTATATCTTTAAACACAAATGCAAGTCTTACTTGTATTAACACATTTAAATGTACTGAGAAATATTATACATGATCTTGCAAATGTACTACAATGAGAATTCGGACAAATACTCTCCTTCTCACTGCCTTTCTATCTACTCCTTTAAGTTTAGGCCAAACAGCCTTCGCAGCAGTCTTTTATTATTATTTTCCGCTGTAAATAAAAAGTTTGATTGATTTGCTGAAACTAAAAAAGAAATGCAATCTTATTTCAAAGAGAAACTAGAAAAATAATTCGGAACACAATTTACGATTTGTTTCTCCCAACTTTCAATAAAAAAAAACAAAGTTAATTCTTAACTTTTCTTTTTACAAATGAATCATTTCAGAAATTAAAAAAATAAACAATGTATTTAACCCAGCACATACTTTATGTGACTGTCCGAAGTCTGAATCCTGTAGTTCGGTGGTTGTCGTTGGTTCATCTCTATGATACTTGTTGTTTTTCATAAATTGTTTTGTTATGAGTTAAGCTGTTAGTTTTCTGGTTGAATCCTTCCACATTTTTCATGTCGGGCTTTTTTTATAACCGACTATAAGGTACAAGTTTTCGTCGTTGAAGGCCGTGCGATATATAACATGTTATTTCTTACATACACTTTATTTGATCCTAATGGATATTTATTTTATTTGCTATCATACCACATCTCCACTGTTTATATTAGAAAAAAAACAGCACGTACAAAATATGAATGATCGTCTTTTTTTTTTTAAACTTACAAAATTTCACCCCAACAACAAATAAGACAACAGTTGTTAGTAGTATAACGATATATTAATGCATTTAGGATAATATGGTTGAGAAAAAAAAACTTTTTGTACAAAGTCGAATAGCGGTACGCAACGACTAATTCTGAACGGAACTAACGGCATATATTTTATAATATTTGATATGTAGTTTATTTAATATATTTGTAAGTCTGTAAAGCTTTGATATTGACAAGATATCGTCATTTGATATTATATAAACAGTGATTAATTTCATCTTAAAATTACAATATATTGCAAGACGCCGTACAGACGAAAGTTGTTATTTTGCAATTCGCGGTACAACGTCTTGCAATTGGCCGTACAATTAACAAACAATGTTTTTGTCCATATTCTTTAAAAAAAAAACATCTTTTTGACAACAAATTTCAGTAAATATGATGCCACACTATAATAATCTAAAAACGTGTTAGGAAAAATAATAAAAAAAAATGAATATCTTGACAATGGGGCGACAGAGGACGATCGACCTCGAAATTTTCCGGTACTAAGTGGCAAGTTTTGGAGTATAAAACCAAATTTTGTCTTAATTTTGTACTTATCGGCCTAATAATCTAAAGATTTATATATCAGAAAATCATTTCTTAAGCGGTACCCTCATCAAATGAGTGGAAATGCTTTAAATTGAATGAATTAACTTGTTTACATTTTTTCTTTTTCTCTCCGCTTCGTTAGTACCCAATTTCCGGTGGCGATGATACACAGTGATACTAGCCTTCCTTCAAAATTTTAATAATGAGATGCAGGTTTATTTCAAAAATACACTTTTAAGTTCATTGATAAAAGGAATTATAAACCAGAATTAGTTACATCTAAAATAATATCTGAAGTATTGATACTTTTTCAAAAAGAAATAGGATGCTTCAGTCTATTAAATAATTAATTAAAGAAGAACCGGATTCATATTCAAAATAAGTTTGTAAATTTTCTCAACTTTGTACCTGTAAGATGTCCAAATTTCTTTTATGCAGAAGCTCCTCTGGGAGCTGTGAAGTTCTGTTTTCTCCGTTCTTGCATTCTGTGTCCAAATGCCCATACAAAATAAACTAATCATATATATCAGGATTGAAATTTTTATTTTCGCCAGACGCGCGTTTCATCTACAAAAGAATCATCAGTGACAACCCACACTTTTAGCAGATGTCTAAGGCTTTTGATCTTATCAATCTTGGATAAGGGTGTGATGTCCCGCCACCATGAAAGCGAGCGACTAAAGACGAGCCACCTGCAGCTTCAAAGGGTCTTTTCTTTGCACTCCGGTTACTACTCTTTGTTTATTTTATCTTCTTCACCATGTTTACAACTCTGGTCTGAAGCTCATATATTCTTCTTATCATCTACTAGCTACCTCATCAGAAAGATATTCGTCAACGGTTTTTCATCCTGAACTGACTTGTCCACTATACAAATTTGTTTCTCTTCTCAGGGACTCCGACTACTCCAATAGAAACCGGCCATGGAATATGGTCTTATTTTGTCTAAAATGTCTGAATTGAGATCAAACTTTTTCTTTCGAACCCTGGCAGGTTTTTCATACGACAAAGTAAATTAGCATTGAAAATCTCGTCGCCAGGCATGTCAAACAATTTCAGTTTTAATAGCATTCGATAAATTGTCGGACTCAATACCGGACATGATGAATATTAACGTCTGCAAAAATGTAGCTATATATATTAAACGCTTTTACGTGGTCAGTACACAGTCCTTGATAAATAAATCCCGTGCAATTAACTTATAAACTGACCACAAAAGCTGTTAACAGCTATATGTATATAACTTATACAAAATCCCTCTACATAAAATTAATGCGCAATCTTCAAAATTCAATACGCATACTGCACATTAATTCGTCTTTGGCACATTTTTTATATCTATATGGAGTTATTTCCTTTCATAACGATAGGTCAAACGTTGGAAGAATCAACCTATGTGAGGTCATTATTTTCCTTGATAAAAATGCAAACTATAATTTACTTTAAAATTACATGCGTCTGATAATTTTTTGATGCCGTTTGGGAATTTCTTTTTTATAGTTCAATCTATGATAGGTGTAAAAAAAAATAGTCATTGTCCGCAATTTTATTTCTTACTTCAATACAGTGACATTATCATATATGTGAGATGATTTTTAATGTAAAACTTTGATATCACTTTAACAAAAACAACCCCAGATTTATCATATTCGTATGTAATCTTATTGATTCACACTTAAAAGGAAATCATACTGTGACCTAAATATATTGATATTCGTGTTCGTGTGACGTGTACATTTATCACGATTTCGTGCTCCCTTCGTGTCACTTCTTAACTTTTTTGTATTTATGTATACCTTTTATTCTATCAAATGATCAACTAATAAAATATTCATATATTATATAGAATAACATCCACGTACCTCACAATGGGGTCGGTTGGGGAGAGGGGGAGATACAGAATTATATCCTCATTTTCTGTGGAAAAAAATAATGTATTGCTATTTAAAAGAAAAGCATGATGAATATTAATTCGATTCAATTAAAATTGTTGAAATAATAATCACTTTTCTGCAATAGAAAAATGTTGAAATAATAAACACTTTTCCGCGATATAAAAAAGTAAAATCACAAAAATACTGAACTCCGAGGAAAATTCAAAACATAAAGTCCCAAATCAAATGGTAAAATCAAATGATAAAACACATCAAACGAATGAACAAAAAATGTCATTAAAAATAGAAAAAAAACAAAACAAAAACAATAACCTAGCACCCCACCACCACATTTTTAATAAACTAAGTTGGTAAAATAAATTACCTACAAAGTGTCTTGTATTTTTCATACACCGTTATCGTAATGTAATAATTATCTGTGTCTTACTTCAAGCAGTAATATTTTTAATGTAAATAAAATTGAGAATGGAAATGGGGAATGTGTCAAAGAGACAACAACCCGACCAAATAAAAAACAACAGCAGAGGGTCACTAACAGGTCTTCAATGTAGCGAGAAATTCCCGCACCCGGAGGCGTCCCTCAGCTGGCCCCTAAACAAATATATACTAGTACAGTGATAATGAACGCCATACTAATTTCCAAATTTTACACAAGAAACTAAAATTAAAATAATACAAGACTAACAAAGGCCAGAGGCTCCTGACTTGGGACAGGCGCAAAAATGCGGCGGGGTTAAACATGTTTGTGAGATCTCAACCCTCCCCCTATACCTCTAACCAATGTAGAAAAGTAAACGCATAACAATACGCACATTAAAATTCAGTTCAAGAGAAGTCCGAGTCTGATGTCAGAAGATGTAACCAAAGAAAATAAACAAAATGACAATAATACATAAATAACAACAGACTACTAGCAGTTAACTGACATGCCAGCTCCAGACTTCAATTAAACTGACTGAAAGATTATGATTTCATCATATGAACATCAGGCACAATCCTTCCCGTTAGGGGTTAAGTATCATACCATCACAACATATATGAGAAGAACATAACCCGTGTCATGCCAATAACTGTTTTTAGAATAAATGTGTTTAGTTCCGATGCAAAGACCTTATCAGTGACTCAATATTAACGCCAAAATATGCAATCTTTAATGACTTGACAACAGTATCGTAATTATATCCCTTCTAAAGTTGTATGGATAATAATTTCTAAGGTTTATATCTAGATCAATAAGTGAGCTGTATGGCGTATAATATTCTGAACGCATTAGAAAGGAATATCCCACTTTAGTGTGGTCGGTAAAATAGGATGCTCAATTTTGCAAATCTTCATAAAAAATTATATTTTTTGACGGTTTATAAGTCAGATAATGTATATTTTAAGGTTTTTCTTGTCGTAGAACACATATATATTGCTCAAAGAAAGTTATACATTTAATATAACTTAATTGCTTACCTCAATTTTATTTTTTATTGGGAAAAAACTATTTCTTTTTCAGAATATGGATTCTACGTTTATACAGAGTCATTAAACCATCCAACTACACCCCGTCGTCGTATAATCATATCATTTGATAAAGAATTAGAAGTAAGATGCCTGACACTTTGGTATTACATGTATGGTAATACACCTGGCCATCTTAACATATATATGAATAATACAGAAGAAATTCTGTCATATATCATCGATACCAGAACTACTGAATGGAGTCAGTTTCAGGCAAATGTTTATAATGCCAATCAGATAATTTTGGAATACAACTTTACAAGCGATAATAATGGTGGAATAGCATTGGATGATATATATATATCGCCAAATATTTGTTCAGGTAATTCTTAAAGTAATGTAATATTGGTAAACGTAAATGAAGCTGTGAGAAACTCATTTGATAACAACGGAAGTTATTGCCCATGTGTAATGGAATCAAATGATGCATAATTATGGATATGTTAGTGCTTTCCGAATGATATCAAATTAGAATAATCTTTTTTATTATTAAATTCTCAGTAGAGAAACACCAGAATTATATATTGTATGGATCTAATGAGTTACGCCTTTTCTATGGATTTTTATAGTTGTACTTATGTTGTGCTGTAACACACGGTCTCTGCTTAGGGGAGAGTTTAGCGTTCACGAACACATTCAGGAACCTATAGTTTCTGTCATTGATCTAGGTTTATATAGCTGGAATTACAAAAACGAGGTAACTTTTTAATAGAACCTAAATGTGACGTTCTTTAATAACGCATGCATTCATGTATTAATTGTCACAAAATTGGGTACCTACCGTAGGTCGGTCGTTCTCAAAAACAATAAACAACTGACCGCCTCGAACAAAAACTGTCCCTTTGGTATCTTCCGCCTTTTTTATTACTTCATGAGAATGATTTATCATAGATTTAAATGTATGTATCATTCAATGCATTATGTGGTGACATTTATGCATTTGCATGAATTGTTGCATATATTGCTTGTCAGAGCCTTTTATAGTCGACGATATGTATGTGCTTTTTCGTTGTTGAGGGCTGTATGATTGCCATTTATTACATTCATTTCATTTGAAGTAAATATTTATTAGCTATAAATAACATGGATCAATTATAAAATCATTCATAATTCAAATGATGTAATTCCTACAGTAATATTCAATCCAGTGCATTTGTCATTTTTTGTCCCCCTAGAGCCCTTCAGATATTTCCCTCCTACAGCCCTTGGATGGTGTAAACTTCCCAAAAAAACGTGTATGGTGTAATGGTGTATGGCATATGGTGCAATGGTGTAAGGTGTATGGTGCTATGGTGTATGGTGTAATGGGATTGGTGGAATGGTGTTTGAGGAATGGTGTGATTGTGTAACGTGTGATCGGGAATAGTGTGAATGATGGTGTACGACATTTCATTGGTTGAAAATGAAGTTCTTTTTATTTTATTTTTTCGAATGTTAAACATAAACAATAATAATACTCTTAATATTTGAAATTTAATTGCATTATTGCTATCTTCGGATCTATAGATAGAATGAGGAATGGTGTATGGTGTAATGTATAAGGTGTATGGTGCAAAAGTGTAACGTGTATGGTGTAATGGTACAAGGTGTATGGTGTAATGGTGTATGGTGTAAGGGGGAAGTTTACACCATCCAAGGACTGTATGTAAACAATATATTTGGATAAATTTTCTTGTCCTTTCATGTAATTCCGGTTTGTGTGTTGCATATGTCACTGATGAACCGTGGTACTGCAATGTTTGTGTACAGTCTGATGAATAATAAACTATCAACATTTTTTTACGGAACAAACATTACACATCTTGATAAATCTTAGAATATCTGAATTTTTGTGAATAAAATACCATAAATGATTACAGAAAATATAAATACCGATTATCAGTAAAATGTTCAATTTATCAATTATACATCATAGATCTTATCTAATTTCTATTCGGACGTTGTTGTTTTTTTAAACATTATCGAGAACTGGTCAAGTTGTATTCGAATTTGGGATACTTTAAGTATTTGTAACAAACATGACCCAAGGTGACGTCTTAATAGAAATTAAACAACCAATCAGGTGCTTATGTTTCAAATAAGGTTAACTTTGGTAAAACCAAAGGTCAGGATTTCGTTTGCAAGATTTTGTCGGTAAGCAGTAAAAAGCAGTGTTAAATTATCGAGCACTGGCCAGGAGAGTAAAACCATTCAAATGGAAATACTAATTTTCATCGGACCTGAAACGTTTCAATTCACCTTGTCCAATATCATGTTTTGTAGGATTGGATAGTACACGTATCTCGTTAAGCAAGATTGTTGTTATATGAATTGGTCCTTGTGTTTGCCATTGTTGTTGTTTATTTTGACTTGGTTAATTTCTACAGAAACTTCACACATGACTATGGAGATTCAATAGACACTTTTTATTTCAAACTGTCTGTTATAATATTACACAATTTATGTTTTTTAAGGACAAAAAATATACTTTATTACTTTATATTCTAAAGATAACAATATTGAGAGACGTCTAGAACTACAATGTGAAAAAATGTTGTTAGAGCAAATGTTTCTTAGTTTTGGGCTACCTCGACATAATGATATACGAATGATCAATACTACGTTACTACTGGATATATTAATAATCTGCATTTACGTTTGGTTTCAATTCTTTCCAGGTAGAAATGTTTCAAGATATTATTGAAAATGACGTTAACTGCTACACGTTATTACAAATGACGCTTAGAAATATGATTATAACGAGTGTGCAACTTTCGTTTAAATTAGTTAAAAAAGTCAATTAAATTAAATAAACAGTTATTTTTAAAGTTGCAATATATTGTTTATTTAACATAATATAAGTGAGTTCGTCTTCGGATAATATTTATCTTAATATTATATAGTCATTATTTTTTAACTTGTGGATTTTCATTTCAATTTCGTTTAAATAATTATTTTTCGTTTGTGCTTGTGTCTCCTGGACGGGATTCAACTCATGCTACTAGGATATCATTGCACCAAACCACCACCACAGTCGTCTGTCGTACAGTTGTCACTGGTTCAGACGTACTTATATAAGTTATAGATATTTCATATCTTTTGGATAGTTTTATGGTGTTACTCGACTTCGTCTCGTGGGGTTATTGCCGGGGGATTCACCAGAAACTACGGTATAATTTACGAAACACCATAAAACTATCCAAAAGATATGAAATATCTGTTTTAACCAATCGCAGCTTTCACTGTTGAAAAAGTATACTGCATCGTATTATCACTTTTTACTTTTACTTTTGTTTTTATAAAAATCTGCTAAATTTCCCCTTGTGCCTAACAAATAAAACCCGCCCATTTTTTTCTAAAACGCACGGACTTCAAAAACGGCGCGAATATCAGTTGGAAAAGAAAATTCGACAGTTATAGCAGCGTTTATTTTGGCCTCCGATAACATGGACAACGTTTCTGATCAAGTTATGATGAAAGATCTGGACGTAATTGATATGTTGTGTGACATTGACACAGATATAAGCCTGACACAATTATGTGCAGATATAAGTACAGACCAATTTCTAGGCGATGATGATGAAAATAACAGTCTATCACAGATTGTCGACCAAGCAGAAAAAGAATTTTTCAAAACAGAAGATACTTTGGATATTAATTTTGATGTGCCTATTCCTGACCTTGATAATATTAGTTATGGGGACTTTCATATTGATGCGATAGCGGATTTAAACAATTTTGTCAATGCCGAAGTCTCTACAGACGATGAAAATGCTAGATTCGGCAACCTGACAACAGAGGATGATATGAACGAGTTAATATCCGAGAATATCCCGAAAAACACCAAAAAGAGTACAAACTGGGCAAAGAATGTGTTCAACGCATGGAGAAATTATAGGACATCCCGAGGGGAAGAAATTCCAGAAATTGAGGAGTTTTCAGTTGTTGATGTTAATATGGTGTTGTCCAGATTCATAGTAGATGTTCGGGAAAAAATTGAGACTTTTATCCAGCAAAATCACTGTATCTCTTATCCGTCGGGCTATTGAGAAGTATCAGAGACGCTGGAATTAGCATGAACTTTATGGACGAGAGAGATAATACATTTTTAAGATTTAGAAGAGTACTTGATTCCCAGATGAAAAGTTCAACTGCAAAGGGTGAGTAATTTTTTTTCAAATGAAAGCTATTCAAATTGTGTTATTCTATTTTTTTCTTATTATATACTAATTTTATGAAATGAATTTCACGAACATTATTCCTAGAATTTAAATAAACCATGATACACGTTTTAATTTGAGACTAGTCCTATAATATATGCCTTCGCATTATATATTCACTATTCAAGGTTTTATTGATAATAAAGAAAAATAGAAAAATCAGTAAATTTTCGTCAACACTTTTCTATGTATTGAGCCGATAACCAGAAAAAAAACATTGAAAATTAAAATCTTTTATTAAATATTGTCAATTATTCTCCTCCGAAAAGGTTTGAAAAAACATACAGAAACCATTCTGTTCGTCCGTCCGTGTCACTATGTTTATAGTGCATAACTATGTTCTTGTGACCTTTGTTTGGTCAACTTCGTATGCGGTGTAAAGGCTGGGACGGGGATGCCAATTTGGTACCATTCTAAACACATATTTTTTATTTTGCCTTAGAATTTAAAATTATCCAAAAGAATAATAATATGAATTTAAATTTGATCGTTTTAGGCTATGGTATGACCACAAAGCAAGCGGGCCCTATTTCGCAAGAACAGGAAATGATGTTATGGGAAAAAGAAGTTGTTGGGTACGATTCGTCAGCGGCTCTTTTAAATGGTGTCTTCTTTTATAATTGCAAATTATTTGGGTTGCGTGGGAGAGATGAACACCATAGCTTGGATGCATCTCAGATTAATATAGGAACTGACGATAAAGGAAAGTATATTCAGTTCATAGAGACAAACAGTAAAACATGTAAAGGTGGGTTAAAGCAGAAAAATGTTGAGAACAAGAACATTAAGCATTAAACAACTGCGAGCAGCGACAAGGATTTGTTTAAGCTATACGAGCTCTACATTGGACATTCTGAAATAAGTCCGGAGGGAAATTCAAAGTTCTATAAACGTCCACTACGTGATTCATTGAGATTTTCCAAACAAAACCTTGGCATCAACAAACTTGAAAACCTTATGAAAACCATGTGCATCAAAGCTGGACTCTCTGGCAACTTTACTAATCATAGCGGGAAGCGTACCTGTGCAACTACTATGTTCCAGTCAGGAATAGATGAGCAAACTATAATGTCGCGAACTGGCCACCGCGGTGTCCAGGGTGTTCGAAAATACAAAAGCCTTCTGAAGATCAGCTATTAGACATATCAAACGTTTTGGAGCCAAACTGTAAATCATCTAAAATTAAAACTGAGAACAATTCTTCTGACGGAAAGGAAAACGAAAAGTGCCATATTGTGGAACTTCAAAGTCAGAGTAAGAGTTGCGTACCATTCGGAGGATTTAACAACTGTAATGTTACCTTCAACATTGGGAAGTAAGAATGTAGCCGGTAAATGCGTTGTAAAAAATACTGGAAATACCGTTTTTTGTGTGTTTCAGTTTTAAATTTCAGTTGTGGAATCCTGAGATTACCTGATTTGTGACAGTTAAATTACTATTTCCGGAAGATTGTTTTCTGATTAAAGTTTAAAAGAAAACTTTACTTTAATGGAGGTTGATGTGAAGTAATTCTCAATAAATCTTTTGTGTAATCTTTTTATAAATCTGTTATTAGGATACATACAATTATAGCAAAAGTATGTTTAGTTCTTGAGAAATAATTATGGTAAAGTCTGTTGTTAGCCTCAGATATTTTGTATTAAATTAAACGTAAAAAAAATAATATTAAAAAGATCTTGTATTCTTGCCCAAGAGAAAAACTACACCAGAGACAAAAATGCATAGAAACTATAGGTCACTATACAGCCTTCAACTATGAGCAATACCAATACTGCATAGCAAGTCTGCTGCTTCTCTATTCTGAAACAGAATGTATTTTGTATGACAATTACGGTATTTTGCTAAAAGTGCTTCGTCATATTTTGAGAATCTGAACATAGTACGGTAATTTATCTTGTCCTATCATTTCTAAAAATAGATCTAGTGAATTTCTTTGAAAGTCATGTTTTTCTTATTTGTATTCAATTTTGCCTTTTCATTCAGTTTTATTGTTGTCACAAACTTTATTTCGCTACAACCAAAAAATGATTTACATCTGCTTTTCATTAAAAAAAAAAAACCCGGAAAACCATTACAGGAACAGAGCTGTTCTCACAAACTATGGTATAATTGTGAAAATTATACCATAGATAGCTATGGTATAATTTTCAGTTATTGGGATTTATACTCATGTTGCATTCCCATAGGTTACATTGTACAGCTATAGGTTAATATATACATGTATACACACATTATAATTTTTCTAATGCCTGGTATTTCTTACTTAAAAGAATTCCGATGGACAAGGCAGAATTTGCAGTTAGCACTACACTAAGACTAACATACGAATGTACGTATGTGTATGATGTGTACAAGTTATCATTAAAAAAGTACAAAAAATAATTTGTATTTTCGGACTTTGTACAAATTGTAGCTGGTACAAAAAGTGTTTGTACAAATTTTAAATTTGACTTAATTCGTTTATAATTTGTACAGTAATCTAGTATGGATTTTGTTACGAAAAACCCGTTGATAACACACTGTAGAACTTTTATTAAATGACCAAACAATAAATCTTATTTACGAAATACAAAAATTGTTCGGTATCATTTGTTTGAGCATGTCAGTGAATTACGATGTTGAAAATAACAACAACTTTTACTTTTATTTGTATAATTAGAAGTGATGCACCCATTGAATTACATGAAAGGAACCCTTGACGGATCCTAACCATCAGTTTTTGAAACCTCATTTACAAAATGCAAAAATAATTTTGAATCATTTGTTTCAACATGTGAGTGAGATTATGGAATCGTGAATTGCACAACATCTTTTGCTTTTTACATTGCTGTACTCGTTACCTTTACAGAAAGAAAAAAACCTAACATAAATTGACCACCAGTTTTGAAAGCTTTTTGGCCGTTTCACGTAACAAAAGTTAGAGTTCATGAGCCGTTGCTTCGAATAAAGATGTTTATCGGTAATTTGTACATTTTTCCTTTGATGTGTACTCGCTGATAATTTCAGTATTAGTGGACTGGCCGTGATATAAAAAATATTGGGTCAGTATGCAAATGACATGCGCGAATGCAACGCATAAGGATCTACTTTCACAAAATTGCGCGTGATTTTTCTTCACAGAAACGCACGAGATGTATGGCGAAGGAAACATTTGACATTGTTCGAAACTTTCACAAAGCTAGTTTAGTCTTTTTGAACGATTTTGTGAAAATGTGAACAGAAAATGTATGAAAAACCCGATAGACCTTAAAACAAAATGAGTTATCTTTAATTGACCTATATGAAGTTTTTCTTGCTATTGACAAGGACGTACAACTATAGCATATCGTCCGTGCTGTTCCAATCTGAGTTTTTATTCATACAATACCAATACATAGCCTGGGTCTGTTCCAAGTAATTTTCGTTTTTTTATTTCTTGAGAAGTTTTTGTTTTACCTGTTCAGTCACTATAAAGTGTTACATTTCATATTTAAACGCAACACATAAATAGTGACCAAAACGGTACCGCTATTGCATGGGAGAAGCTAGACAAAAATGAAATTGACGCATTTTCGACATTTTTGTGGGACCATCATATACAATATTTAAAAGATGGGGTTTCATTGTCAATATAAAGACAGATATTCATAGAACAAAGAACAAAAAGTGAACATATTAAAATGCGGATCTAGGATAAGTTTTAAAAAGGGGGTAACCGGAGGCACCATACTGTAGAAGTCTGCATTGTCATTGACCAGAGTTGTAACCTTTATAAGGGGTGACTGTGGCCTGAGTCGCCTTCCCCTGAATTCACTTCTAAAGATAAAGGTAACTGCATGGACTTTAAAGTCAAATGTTCATATTTCTGGTCCGTGTTAAAAAAATAGGAACATGACTTTGAAAAAAAGCAAGAATAATGAGCTACAGGTCCTCATTCTAATTTCTGACTATGCTAATACTTTGTGAAAAATAAAGAAATTTGACCTACAGGTATGCTACCATTATATTTGGCATTGTTAGACGTCGCCCAGTATAAAAAGGTCCGAAACAGACGTCACCATGGACACGGTGTCGTTTGATATGGCAGGTGTCCCCTCATCCCCAAACATGACAAATATCTCAAACACGACTCATTCAGATCATCGTCCTAGTGACAATAGCAATATTACACATAAACAGCCATGTTCAGTTCTCCTTAAAGACATTTTGGTTTTTGATGACACAGTACAACACTGTCGCATTTCAAAATGTGAGACCAAAGGCTGCAAAACATGTGCTATTTAAATTACAGATGCTGAATTCACTAGTAATTTGACCAAGAAGTCATATTTTACCAGAAGTTACGATGATCTGAATTGTAAATCTACGGATTAGAGTGCAACCTTTGCGGATTGGTATACGTTGGTGAAACGAAAGGAAGGCTAAACAAACGTATGTGCGGTCATAGATCAGACATTTACCTCAATGCTAACGACATTCTATACCAGCATTTCAATCAGCCCGATCATTCCATCGTTTCTATGACAGTTCGCATTATCGAAAAGATTACCATAGCTCTAACAATCCTAATCTTTCAACGACTCTCTGTAGACAAAAAGAAGACTATTGGATCAGACAATTGGGAACTGCAACACCGTATGGCTGCAATGACAAAATTGATGGTATAGGTATTCTATCTAGTCCTTCGTGTAACTCGGTGAATGTGATGAATATTTTCAACTCTACTCCTCGACGTAGACGCAGTCATGGTCATCGTCATTATACATCACCTTCTCTGCATGATGTCTCTATTAATGACTTGCTGTCATTCATACAAAAGCCGTAAGTTATTCATCATATTCGCACGAAACTTTATTCATTACCCCTTTCAAAACTTCATTCTCTGTTCAATTTATGTTTGGAATCCACTGTTACAAACCCTCATTCAAACCAATACAAACTTCAAGCTATAATTTCGGATATTGCAAGTCACAGACTTTTCAAGCCAGTTCGCATTGGAAAAGATGAAAAAGAGAAAAGATCTTTTCTAAATCTTTCCTTTGCCAACAAAGGTCTCGATGGCGTCAACCTAGGCAATATCCTTCATCATAAATTAGTTCAATCGAAAATACCTCCTCATTTCAAAGACCAGTCTGTACCAATAATTTCTTATACCTATACCAAACCTATTGCAACTAAAATTTTCAATTACAAACGCGTTTTGCAGAATCTCGATATTGACGACTTCAAGTCTAAATCTCCTGATTGCACTTGTGCTAGTTCCCAATTCATATATAATCCTGCCGGCCACGTTATTACCGGTGACCTTAACATTGTTAATAACACTTCTCTACGAAATGTGTTATCGAAAGGTCCGAAATATCGTGAGCCTAAATCCATCAATTGGAAATACAACTTTAAAATGTTGATGGACTCAGTCGAGGATTATGCCAGGCAATGGGCTGAACGTGAAAAGGAAGACGTAGACACTCTATCTGAATGGATTAAGGCAGTGAGGTCGTTAATACAAATCAGAATCAAGAAACTGAATGGGTCCATCAATGCCCATGCTACGTCAATCTTTCAAGACCCAAATGTTGCTAAACACTTATCCGACCTCCATGATAAATATGTAGTTGTCCCCGCAGACAAAGCCCCAAATAACATCGTTTTTGTCTGTAAAAGTCACTACATTAATTGCTTGATAAACGAATTAGGTATAGACAATTCACATGGAAACTCAACATATACCCTCACGACACTTACCAAAGAGGAAATCCTGGATAATCATAGGTCTGTTCTTTGTTCCTTTGGTATTTCAACCAAAGATGAAGAACTGGATCTTCCATCACTGTATTGGATACCTAAACTACATAAGTTTCCTTACAAACAACGGTATATTGCTGGGTCTTCCAAGTGCTCCACGAAACCTCTTTCTAAATTATTAACATCTATTTTATCAGCAATCAAAGACGGGCTTCAAAGTTATTGTGAAACTGCCCATTCTAGAGGTGGCGTGAATCAGATATGGATACTTAAAAATTCCAAAGATCTTTTAGAGTACATACAATCTAACTCTCTTTCATCTTGTAACAGTATTAAAACATTTGACTTTTCTACTCTTTACACAAGTATTCCACATTCCAAACTAAAAGACAAATGGAAAGAGTTGGTATTACTTTGCTTCATTAAAAAGAATGGCCAACGTACATACAAGTATCTTGTCTTAGGGAGGGATAAATCATACTTTGTAAAGAATCACTCTGATTCAAACAAAAAATTCTCTGAAACCGATATTATCAAGATGCTTGATTTCTTGATTGACAACATATTTGTAACGTTCGGAGGACGTGTTTTTCAACAGACTGTCGGCATCCCAATGGGAACAAACTGTGCCCCTCTACTTGCCGACTTGTTTCTTTATTATTATGAGGCTGACTTCATGCAGGAACTTCTTAGGAAGAAAGATAAGAAGTTAGCTATATCCTTTAACTCTATACTTTTTGCTATATAGATGACGTTCTTTCATTAAACAATTCAAAATTTGGTGACTATGTGGAACGCATCTATCCCATCGAATTGGAGATAAAGGATACTACAGATACAGTTAAGTCGGCTTCATATCTTGACTTACATCTAGAAATTGACAATGAGGGTCGGTTGAAAACAAAACTTTACGACAAAAGAGATGATTTCAGCTTTCCAATTGTGAACTTTCCATTTCTAAGTAGCAACATTCCAGCAGAACCTGCATACGGGGTATATATCTCCCAATTGATACGATATTCCCGTGCTTGCATTTCCTTTCATGATTTTCTTGATAGAGGGTTACTGCTCACAAGGAAGCTATTAAACCAAGAGTTCCAAATGGTGAAGTTGAAATCATCCCTTCGTAAATTTTACGGACGCCATCACGAGTTGGTTGACCGTTATGGAATAACCGTTTCACAAATGATATCGGATATGTTCCTTACGTCGTAACTACAATCCCCTTCCCTTTCATGAATGTGACCTACCGAATTAGACTATATAACGGATTTGTCATCACATAAGCAACACGACGGGTGCCACATGTGGAGCAGGATCTGCTTACCCGTCCGGAGCACATTAGATCACCCCTAGTTTTTGTTGGGGTTCGTGTTGTTTATTCTTTAGTTTTCTATGTTGTGTCATGTGTACTATTGTTTTTCTGTTTGTCTTTTTTCATTTTTAGCCATGGCGTTGTCAGTTTGTTTTAGATTTATGAGTTTGGCTGTCCCTTTGGTATCTTTCGTCCCTCTTTTAGACTTATGTCCAGAGTAGCTGCGGAACTGTAGCTCTAAGTTTCCTTATGTTTTTTTTTTACTATTTGCGGACCATAGACTCCGCAAATAGTCCAAAAAAGCACAAGGACCTAAGAGCTGCGGTTCCGCAGCTATGTTCAAAAACAGAACATTAATGAAACGCATGCAATAATTCCTTATAATCAGGGTTTCCCCTGGGTCAATTATTTTTTTCGCCACCTGTTTCGCCAAAACAATATATTTTTCGCCACTTGATTATTTTTTTCACCAAGTAACATAAATATATTTTTCGTTTAAAATTTACCTTTTTTTCTATACCCCCCTACTTCCCTTTAATAAGATGATTTCTCGCCATTGTGTCTATGATTATTCTCTCAAACTTATTTTAGAGTCTATATTTTGATGAATAAACACTAAACATTTACTTTAAAACAACAGATTTTTTTTAACTTAAAAGGAAAAAACATTCATTGTATTTTCAACAACTTTTCTAAATGAGGGGGCCACTATACTTTTAATAATAAAGAAGATATAAGTCCTTGAATATAACAAAATTCATGGACATGTTTTGATCATATAATACCGGTATAGTTCGTTGGGAAAGTTACTTTAAAATAAAGATGTGCCCTTTTGTAATAGCTAAGAAGTGGTTTTTACAACAAAACAAAAGCTTTTATCAGATGAAGTTTTAAATCGAAGATTTTTCTTGCTTTTGAACATTTTTTGTCACAACAACAACTTTCTTTTCTAAATTATCTTTAAAAGGAGAGGAGACGTCAAAAGTTAGCTTCAAACACGTGCGTCGCAAACTGGTAAATATATTATGTTTGTGACATTTAGTGGAAGCCATTTAACTATATCATTTTTTCAAGCAATACAATCAACACCTTTATTAATTAGTCCTTTGTTGTCGATAGCTATAAAATGCAATCAGCTGATTATTGATTTTCTGTCCAAATCTTAATGAGGTCAGGGTGAATTTCGAGTATTGTTTGATCGGGTAAAGTCAGAGAAACTCGAAAATAAGTAAACAAACAAGATGGAGAAAATAAATTGTTATAAATATTTCTTTCGCAAATGACGATTTTTTATCGCCACAATTATTATTTTTTCGCCAGCGGAAACCCTGCTTATAATACTTTGTGCAAGAGAACGCCAAGTTTACTGCACTGTGACAAAATGACGTAATGCAACCTGTGACGTCAAGTGTGATTCGCCGTGATTCCACGCGAAAAAGAAGTTAGTTTGTTATTTTCTCTATTATAGTAGTGTTTTTTTTTAATACCGATAAACAGAATAAAGGACTTGTTTTTAATACTGACTTATCACAGAAAATATCAGGCCCGCCCTTCGGGCTCATCTGAAATTTTGCTGTGATAAAGTCAGTATAAAAAAAGTCCTTTATTCTTTATGTATCTAACATGTACAATTTGATCTCGACTTATGTCCTGTTACAATACCTACAGGTGTTCCAATGTGCCACCTAAAGTTCTACAAATACACATACGATATTTCGAGGATCAGTTTGGGCACGCTCATAGTGAGGAATTTGTATAATAACATTATCCCCCACAGCATGATTGGTGCTTCAACGTCAGTGTCATTCGAGCAAATTTTTGGTATACTATCAGAATAGACACTGGAATTTACAAGTACAATTCGTACAAAGTTATAATACAAATTATAATTTGTTTAAAGTGAAAATACAAATTTTAATTTGCACAAATTGAAAATACAAATTTTAATTTGCACAAATTAAAAACACAAATTTTAATTTGCACAAATTGAAAAAACAAATTTTAATTTGTACAAAGTGAATACTATTATATAAATTATAATTTGAACGAAGTGAAAATACAAAATATGATTTGTTCAAAGTGAAATAAAATTTCAATTTGTTCATTTTTATTGTACACATGAAAACTTCGTCCCCAAGGGTATCACCAGCCCAGAAGTCAACATTTCGGTGTTGACATGAATATCAATAATGTGGTCAGTTTTATAAATTTCCTGTTTACAAAACTTTGAATTTTTCGAACAACTAAGGATTTTCTTATCCCAGGCATAGATTACCTTAGCCGTATTTGGCACAACTTTTGGGAATTTTGGATCCTCAATGCTCTTCAACTTTGTACTAGTTTGGCTTTATAAATATTTTGATATGAGCGTCACTGATGAGTCTTATGTAGACGAAACGCGCGTCTGGCGTACTAAATTATAATCCTGGTACCTTTGATAACTATTTACACAACATATATATATGATGATGAATTTCTAGGTACCTAAATATTTAAGGGCTAAAGTATCGGAGAAATAAGGCAATGCCCGACTGCCCACACACTATTTGATTTAATTGAAAATCAGAAATTGGCAATGAATATAACTTCTTGATAATTAGACTAAAGACACCATAAGAAGTCCCCCTCTCTCATCGGATACTTAAAAGTTAATAAAAAGTTAAATCACAAAAATACTGAACTCAGAGGAAAATCAATTCGGAAAGCCCATAATCACATGGCAAAATCAAACAACAAAACGCATCAAAAACGAATGGACAAGAACTGTCATATTCCTGACTTGGTACAGGCATTTTCAAATGTAGAAAATGATGGATTGAACCTGGTTTTATAGCTAGCTAAACCTATCACTTGTAAAATACATGAAAAAATATCATGTAATTTGCTTATTTTGGACTCGTTGTCTTTGATATGCTATGTGGAATTATATCAATATTTATATTTTCTTCAGTAGCGTTTTGTATTGTAATCATTTTAATTTTCACTTACAGTTGAAGAACCATTTTCACATGAATGCAGTACGAAATGTGATCAGTTGCATTTGGACTGCCCTGTTGCAGATGTATTAATCGAAGCTATAGCTTTCGATCCAAACGTTTCGTTGTCTTGCCGGAATACTGCTGAGCAAATTGAAACTAACCTAAATAAGATATTTGATCAATGCAAAGACACAGCTACGTGCACTTTTACCCCAGCTGACCTCATTGACGATGAATGTTTTAATATATCAAAACGTTTGCAGTTGACGTATTCATGTATAGGTAAGTAGTTTTGAATATTGATTTTAATCATGACTTTATAAGACGTGTTAAGTCTTGATTTTAAAAGCTCTTCAAAGCTTATGTTTGTAATTGCTTGCTTATACCGACTCTAAATAAAGCTTTATGTCTTATGTCTTATGTCTTGGATGATAAATGTTTATTGAATATATATTAAGATTTGTTTAGCATTAAGTAGAGATGACAGGCTATAATACTTATCGTTAACAACACATTGAATTATGAATATACCGTATGACAATCGCTTATTGTTTAAGCCTAAACAAGTCCGAGGTATGTTTTGTTTGAACTACTTCAGTTTGTATCATGTCATTCATTAGGAACATAGGGTTTAGTGCAATTTCAAAAGCCCTATGTTGACCTTAATCTTATTTACATCCTTGTCCTTTGTGCTGTGTCGGATAAATGCCTCATGTCCTCAATTCTATATACAACCGCATTATGAATGAGCGGTTAATAATAAGTAGTCTATCTTCAGATAAAATGATAAGGAGCAGTAGGGATTATAAAGATATAAAAGATACCTCAGTTTTATATTACTTTTTCGCTAGGCGCACGTCTCGTCTTGGTAAAACTCATCAGTTGCTCTCGAATACTTTACTTATTTGTATTATATTAACATATATGCTTTACGTTGGATTTGGGCATTTATGAGATCGTTTTTATCGAAAATAAACATACATAACCAATTCATACTACAAATTTTAGTATGTTTTTAATTGCAATTGAGACATCCGTTTAAGAATAGTTCTGGATAAAAAGCGTAGGACCAACACATGTGTGCAAAGTTCAGAATACCCGTGAATGTTGTGTTTAATAAACATGCACTTGTGTAATTAATTCTACATTTAGATATGAATTGCAATTTAGCAATTTTAATGTTAATTAGTTTATTATTCAAATATAACAAACTCATGAAACTTGCATTTTCTCCACAGCATTAAAAGTATAAATTATATCAGTTCATATTGTCTGAACCATGTAGGTATAGTTATAACTATGATCATATGGATGATGATTGTGAATCACATATAAATTGACAGAATATAAACAACAATTCTAATAATTTGATTGCGAAATGCACTTTAGAGATGTGTATTGTTGATTAAGGATATGGTGCAGCAACGTTATATACCATTTATATTATTAAGGCACAATTGATGATAATAAGTAAAAGAAAGTAATCAATTGCTCTCATATGCGCTTGTTTTGCCAATTAGACAGCTGTGAATGATTACTTGTGGTTTCTTTTTATTTTAACGCCTTTTATATATGTTTCCCGTATATTTCAGCACCACTGTTTCCTGAGCCGACCGAGAATCAGACAATTTCAATTTCGCTACAAACAGATGGTAAAGTTATTAATATATTAAGGATCTCTCTCTATATATATGTATATTTATCTTTGTTTTTAGCAAAATCATGTAAATAGGAAAAAACAACAATACCGAACTCCAAGGTTAGTTCAAAACAAAATAGGAAGTCTCTTCACAAATGGAAGCTGACAGCAATACATTTGTAGATCACCGTACGTTTTTAAAACAAACGAGCAAAATCCATACAGCATAGTTATCTCCGATATGATGTACAGCAGCAAACGACGATATATGTCCTTTTTAAGTGTAGTTCATCCCTTTTTTTCAGTAATGGTAAAATTCCCCACATTTTCATCGCCACTCACCATCAGTTATTAACAAGCTAAGTTCTTTGTTCGACATATGGAAATGTATGTCCCTTTTGCAAAATGTTTTCCTCTACAATAGTAGAATAGTTGACGAATTATTCTGTATGAGGGTAAATAGAATGTCATACTTAGATGTTTCCTTATCTACAGTGATTATATAGAAAAATAAACGGTACTTGTATTTTATATTCAGAAATGTCAACTCCTGTGACGAAAAGGACACAAACAGCCATGCAACTAACAGATGGTTTGACCAGTAAATCAAATATTTTATACACACATTAATGTATCTTAAATTCTAATAATTCTGAAAATCACATTAGACGGATGACGTTATACAATAATTGGCATGAATAAATGAATACATATTATTATTACTTTAAGACTAAAATGAGATATCTGTGTTGACTTGAATTATCATTGATATGTTCATTATAATAAATTAACTGTTAACAAAACTTTGAATTTTTTAAATACTAAGGCATTTCTACCTCAGGAATAGATTACCTTAGCTGTATTTGGCAAAACTTTTAGAAAAATTTCGTACTCTTCAATTTCGTACTTTATTTGGCCTTTTAAACATTTTTTGATTCAAGCGTCACTGATGAGTCTTTTGTAGATGAAACGTACGTCTTTTTAAAAGTGCAATCTATAAACAAGAGAAATCAGAGAAAAAAAATCATGTTGCTCAGTCTTCAGATTTCTATGTTATGTTTGTTTACTGTCTGTTGTCTCTTGGTAGTTTTTCGTTTAATTTCCATGATATTGTCAGTTCATTTTCGAGTTTAATATTTCTTTGGTATGTTCCGCCTCTCATTCATTAAGTCCTGGTATCTATGATGAGTTTATTCACATATGTAGAACTATTAAAAAACTAATAACAAAAATATTAACAATGCGCCTTTTTGTAGAATAACACACACACTAAAATTGCTAGCAAATTATTCTGTATTGTTTTGTCGTGTGCTCAATAGAGAGGATAGAAAAATAGTAAGCAACCATTTCACTGCAACATCTCAACCTAAACCCTCGTCTGATTATCTGAATGTAATTTCTACCGCATTGCTACATAGACTACTAAAACCACCGTGAAATAACGTTAGCGTTTAATTCAAAACAAATTTGTGCTTATTAATATTTACGAACTTGTTTACCTAGTTAATTTTGTAACCAAAATTTCAAAAATAATGTAAAGTATGGTGTAAATTAAAAATGTTGATCTTTTCGCAACCCTCATGCTTTTAATAGTCACTTCGGTTTACAGTTATTTCTTTCGACACTGTTTACAACACTCAAAAATGTACGAAAATTTAGAATGGAAATAGGGAATGTGTCAAAGAGACAACATTCAGAACAAAGGGTAAAAACAGCCGAACGGCATTAATGGGTGTTCAACACAACAAGAAAATCCCGAACCTGGAGGTTGTCATACTATGTACTAGTTCAGTGAAAATGAACGTCACACTAAACTCTAAAAAAAAAAAGAGGTACAAAAGATACAAGAAAGACAGTCAAACTCATAAATCGAAAATAAACTGACAACGCCATGGTTAAAAATAAAAAAGACAAACAGACAAACAAAAGTACACATGACACAACATAAAACATGTAGAAAACTAAAGAATAAGCAACATGAACCCACCAAAAATTAGTAGTGATCTCATGTGCTCCGGAAGGGTAAGCAGATCCTACTCAACATGTGGCATCCTTCGTGTTGTTCATGTTATAACAAATCCGGTAAATAATATAATTTGGTAAGTCATATATATATGAAAGGAAAGGGGATTTTAGTTACGACGTAAGGAAAATCGCCGATATCATCTGTGAAACGGTTATTCCATAACGGTCAACCAACTCGTGATGGCATCCGAAATATTTACGAAGGAATGATTTCAACTTAACCATTTGAAACTCTTGGTTTAATAGCTTCCTTGTGAGCAGAAACTCTATCAAGAAAAATCATAATAGGAAATACAAGCACGGGAATATCGTACATACTAGTAAATGTACTAAAATATAAAGAAAACAGACAACACTAACAAAGGCCAGAGGTTCCTGACTTGGGACAGACTCAAAAATGCGACTGGGTTAGACATGAACTGGCAAATCTCAACAATGCCCCTATATCTCTAGACAAAGTAAAATAAACAAACACACAGCAATACGTACACTAAAACTCAGTCCAGGCGAAGTCCGGTGTCCGATGTCAGCACAGGAAACAAAAGAAACTAAGCCACATGACAATGATACATAACTTTAACAGAGAAATATTAGCAGTATTCATGTATTCATGTATACAATCTTATTAATTAGATATTTTCTTATTAAATTAAATTGTCCCTGAGAAGTCTTTTGGCAAATTTATTTCCTGTAACTCATATAAAGCCTTCTTCAATAATTAAACAGCTGTATATGCTACATATACATAACATATTTAGACACTTATGTTTGTTTGCGTAGTGCATTTCTTTTATCATGTTTAGAAAACAAATGATAATTAAATAAATCCCGCTTGCGCTTTCTCAATAACATTTGTACAGTGTTGTGTACTACTTTTTGGACAAATTATATAAAAGTTTTAGAAAACGTCTCTAGCTCTATCTCAAAAGATTGACGATTTTATGCTGAGGGGGTCTTGAATTCTTTGGCAGCTTTGGCATACTAGCTTTTAACCTTTTTCAAATTAACAAATCAATACTTAAAAATTCATAACTCAATTTGTCTACAGTGTAATTTAATTTCATTTGAGGTATAAAAACAATGAAACTTGTACTCTGTTCACAGTAGGTATTATATTTGTAGACAACGAAAATCAAAGGACGATAACTGTATAACCGGATCTATTGCTTAGTATTGGTATTGAACTCAGTAACTTCGATCATTACGCTCAGATCTGTACTGTGCATGTTTTGTGTTTTGGTTAATTGTTTTCGTACATTTTTCCAATCTGTTAGGATAGTCTCTAGTGAACTGATTTCTATGATTTGTTCTTATGTTTGTTGCTCATCAGCATGGAGGGTTAGACGCTCGCAAACATATTTAATCTATGTGCAAAATAAGTACTAAAGTATAATGTGCCTTCATGTATTCCAAGTAACTGATTGGTTGTCGTTTTTTGTCGTTTATAATATTTGGGTTTTTTTTTGTTTATCAGTTGTAACACGTTTTTACTTATGCTGTTCTGTTGTACAATTGTCAGAAGTTTGGGGGAGGATTGGACGCCTGCTATCATTTTTACCCCACGTTCTGTATGTGTCTTATATACAGTTTGACGCTTATATCAAAATATTTATAAAGCCAAACAAATAAAGGGTTGAAGAGCATTGAGGATCCAAAATTCCAAAAAGTTGTGCCAAATGCCGCTAAGGTAATCTATGCCTGGGATAAGATTATATTTGTTATTCTCGTGGGATTTTGTCTGATGCTTGGTCCGTTTCTGTGTGTGTTACATTTTAGTGTTGTGTCGTTGTTCTCCTCTTATGTTTAGTGCGTTTCCCTCGGTTTTAGTTTGTTACCCCGATTTTGTTTTTTGTCCATAGATTTATGAGTTTTGAACAGCGGTATACTACTGTTGCCTTTATTTCGTTTGTTGCTGTGTATCATATTTATTTTTCGTTTATTATTTTGTACGCGGTACTGAATTTACTCATTGTTGAAGGTCGAGCTGTAATCTATAGTAACTTAACAGTCCATGACATGCATACTCTGATAGATAGTTTCAAATTGACAATCATACACAACTTCTCATTTAAGGTAACACAATACAAAGATTTTATAACTCCAACTCCCAAGTTTTAAAATGCTGTAACTTTCTTAATAATGCTTGAAAATTAATAAAAGTGGTAGTTTTGGATAGCAAACAGATTACTCAAATTAATGCAATGTTAGTGTTATGCAACCAATTATACTGTTAACTGTGTCTAAATTATTTTTCACCAATTTCCACTTTCAAATGAAATTATCTTCTGCATAGGTATCCCTAGAGGGTTGGTTTTATTATATCGTGTTCCTATTGCCAGTATCTACAAAAGAGTGTCTCAGATTTCAGTTATAATGTATAGAACAAATTTTACACCTAATTAAACATTATCTTCTTTTATGTGGTTAGGTTGTTTACATTAATTAGAGATTTATGAGAGAATGGAATACCATAGGGACAATTTGAGACATCTTGTTGATGCCAATGATGTGTTGATTAAGATTTCGTTAAAATTTTCTGTATGGTTAAAGCGATAATAGAGCTAATTCATTCAAGTGGACTGACCCAGATTTTGCCACTAATTACAAAATAATTGATTACATAATGATTCATAATAAAAATATTGCATTCATTTAAAAGATTAATCTTTATTATATATTTATAAACGAGTCTAAATTGAAAACTACGTTCAAACCTATGATTGCGTTGGATAAAAACCGCAATTTTTATACGTGTGCATGTAAAACAAATTTCGTTGTAGAAGGGTCTAAAAACAGCACAAACAACATTTTCCAAAAGACCAAAAAAGTGAAAAAGTATATTTAAACAAAACGCATTTGACTAACAGGTCGAACAACTGATGTTCTTTAACCCTGCTGACTGCCATTGGCGATTGCCAAATAAAATTGATCACAAGATGTAACAAAATGGATCTTAATATAAATTTAATACTAAACAGAAAAAAAATTTAACTTGTGGCCACGATGTTATGCCACAAACATATGGTATCAATATTTATTTAGTACACCAGATCCGGATTTTGACAATAAATGTCTCTTCAGTGATGTTAGGGATCGACACGGTATTTGGAAGGCCATATAAAAAGTACCCTCATTTTTAGAGAAAGTACCCTCATTTTTAGATAGACTCTGAATTTCAAGAGTCAATGAACGGATATATACCTCTTTTATTATTTTCATGCATTCATAATAAAGTTGCAGCATTTTAAAGGTTAGTGATTGGAAGTAAAAAAATCTTTGTATTATGCTTCCCTAATATATAAGATATTCATAAGTATACGACTAATTTGAGCATATTTAATATTTAACTCAAACTTACTCAAACAAAGTTACTTGTGTATTTACACAGATGCAAGTAAAGCAACGCTGTAAGTAAAGAAAGTAATCAATATGTCGTTTTGAAATATTTTAGATACCACGTTTTTTACAACAATGGATAAGCAGACGATATCAACATCTCAACACACTGAAGGTATTTTTTAGTTCACTGTTTTGCCTCACAGTCCTGAACATTCACATGGACTTTTGCTGTAATATAAAATGAGGTGGTATGGGTGTCTTCCTCCATCTTGGATTGTAAAAAACAGAGAATCAAAGGTCCAAATTTTCCATCAAGTTAGCAAAATTTGATGCAGGAATGCAGATGTTTAATGTAAATTTTGATTTATAAGTACCAATTTATAAGAATATAACTTCTAAATATTGATATTTTTGCAAATGTTAATTATTTTTGGTTGTTTTTATTTATTTTTTTTAAATTGGCATTTTAAGGGGAGGTAACTGTAAAAAAAAAGGATTCTGTATGGAATTTTCCTATTTTGTATTTTAGCTGGAAAAAAACGTACGGTGACCCTATCTTTTCTTTTGATATTCTCAAAGCAGTGTCTGAAAGCTATCTTTTCCTGAAATATTTAACAATTCTGTCATTTTGTTTACTTTCTAATCACAAAATGGTGTTTTTTTCCTGTATAATCCATACAAAATGTGTCATTTTGTCCCGTCCTGTAGCTTGAGAAAATGCGCGGTGACCTATCGCCTTTATTATATTTTTCAACATGTATCAATAGATACAACGTTTTGGCAAAGTATGAACAAATTCTATCATTTTTTTTAGACTCCCATACCACCTTAAATGGAATAGCGCATTTTACAATCATTTATATGCACACATTCTTCCTGCTTTTAATAACGTATATATAACCTGCAGGTTCACCTGACTTCTTAACTTTTGAACAAGGGGCACTGGAACAGTTTATATTTGTTTATTTTATTCGAACATAAATGACGAATCTGATTAATTCATCCTAACCATCGATACCAGTCTCCATACCACTGTCAACCTCAATGGCCAATACGTACATTAAATTAAATTAAGTTACACTTTTGTTTAAATTAGGGTGAAGGTTTGTACACATTTAAACGTATTTAAAAACGCGCTACATTTGTTTGCACCTGTCCTGAGTCAGGAGTCAGATGTTCAGTAGTTGTCGTTTGTTGATGTGGTTCATAAGTGTTTCTCGTTTCTCACTTTTTTAAATATAGATTTGAATGTTGGTTTCTCGTTTGAATGGTTGTAGACTAGTCGTTTTTTGGGGCCCTTTATATAAATCTTGCTGTTCGGTGTATACCAATGCTCCTAGTTGAAAACAGTACTTTGACGTTGATGTATATTTGGCACTCATAACACATCATATATCTATTAAGCTTCCATCTTCGTACACCCCATTGTTCAGTCTCAATGACGTCATGCATTACCTTTGAACCGACACTTTGAAAATAGTGACAATTGAATAATACAACACATCCTATTGTAGTTATGGTTTCTATCCTTACAACGTAAAGATAAGAACGTGCATGAATGTTTAAGTACGAGGCGTTTAAGCCCATTGAACATAGTTATTTTGTATTCGCTGATAATAATACGAATTTGTATTTATTGATGATGATTTCCTAATTATTTAAGCGTCTATATACTCTGCACTTCTTGGACAAATGCTTATCAAAAGGGACTGACCAAATGCAGGATTTTAAAAGATGAATTCATGAAAGATAAATATTAAAGTACCCAACAGTATTATGAACATTGCGATCTAAAACAAAAATTTTAAAAACGGTAAGGTAAAAGCCTAAAAGTAGTAAACAAAGAAAAATATTTTCCTGTTGAATTGAAATCATCTTTTTTTTAATTCGACTTAGCATTTTTTATGTATCATTCTCATTTTCTACATTTATACGTGATCAAAAGTGCTTTTTAATTGGATGCAGGAAGTTATAACTGCGACCAATAGAAATCATTACCTATTGGATCCGAAATTCTATCGTAATCCGCCGATAGTGTATAAGAGGGGACTGGATCGTAACACTCAAATTTATCAATAAGTTGTGCGGTGCACCTCGTAAATATGCTTTGTTTTTCTTTCAGACAATAGAGTTCAATCAAGCTCATCGTCCCAAGTCATAGGTACGCATGTTTATACTTTTTTAACACGACCATAAGAAGAGTTGTGGGTAATTTTGAACGGAATTCATGTACACTTTTTATCAATAGATATATTTAAAACTTCATTGCATCATAACTTCATGTGTATAATTTACGACCCACACTTTATCGTATTTCGAACATGTTAGCAACCTTAGAATACTGAAAGTTTACTCGAAACTTAAACGTTATAAGTTATATTTGGTATAATTTTACCCAAACATAAATGATAAGGAAAAACCAAATCATAATGACAATGCTATCAGAACTAATGCACCTGCAAAATGTTTCCCTTTATACAATTGTAAATAGTGCGGATGTGGTATGACGAATGATTAATTATTATTATACTACATGACAAACTCAACTATAATATTAAAAGGTGTTTTATTACTCGAGGCCGTATGATGCATTGAAATAAAATAGAAAACAATTATTAGATTATTCCCATGTGCACTTCTCGATGTTAGGCCTCCTTTGAATATTTGAAGGCCCTTAATTGCTATATACATGTATTGGCTACCCAAAATACCGAAAAATATCGATCGTTTCATGTTGACCTCTTGTAAATGTTAAGTATCAAATACGTTTGCACCTTTAATAAGTTCCCGACAAATTTAAAAATAACTTTTTACTTAGTTTGGTAATAAAACATTTAAAAACACGAAATAAATCCTCCGAAATTAAGCGTGCTTTTATTGATGGCAAGGACGTCTTAATTAAAATTGATAGATTTTTTTGGATAACTTGTCAAAATGAAGTTTTTATCGTGCATTTTTTCAAAAATATATTAAAAAGTATGGGTCACCGGACTTTTTTCACGCTACAGGTTGTACAAAATTATCAGAAATTTTATAGATTATGCATGGAAAATTAAATTTTGTGTGATAAAAAGAACATGTTCTATCAGAACTTGAAGATAAAATGTGAGAAGATTGCTCTTATATCATGCTTTCGGATAAGAAAAAGAAACAATGAGGTCAACGAACTTTCTTTCTTGATACATATCATCATAGGTTAATTCATAACACTTTCTATTATAAAATTACTCTATCTGAGTTACCTCCCCTTATTTTGCAAAGTTGAAAAAAATCTAATCAAACTCAAACAAGGTGTTTTTGAGAAATTACAGCTGTAATTATGATAAAACACACAATTTTCCATATTTTTAAATTTATATAGTTTGCAAATTTCATCCAATATCTAAACCAAAGTTATCTGCTTCTTGAAAATCCAAGATGGAGGAAGACACCCGAGCCACCTCAATTGACAGTTGTGACTTTTCGACTCTGTGACTACAGTGACACTTCAACACATGCGATTCGGATTAAATCAAACAGAAGTTTTCTGATTTTGATATTAAAATACTAATCGCTGGAAAATTCGAATGCATAAGTATTTTATATAAAAAAACAAGCAACCAAATATTTGATGATATTTGTTACACATAAATACTGTAATGAGGTGATTAGCTTTAATTTGTCTAACAATTAAGACACTTACTATTCCTAATACCTACTGATACGTTTCCTTTTTTTAAAGGGGATTTTCCTTTGGCATTTCTTACGGGTCATGCTAAATTTTGCTAACGGTAACTCCGAGTCTGTTGTTATGCTTTATATTTTAGTGAACGTACTAACCTGTGTAACTGTCCAATTGTTAAATCAGAGATTTCATAATTACAAATAACTTGACACATTTACTAAATTCTTAAGAGATACAAATATTTGTTTTGGAAGTTTCGCGATGCCTTATAGATTGTACTCCATTTGATTTAACATTCACATTTGTATACCGTATGCATACACGTGTTGTACTTTTGAGTAATCGTTTGCTTAGATGTCATGAATTCAGAATAACTTTTCATTTAATTTTGATAATTTGATACACTTGCCACGTATTGTTAAAATATTTTCCTTTTGTAAAAAAAAAATGACGTGGACTGCCATTGTGTCAACAGAACATCTTAAAGTATAGAAATCAACATATAATTATTACTTTATACATTACGTACTGGTTTTTTTTTCATTTTCTCTTTGTTTGCAGGTATTGTCGTAGGTGTGGTTCTAGTCTTGATTGCAGTGTCAGTTTTTCTGGTAATAGCAGTCATTTATTTCAAGAGGTAACTTAAAGATATGTTATTATAATACACTCTTCAAATTAAAGATGTTGGCTACTCTGTTTCAAAAGAACTACATTTTTAAAAGGCTACTAGTATTATAAACTGATAGTATACAAATAACGGAACATAAATTGCAACAAAAGTAAATGTCCTTATTTTTGAGTTGTTGGCCTTTGAAATTAAGCGGGAAATTATCTATCAAGGTTTTTCGTTTATTTTACATTCGCTCCTTTTTTCTTTCAAAAACAACGAAAAACTTACAAGAGAGGAAAGCAAGATACCAAAGGGACAGTCAAACTCATAAATCGAAAATAAACTGACAACGACATGGCTAAAATGAAGAAAAAAAAACACACAAACAATAGTACACATGACACAACATAGAAAACACGAACCTCACCAAAAACTAGGGGTGATCTCATGTGCTCCGGAAGGGTAAGTAGATCCTGCTTCCCATGTGGTATTCGTCGTGTTGTTAATGTGATGACAAATCCGGTAAATATTCTAATTCGGTAGGTCTCATTCATGAAAGGGAAGGGGATACTAGTTAAGACGTAAAGAACATATCCGATATCATTTGCGAAACGTTTATTCCATAATGGTCAACCAACTCGTGATGGCGTCCGTAAAATTTACGAAGGGATGATTTCAACTTCACCATTCGGAACTCTTGGTTTAATAGCTTCCTTGTGAGCAGCAACCCTCTGTCAAGAAAATCATGATAGAAACTGCAAGCACGTGAATATCGTATCAATTGGGAGATATATACCTTGTATGCAAGTGCTGCTGGAATGTTGCTACTTAGAAACGGAAAGTTCTCAATTGGAAAGCTGAAATCATCTCTTATGTCGTAAAGTTTTGTTTTCAACCGACCCTCATTGTCAATTTCTAGATGTAAGTCAAGATATGAGGCCGACTTAACTCTATCTGTAGTATCCTTTATATCTAGTTTGATTGGATAGATGCGTTACACATAGTCACCAAATTTTGAATTACTTATTGACAGAACATCATCTATATAGCGAAAAGTAGAGTTAAAGGATATCGCTAACTTTTTATCTTTCTTCATAAAAAGTTCCTGCATGAAGTCAGCCTCATAATAATAAAGAAACAAATCGGCAAGTAGAGGGGCACAATTTGTTTCCATTGGAATGCCAACAGTCTGTTGAAAAACACGTCCTCTGAACGTAACAAATATGTTGTCAATCAAGAAAGCAAGCATCTTGATAATATCAGTTTCTGAGATTTTTTTGGCTAAAATCGAGTGATCCTTTACAAAGTAGGATTTATCCCTCCCTAAAACAAAATACTTGTATCTACGTTGGACATTCTTTTAAATGAAGCAAAGCAATACCAACTTTTTCAATTTGTCTTTTAGTTTGGAATGTGAAATACTTGTGTAAAGAGTAGAAAAGTCAAATGTTTTAATACTGTTACAAGATGAAAGAGAGTTAGATTGTATGTACTCTAAAAGATCTTTGGAATTTTTAAGTATCCACATCTGATTCACGCCACCTCTAGAATAGGCAGTTTCACAATAACTTTGAAGCCCGTCTTTGATTGTTGATAAAATAGATGTTAATAACTTAGAAAGAGGTTTCGTGGAGCACTTGGAAGACCCAGCAATATACCGTTGTTTGTAAGGACACTTATGTAGTTTAGGTATCCAATACAGTGATGGAAAATCCAGTTCATCATCTTTGGTTGAAATTCCAAGCATTCCGAAAACATTTAAGACTTTTATAAATGACATTTCAAACTATATGTTATGAAATTATGAGCATACAATCGCGGTTAAGCGGTCAAAATTTGTTGTCACTTTGGAATTACGATTAACCAGAGGATTTGGAATATCTGTCAGACAAAAAGTAAAAAAGCAAGAACAGCGAAATCATTAGGAGATAGGCACCGATGTATAGAATAAGCTTAATTTATGTTTTTTGCTTATATCACAAACAAGAACATAAAAATATAATTTCCCCTTAATTCCTACAAAAAAAGGAAATATAGTCCTCTAATAGGACATGGAAAGTATGATTATTTTTAAAGAGCGACAGTTTGGTCTTAAAAAAACGTATTCACTTGATTGTATCGAAATCAACTATACATATTTTTCAACGTCTTATTATTTTTAATTTAAATTGTAAAAACATATCTTGAAAGACTAACCTTTTTAGAGGATTTTATCAAATTGGGTTTTAACCAGGGATAACCCACCATGTTTTCCTAAAAATGTCCTGTACCAAGTCAAGAAAATGGCCATTGTTATATTATAGTTCATTTCTGTGTGTATTGCATTTTATTGTTTCTGTTGTGTCGTTGTTCTCCTCTTATATTTGATATGTTTTCCTCAGTGTGTTTGTAACCCGGATTTGTTTGTTTTGTTCTCTATTTATGAATTGCGAACAGCGGTATACTACTGTTGACTTTGTTTAACTCTTTTGGGCTGCATTTGCCTTGGGCTATACATCACATCGCCTTCTGTTCGTACAGAAGAACAAATTATATAATAAACTAAATTAACTTATGAAAAATTGACCAGAATCAACATTATGGCTCTACATGTACAGAGCGCAACACATCTACAACTGAAACTCACTATTTAATAATTTCAAATGATTTAATACCCTATCCTTGCTTTCATGACATAGATACGTACTGACCCTATAAATTAGGGGCGCCGTCTTAGAAAATTGCAATTTAAAATAAGCCATGAACAAAAATAAGTGGAGTCTGCGATAATAATAACAAGATGTTTTACCCTAGTTTCAAGCGAATGCACATTTAAGATTAAAGAATAATGTAATGTCTTTTAAAAAAGTGTAGATATCTGGAATTTACAAAACAATATGACGAGGTCAAATCAATGAAATATTACATTTTCTCTAATCTACAGGATCTTAAGAGCCGGTTTCACATAGGCGTATATGCATCTTCAACATTCTCCATCTTTGTGGGGTATGATAGAATTCATGACAAAAATCGCTTTCAGATACAAGGCAACAACGCAAAATAACATAATAAAAATCGTTATTAAAGAGAACAACTCCAACATGTCCAATAAGGAATAAACCATTATTGTTTGTTGTTTTTATTGTTTGTTTGTTTTTATTGTTGCTGCTGATGATGATCTAGTATAATCATAAATTTGAAAACAATTCACCGAATTGAAAACATAACTGTATGTGACTTTTTTATTTTCGAATGTAGCCGGGGTATCCGACAAAACCAATAACCTTTCGCATTACGACTTGCAATCTTTGTCAATTATATTCGGAGTCGAACACACAAGCAGGGTTCGAATTCACAACCTTTTGAGCTGAAATTGTTTCGAAAACTGTAAATGAAATACATTGATCACCACGTAAAGGAAGCACCTTGTTTATAATCATACACTCTTATGCAATAGAACAGCCGGATAACGATCATTCTAAAGACAAATGTATTCGGTTTTAATTCAGCTGAAGTAAAACTGATACATTTTGTATTTTTTTTTTTTTTATATTGATTATGATTATAACACAATGTTGACTAATGTAATCCATTTTTGTTTTACATTTTTACGTATTATGTCTGTTTGTTTTGTTGACACATTGTTGTCAATATAATGGAATTTGATGCGACTAGTTAACAGGTGACAGGTTTAGCTAGCTATAAAACCAGGTTGAGTCAAACATAGCAAAATGCCTGTACCAAGCTAGGAACATGATAGTTGTTATCCATTTGTGTGATGTGTTTTACCGTTTTATTTTGTCATTTGATAAGAGACTCTCCGTTTTGAATTTTTCCGCGTAGTTCGGTATTTTTGTTATTTTACTTTTTAAATCGTGTAAGGTTTTATGATTGACCTATAAGTAGTCGATCGAACGATCGAACGATTTTATATATTCGTCTATCCAGAGTAATATCTGATATGTACCGTTATTTATATGTTATAACATATACATGTTATTTCCGATTAATTCAACGAATTGGTATTAAGAATATTTCTATCACATGATCTCATTTGTTAACTGCTGTTCTGGATTGTAAGTTAACTAA
Source organism: Mytilus edulis (assembly GCA_019925275.1). Classification (NCBI taxonomy): domain Eukaryota; kingdom Metazoa; phylum Mollusca; class Bivalvia; order Mytilida; family Mytilidae; genus Mytilus; species Mytilus edulis. Next base: position 35,952,262 of record CM034356.1, on the reverse strand, counting down.
AGTACCGATCGCGACCGCGTACTAGAAACTATTTCCGCACTGGCATAAGTTTGACTGTAATTTTTCATAATCTGACCGCAGTAAAAAATTTAAACACCAATGGGACTTTGAACATCGCCGAAGATAAAACATGGACATGTATTTAAGTATTGTTCCCTATGAATATAGAGGAACACAAATCATTATAAAAAAAGTCTACATGACTTTTTTAAATCGTGAAACGGTATGTTATCTAAAATGTGTTTTGCTTTGTTCAAATCAAAACGGATGGCCTTCAAACGTGTCTTACAGGTCTGCTAGGAAGAAGAAAAATAAAGAAAAGTAGAAAATATTCATTATACATGAAATGGTCTATGATAATTTTCATATGTGAAGCCATTTTATTTCCTAATATTTTCATCTACCCGTGTAAAAACTAGCCTCACGGAGCAGGACATCAACGTATTAATTTTGAATCACTGGTATGATACTTTTCATATAGTTTTTATAAATATATTTAATCATTCCGCACATTTTAAAAATAGTCTTATTTTAAAAGCTTAATCAATAAATTCGTTTAACTTAACATAATACATTAGTCTTAATTTATTAAGCAGACAGAAAGAAAATATTCACTCAATGACATATTCAATACGTTCAAAATTTCCAGCTGCTGTTTGTCTTTAGACATTGTAATTTTTTTATCAAATATATATCTCGCTGATAAACTTCAAAATATCTATTATTATAATAACTTTAACATAAACCATTGTCATTGAATATTGTTGATAAGTCATTGAAGTATGTTTGCAGATCTTGACATCATTTTGAAAGTCCTTGTGAACACTTATTGTATAAACAAACTAAAATGTTAACATTTTGATAAACAAATTACATTGTATGTGAAATTCCTAACGAATATGTAACTTATTTATTCGTGTAGGTATAGATATACAGAAAAGAAAGGACATTCAATTGTAGCAAACGAAGACAGTCATAGTGATTATACTGGCCATCAGAATACAGCATTTTCACCTGAGGTCAACGTCACCACTCAAACAGATTACTGTGAAATACGAACATCTAAACATAACGATCAATACCATGACATTTCTGACGTCTTTAGTCCCTCAATCCACACAACAAATGATGACGAATACAGTGAAATTGCGAATGTAGTAAATTCACCTAATAATCCGAATACATCTACAAACTATCAGCATCAATATATTTCTCTGGATCCTAATGCCACTGGATTTGATCAGTCGATTCCTCAGAACAATTTGCATAATGAGAGTAAAAATAATCATAATTCAAATGAGAAAACTAGCTATTCGGGTGGTGATGACTATGCCATACTTGACCCTGATGACCTTAATGAATCGAAAAACAATACTCAAAAAGTTCTACCATTGAGTGAGAACTACGTTGTTTTAGATCCGAACGTAACTGGTTTTAACCGACAAGAAAATACTGATACCGTGACTATGAACTATGAACTTGCAACACCTACAAATCCAACAGACACCTCTGAAGATCCATACGACGTTTCCAAAGATGAAACTTACGATACGTCTAGTAACAGTCGCCATAAAGAAAAAGAGAATAACATCTATAGTCACATGGTTAACAACGTTTACGATACTGCTGGTAACCAACGAAAGAAAGAAGAAAGCGATGCCACATACGATCATTTCTTTGGACAGCAATCCGAAGACGATTACGACATATCAAAGCCATTATAAGAATGATCATTTTATTTAAACATTGCAACATGTAAACACTAACCAGAATTGTTTTGCATAAATTTACTAAAAAGCGTTCTAGCTTTTTCATGTTTAAGCTATGCATAAATCGATGTATATGACTGTAAAATATGTAAACATTCCATAATTGTTTTGTTGTAATAGTAATTATTGAGCGGTTCAATGCAAACCGAGGCTAAAATCAAATCAAATGATAACTTATAAAACAAAGTTTAAATAATCTTTATAATGTCAGTAACAAAGGATAGGGAACATACATTAAACCCTCACAAATTATTTTTTTGTTTCAAAACGAGTTAGATATATAGTTGATATGCATAAGAAAGCAGCTTACCAACCATTAATGAAATGATCACCAACACTAATGCAAGTTTAATTTAATATGAGCGATATATAGTGACATTGTAGAATCATGTATAAAAAAAAAGATTTAAAAAAAATTGTTAGTAACCAAAAAATACAAACAAAAAATTATACTCGAAAAAAAAAACAGAAATCATTATGTGTTTTTAGAAGGTTGAACCGTCTGTGTTTTTTGTTAAGATATGCATAAAATAAAACAAGTCTGGACCTAACATAGGAGTGATGGACTAAAGAGACTTATCGGATACGACCAACACCAACTCCTTAAGGTGGTATTTAACACTACAGGGAGATAACTCTGTAAAGTCAGCTAAAGGTTTTAATTACGTTGTGTTGTAAAGGGAATATTAAGCTTGTCAGTGATCAAAATTGTTGTTTGTCAAACTGCTATATAACCTGTGTAATTTTTCTGATAAAATGGTTGGTTCCAAATTTTTGAAATTTTTATATTTTGTTATAAAGGTTAAAAGTAAATACTTTGTCAAAATTATATGAAAATTAAACGAGCCAAATTAATTTTAGTGAAAGTGTTGGGTACCACCTTAATCAACCCTTGATCTCAGATTATATACCTTGTTTTTTCAATGACATAGACATTTATACATTTGAATGTTTTTTTTGAAAACACATGCATAATCTTGAACTATATTCATACAGGTACTAATTATTAGGCAGCTAACAACATCTTGGAAGAAACAACAATTGCACGCTGAAAGACCGGTTTTTATTTTGATAAGATAAAATCACAACAAGGTGACAATGATAACTGACCAGGACGAGGAGAGAATCGATAAACATGCTCTAATAGCATCCCGAAAATTTATTGGGTTTATTTCTATTTTTCCAAATTCACAAAGATTTTTTTTCGGGGGGGAGCTGGGGTGTTGTTATATTGAATTGCCTTGGTACTTTCAAAGTGTCAATAATGCGAAAATGAATTTTCCTACGTCGAGGTTAATCTTTAATTGCATGTATGCATATGTTTAAAGACTGTACAATTTGAGTTTATATCGAATTTTACCTTTAGACTTTTATCTTCCAATCTTAAAAAAATAAAGACACACTGTAATCTACATACAAATGTAATTATACCCACACAATGAACAGGTATGTTTGGATGAGAAAATGAGGAAATTAATCAAATAAAGCCGACTGAATGTAAATTTATTCACATAAATTTATTCACACCTTCTCAATATGTCGTATTTTATTAATAAAAGTTCATCCAATTTACTTTAAATGTACAGAAATATTTCCCGATACATCTGAAAACAAAAAACGGAAGGGAATCCTTCTCGTGTGTATGTAGACCATCTGCAGTCATTTTAAATTATATTGAGGGAACTTTGATATAATGCATTGCGCTACAACGCACCAAGTCTTGTGAAACTATATACTTTAAGGTTAAGAACCGTCCTGTGTCGTTTGTTATTGATTTTTCTTTTAATTGGTTTAAGGTTACTGTCTCTTTAACTACTAGACTAATATATATACAATGTAAAGTTGAAATATTAGCACTTGCCGAATAGCTACCTGGTGAAAGAGTTAAAGGGTGTATTTGGTTTTTTTATAATTTAAGTGTAAGCCGTTTAACCGATATGCAAAAAAGAAAATGATTTATCCATTTATATGAATTTTTAAGCCTCCTTTTTGAGAGTATTTAACTAGGCAAAGGCAGTTATAATCAATGACATGCTAACAACACTGAGTTTGAAGCGGGACAGACGAACGAACGAACGAACGGGAAGACGAACGAACGGATGAATGAACGGACGCACATACCAGAAATTATAATGCCAATAAATGGGGCAAAACATTCAATTCATAGAGTATGTTTTTAAAATGTTTTAAGATAGTGTGCATATAATGCCAGCAGTTGCAGTTTGTAAGATATGTACTTGTATACGACTTATATAGATAAGTTAAGTGTGGAAAAATTATCACGCAATATAGTGGTTAATTGTACAATTTCCATCCCGTTATGTTTCAGATCGAAAAATGTTATAATGTTGCTGTATTCACCAGTGGACAATCCATTATTGTATTGTGATTGAAATGAATGGATTCCCAAGTTTTTAATGTTTGAATCTATTTCTTCATAAAGTGTTATTTATAATGAGCTGATCATGTTGCTATGGTTCGCATCTTTTTAAAGTTGAGGGAGTGTTATATCTTAAATATACCTGTATGTCACAGTAAATAGTTTTGTAACTTCAATAATATATGGGTGTTTAAAATTTAAAGATGTGCGCGTCACGTAAATATAAAAGAGCCATAAATATAAGTATTATTTACTACTTCCTTGTTTAACATTTATACTGTTTAGAGATGAAGCAACTCTGGGTAGTTGTTGTGTTAATCTGGTTAATATGTGAAAATGAGATTTATTTATTCACAAAAGCTGGTAAGTCTACGTCATAATGATAAACTTTATTTCATGACTATGGCCGTGTTCATACAAAACGCCGTGTACAGTAAACATGTTTACATTTGGTTTAATGAAATGTACACTAGTTTCACATTAAAATTTCTCACATCTATACACCTTGTTTAGTTACCTGTACATAAGATTTGTTTACACTTGTAAATAATATGCCATTTCAATGTTCATAACGTAGAACCGAATTTATATTTTCATATTTTGTAGCAGTTATGGAACAACCATTTGACTTTAAAAAAAATGGGGATGGATTTTTCAGCAATTTGATTTAAAAAAATTGGGTCATACAGATGATTAGAATAAACTAATATTCTGAATGCAAAATTTCCCATACATAATAGTGTTAAATATTGAATTGGAACCATCGATAAAAAAAACAAAATATAACTGACTATCGCGCGAGAAAAAAATTCAGAACCCCCCCCCCCCCCCCCCCCCCCCTTTTTTTAAGTAAAGTGGCTGCTCCTTTAAGAAAGTCATTTTGGATGATTTGCAGTAGTTTTTAAAAGATGTCTCGATTACGCATAAAAATGTAGGCTGCATCAGCGTGCCTACAGACGAAGAAATGAGTATTTGGTAAAATGGGGGGTTGGTGGTTATTTTTTTCCGTCGATTTGGAGACCTTTTCAAATGAATTGTGTGTTCGGCAATGATGATGGATGAGTCTTGATAAAGTTTTATTAGGCTACGTAAAGTGTTTTATAACAAATAAATATATCAAGTTTGGACAAATATTTTTGTAAAGAACTTTATTAATAAGTGTTATAAGTATCAATGTTATGTAAACATCGTTTCTTTTTTAAATATACATGGGGAAATAAAAGTTCTGAATGTCTAATTTAGTGTACACTTAACCTACACAAGGCCTACATCGACTATCGACTGCATGTAGACAAAACATGATTTAAACTACATGTAAACATTGAGTTTTATCAATAGGAACTTAATTATGTTTAGTTTATGTGTGAGTTACACTAACATAACACCGAGTTTAGGTTAATGTGAACACGGCCTTTGATACATTACACATGATGATTTTTTTATGGAAGGACTGAATAGTTAAATTTTCAAGTGCTATTACATTTCGGGAACTTTTCATATACAATTTTTCAGGTTGAAAAACAACGATTCATTTACCAAAGTTCAAAGGAATGAATGTAAGCAATAATAGGCAATTATACGCCTTCAACAAAAACCCAAACCGTATACATAAAAAGAAAATGTGGTGTGATTGCCATGTGACTGCAGAAAAGAATCAATTTTATCAAACAAAAAAGATCAACCTTCGTAGTGTTATGATTTTGTCTGTATACGAAACAGTCTTCGACATAAACGAACAAAATTATCTTGAAATGTCGACCCCACCCTAATAATTTTCTCTGGGAGGTTTTGCTGATATATTGTACGTAGTGTCTTTGTTATCAATAGTTAAGCTTTTAAATTTCAAGTATAAATTACGAGGAACACTTTAAACTCAATACTATCTTCGTGACAAATTGTATTGAAAATAGCTTTAGTTTGTCAATTTGGTGTCTTCAACCTAGTATGCCAACATTTGATAAAAATATATTCAACCTATGCCTACAAAAAAAATACAATAGGTGTTGTAATAACAATTATTAATTAATTAAAGGTAAAATACAGTCAGTATATTTAAGCATTAAATATTACTCTTTTAAAATTCAGAAACAAAAATAAAGTATTTGCAAAATTGTGTTGAATTAAAATGGAATAATAAAAAATTCTAAAAGGACAAAAATTTGAAAATAGAACCCTTGATACTAGCACAATTGTGTAAAAAATATAAAATTGATAATAAAAAATAGACCTTTTTTTTTTATTTAAACACTTAAATATAACAATACTTGAGGGAAAAAAGAGTTAGAAAGCTATTTATTGCAATTTTTAAGATAATTTTTGTTCATTAATTTGTTGTATTTAATATGAAACATACTTCAATAAGCAACAAAAAATATATAAATATACCATACTTCAACATTTGTTTTTTAAATCGAATTACTTTTGCATGAACATGATGAACGGATGAATTTTCCCAAAAAATTGTTGCGAATTTTAAAACAGTATTCCCTTTTAAAATAACTAAGAAAGTATTATGCATTCTTCATGAAAAGTTTTCCATGTAGAAGTTGTGTTTTATTGTAACATTTGCAGTTACTTCCATCATAACTTTTCATCTGATTTTAAATTTGGGTTGTTGTTCGTTGAATATTATTATGATTTTTTGAGAGAGAAAAAAAAACATTCTCGTTTACTGAAGGATTGAAGTGTATATTGTGCGTGGAAAGAATATCGGCTGAAAAGCTGGAAAGCATTGTCAACTTAAATCAAAGTTAAACGCATCTCGCAACGAGCGGAGCTTAAGCGACAAATAAAAAGTAGTCAAGCTTACAATTACTGTAGAATATCCACCTTATTAATTTCGGAAAGAAACGTACCCTAAGTGTAAAATGCGAATTTTTCATAAACACATTGAATTAATAACCTTTAAAATTAACAAATCATTTTGTAAGCAATTGGTTTTTGGTTGATTATTCGTATAGGTCTAGATATGCAGAAAAGAAAGGACATTCAATTGTAGCAAACGAAGACAGTCATAGTGATTATACTGGCCATCAGAATACAGCATTTTCACCTGAGGTCAACGTCACCACTCAAACAGATTACTGTGAAATACGAACATCTAAACATAACGATCAATACCATGACATTTCTGACGTCTTAAGTCCCTCAATCCACACAACAAATGATGACGAATACAGTGAAATTGCGAATGTAGTAATTTCACCTAATAATCCGAATACATCTACAAACTATCAGCATCAATATATTTTTCTGGATCTTAATGCCACTGGATTTGATCGGTCGATTCCTCAGAACAATTTGCTTAATGAGAGTAAAAATAATCATAATTCAAATGAGAAAACTAGCTATTCGAGTGGTGATGACTATGCCATACTTGACCCTGATGACCTTAATGAATCGAAAAACAATACTCAAAAAGTTCTACCATTGAGTGAGAACTACGTTGTTTTAGATCCGAACGAAACTGGTTTTAACCGACAAGAAAATACCGATACCGTCTATAACTATGAACTTGCAACACCTACAAATCCAACAGAGACCTTTGAAGATCCATACGACGTTTCCAAAGATGAAACTTACGATACGTCTTGTAACAGTCGCCATAAAGAAAAAGAGAATAACATCTATAGTCACATGGTTGACAACGTTTACGATACTGCTGGTAACCAACGAAAGAAAGAAGAAAGCGATGCCACATACGATCATTTCTTTGGACAGCAATCCGAAGACGATTACGACATATCAAAGCCATTATAAGAATGATCATTTTATTTAAACATTGCAACATGTAAACACTAACCAGAATTGTTTTGCGTAAATTTACTAAAAAGCGTTCTAGCTTTTTCATGTTTAAGCTATGCATAAATCGATGTATATGACTGTAAAATATTTAAACATTCCATAATTGTTTTGTTGTAATAGTAATTATTGAGCGGTTCAGTGCAAACCGAAGCTAAAATCAAATCAAATGAAAATTTATAAAACAAAGTTAAAATAATATTTAGAATGTCAGTTACAAGGGATAGTAAAAATACATCGAACCCTCACAATTGTTTTGTTTGTTTCAAAACTATTTAAAACTATTTATAATAAATATGCACGAGACAGCAGCTAACCATCAATAAAAAAATGACCATCAACACCAATGCAAATTTAATTTAATATGATATATCGTGTACATTGTAGAATCCTGTATAAAAGATTTTTAAAAGAGTGTTAGTAACCAAAAATACCAACAAAAAGTTACACTACAAAAAAAACAAAAGAAAAACAGAAAACATTACTTATTTTGAAAGGTTGAACCTATGTTGTTATGCTAAGATAAGCATATAATAAAACAATTCGGGACATGAAATAGGAGGGAAGGACTAAAGAGACCCTCGGATGCTACCAATACCCATTCCTTAATCCATCCTTGAGCTCAGATTACAAACCTTCTGTATTTTTCAACGACATAATTCATTTCAACATTTGAATGTATATTTTGAACACACATGCATAATCCTGAATTTTATTTATACAGGTATAAAGAGATTAAGCAGCTAACAACATTTTGGAAGAAATAGCAATTACACGCTGAAAGACCTGTTTTTTTTTCTCGGGAAGATAAAATGACAATAAGGCAACAAGGGTAATAAACAAGGACGAGGAGAGAATCACTAAACATGCTCTATAAGCATACCGAAAATTTATTAAGGGGTTTATTTCTATTTTTTCAAATTTACAAAGATCCTTTATATTAGTATGTGCGTTATTCCCTACCTCGCGTTTTGCGTTAGATATATTGTCTGTGTATTGCATACATGTATATGTTATTGTTTATAATAAAATTGTGTGTATGCTATATGCCCTCCTGAAGCCCTACTTTGGTAAATAAAAATATTCTATTCTATTATATTATATTATATACAGTCAGCCACCACCTGTAATAAGCAAAAACCTGTGTTAAAAGACCATCAATTTAAGACCCCTCTGTAGTAAATTTCATATAAATTGAACCTGTATTAAAAGACCACCTGTCTTCAGATACCACCTTTTCGCTCTCCCTTTAGAGGGCACTAGCTGTCGAATTCATGTTCAACGATTTTAATCAAATTCCTATATTTGATTTATAACAATGTAAAACATTTATCCAAACTATTAAAAGTCTAAAATGATCAATTAATAGGGCACGGGCATGAAAATACGTAGGTTCGTTTTGTGTGTATTTAAGTATACTATTACATTTTTTGTAGACGCCATATAATCAATTATCGAGTTGACCTCTAAAGTCATCCAATGACCATATAAGCGATGTAAACATACATATAGATATAAATAGAGAAAGCAAACTCGTGCTGTTAGATTATTCTAGATCTATTCAATTTCAAACTATCATATTATAGATGAAAAAAAAATGTTTATCATCGTTTTTACCTGTATAAGAACGATTTTTTGTGAATCGAGTCAGTCAATCTAATGATTTTATACCTTTGTTTCAATTTCAATATTGACATTATTTTCCATTAAATAACTTAACACATACAATTCCGTTGTTATTCATCTCAAGCTGAGGGGTTAAATTGAAGTTCACATTAATACGGATCCTATGAGGTCGAATTCATAATCAATGTTTTATGCGTATTTTGACAAAATTGAACCATACTGGCTGCTAAAGGCAAACTATCACTTCACTATTTGCATTTCATTAATGATTGAGCAAAAAATAAATATACATTAGATTTTTTATATCTCGTAGCTAGTGCCCCTTTAAGTGGTCTCTTAAAACAGGTTTATCTTCAATTACATGTATGCATATGTTTAAAGGCTGTACAATTTTAGTTTATATCGATTCCTGAATGAGATTTACCTTTTATCTTCAAATCTTCAGTAATATAAGTATACACCGTAACCTGCATATCACTTTACAATAGGTCTGTTTGGACGAGGAAATTAATAAAATAAAGTCGACTAAATAAAAAAGTATTCAGTTGTCATGTTGACGTATTCTTTGATGAACTAGTTATCAAAGTTCATCCAACTGTCTTTGAATGTATAGGAGTCTTTCCCGATACACCTTAAAACACAGACGGAAGGAAATGATCCTTCTCGTCTGTATGTAGACCATCTGCCGTGATTGAAAATTTATTTAGGGAATTACTTTTTTTAATGAATTGCGCTGAAACGCACTAAGTCTAAAGGATCTATAAACTTGTAGATTTAAGAATCATCCTGTGTCATTTTGTTATTGATTTTAATTTAATTGGTTTAGGGTTACTGTCTCTTTAACTACTAGACAAATATACAATGTAAAGTTCAAATATTAGTACGTGGTGAAATAATAAAAGGGTGTATTTGTTTTTTTTATAATTTTAGTGTAAGCCGTTTAACCGATTTGAGAGGGAAAAAAAATTTATCCATTCATATGATTTTTATAAGCCTCCTATATGAGAGTATTAAACTAGGCAAAGGCAATTACAAATCAATAAAATGCAAACAACTATGAGTTTAAAGCGAGACAGATGAACAAACGAGCGAACGGGAAGACGGACGAACTAACGTGAAGATGAACGAACGAACGGACGAATGAACAAACGAATAAACGGACGAATGAACGGACGCATATACCAAAAAATATAATGCTCATAAATGGGGTATAAAAATTTAATTCATAGAATATGTTCTTAAAATGTTTTAAGATAGTTTGCATATAATGCCAGCTGTTGCAGTTTATAAGATATGTACTTTTATGCGCCTTAAAAAATTAGTTAAACGTGGACGTATTATCACAGAGATATGTCTCGCCTTTTTGTTATTTTGATTATGCAAATGCAAATGTTGAAATCAAAATAGCAATACTTTAACATCTTACATAAGTTATTCAAAGTCAATGAACCATGACTTAGTTACATGGCTAAACAATCTCCATGTCAATGAGATGTGCAAATGCTTATACATCTGCATACCAAGTACCATCATGACCATTGACTTATCATAAGTTGTTTCCAAATCTAAAAACAAAAATTAACTAGTAAACTATAGACAGTTTCAAAGTCAATAAGAGGGTGTGGGGCTATATAATCTCAATGAGAACGATACTTGCAAATGCCAATAAATTTGCATACCAAATATCATTGACTTAACATTAGCAGTTCATCTTAATCTGATCTAATCACAAACTAATACATGTAAACTAAGATAAGTTTCAAAGTCATTGAACTGTTACTGAGGGGTGAGGCCAAATATTCTCCATCGAAATGAGATGTGCCAATGCTTATACAAATGAATTCCAATTAACACTGGCCTACCACTAATGGTTCCCCTTGAATTGATCTAATCACAAACTAATACATGTAAAATAAGCAAAAGTTTCAAAGTCAATAGACTATGACTAAATAAACTCATCATAGATACCAGGACTAATTTGTATATAAGCAGACGCGCGTTTCGTCTACAAAAGACTCATCAGTGACGCTCGAATCCAAAAAAGTTAAAAAGGCCAAATAAATTACGAAGTTGAAGAGCATTGAGTACCAAAATTCCTAAAAGTTTTGCCAAATACAGCTAAGGTAATCTATGCCTGAGGTAGAAAAGCCTTAGTATTTCAAAAAAATCACAACTGCATACCAAATATCATTGACCTACCACTTGTGGTTCCCCATAAACTGACCTAATCACAAACTAATACATGTAAAATAAGCAAAAGTTTTGAAGTCAATAGAACATGACGGAGGGGGCATTAAGGGGGCGGAGCTAAATTATCTCCATGGAAATAAGATGTGCCAATGCTTATACAACTGCATACCAAATATGCTTGACCTACCACTTGTGGTTCACTATACACTAGACCTAATCACAGACTAATACATTGTTGACGCCGCCGTCGCCGTCACCGCCGCCGGAAACAGCATACCTATGTCTCACTTTTTGACTTCGTCAAGGCGAGACAAAAATGGTTAATTGTAAAATTTGCACCCGGTTATGTATCAGATCAAGAAAATGATATATGTTGCTGTATTCACAAGAGGACAATCCACTATTATAATGTGATTGAAATAAATATTTTCCCAGTTGTTTTACATTTTAAACTATTTCTTTATAAAGTGTTATTCATAATAAGCTGATCATATGTTGATATGGTTCGCATCATATCTAAAGTTGAGAGAGTGCAATTTCTGATTAATAGATACCCTAAAAGGTATTTAAATTTTACGTGCATGTCACAGTAAATAGTTTTTAACATTTAAAAAAAGACGGTTGTATAAATCTAAAGTGGTGAACGTCACGTAAATACAAAAGATTCATAAATAGAAGTATTATTTAGTACTTCCTTGTTTAACATTGCATTGTTTAAGGATGAAGCAACTATGGGTAGTTTTGTTTATCTGGTATATTTGTGTAAATGAGAATTATTCATTCACAAGAGCTGGTAAGTTACTATCAGACTGCGACATTGATATTTCGTTACCATCTAAAATATGAGATGGGATATTAGGACCTTTATCGGGACTCCGGGATCGAATGTTTGTAAGCTCGGGATTTCGGGATTGACCCTTTCGGGATCCAGGAATTCTTTTTTCGAATTTTTAGATGTCGGGATTTACATTTTTTTTAAAGTAAGACCTCGGGATTTCGTGATTTTAAGACCGGAATTTCTGGATTAGGAACCCTCCTACCCCCATCAAATATGATGTTTTCAAAATGACGAACACTAGCGGTTCGTCTAAAATATGGGTACATTTTTTGTATTTATCAAATACAAAATTCAACTATACTATTCCCTAAAGGTTTTTTTTTACTTGAAAATGTCGTTTCTGATATTCATGTCACTTTCTTATTACTGGAGGGCGATCTGACATTGTATCAAAAAACAAGTACAAATACCTAACCATAATTCACCTGTAAGGATGAAACGAGAGCATTAAGTTAACAAAAAATCTCAAAATATGATAGATTTATTGATGTTTTCGTATGTGCATTTTCTCTATCGATTTCTTGTTATAATACTTGTAACAAATTTCAATTATCATTGAATGTATTACTTTGAAACACACAATATATATAAAAGCACTTGTTAAAATATATAGTTCCCATCCCGTGACAAAATACATTTTAAAATAGCTTGTTTAAATTCTTCAGGTAAATAAATCAGGATATATCTATCAAAGGTCAGACCGGTGTGACAAACACATGATACTGAGAAAAAAAAAATTCTAAGAGGTTTACCGAAACATTACTTTCTGTTTCCCCCTTTTATGTCGTCTTTGTAAAATGTCAGTTGTCTTTAGAGTATGTTCATACAGATTTCGAACAAAAAATTAAAATGCAGTAAAATATATAAGAAGGACTTATTAAACTGTGCAAAACATAGTTAAAAGGACAATACAATGAAAGTAGAGCCGAGGCAAGACAAACAATTAGAGCTTTGTATGAGGGAGTTATATTCCTTAATTCTATACATTTTCCAAACTTTTGGATCAACTGTTGATAACACTACATGTATGTCCATATTTTTCCGCCTGTAAATAATTCCTCGCTGCGAGGCTGGTTATACCCTCATGAGACCAAATAAACTACAGCAGAAGTATATTTACTCAGTTGTAAAAATAAATTAATGGTATTGATTTGTCTGCACCAGATAACTAGAATTTCATCAATAGATACCTTAAAGATGACTCATGCAAAATATTTGAAAGCCCAAACCTTATTTCATTTTCGTTAAACACAATTTGTCAATGATGATATACAATTGCTTAAAATAACAGTTTAATTTTAGATAATTACTATATGTGAAACAGTCGATTGAAAAACTATATACATTGTATTTGGTATACACATTCAAATATTTAAAGTCGAGTACTTAGCCTGCGAGCGCAATAAATACTGTGGAAACAAATTATTATTTTTATTACTAAATTAGATTTTAACGAGAGAAATTTATGTATTACTGAACAATTATTACACCAGGGTTTTCGATATCACAAACTAGTCAAAACATTTACTAAATTTTATCATCGGTATAAAGACATCATTCGTAAATATAGCTCAACATGCAGACTTCTTATACGTTCAGGTATTTCACATCCAATTTTTTATGGAAATATTCTTTATAAAGCACAAAGGTGTCAGTATTCACCTCAGAAACTTACAAAACCTTTGAATAGACTTATTAAGAAGGGATATAATTACGATACTGTTGTCAAGTCATTAAAGATTGCATATTTTGGCGTTAATATTGAGTCACTGATAAGGTCTTTGCGTTGTAACTAAACACATTTATTCTAAAAACAGTTGTTGACATGACACGGGTTATGTTCTTCTCGTATATGTTATGATGGTATGATACTAAACCCCTAACGGGAAGGATTGTGCCTGATGTTCATATGATGAAATCATAATCTTTCAGTCAGTTTAATTGAAGTCTGGAGCTGGCATGTCAGTTAACTGCTAGTAGTCTGTTGTTATTTATGTATTATTGTCATTTTGTTTATTTTCTTTGGTTACATCTTCTGACATCAGACTCGGACTTCTCTTGAACTGAATTTTAATGTGCGTATTGTTATGCGTTTACTTTTCTACATTGGTTAGAGGTATAGGAGGAGGGTTGAGATCTCACAAACATGTTTAACCCCGCCGCATTTTTTGCGCCTGTCCCAAGTCAGGAGCCTCTGGCCTTTGTTAGTCTTGTATTATTTTAATTTTAGTTTCTTGTGTACAATTTGGAAATTAGTATGGCGTTCATTATCACTGAACTAGTATATATTTGTTTAGGGGCCAGCTGAAGGACGCCTCCGGGTGCGGGAATTTCTCGCTACATTGAAGACCTGTTGGTGACCTTCTGCTGTTGTTTTTTTATTTGGTCGGGTTGTTGTCTCTTTGACACATTCCCCATTTCCATTCTCAATTTTATTACATAAAGATACAGTCTAACCAATATCAGCTGATTTTTATACTAGTAGTTGGTTCTGATGTACTTCTGTTAATCCACAGGAGGATTTAGCAGTAAGACTCGTAACGACCAGGCTAGATAGCTTTGCAGACAAATGCTCATATTGAATTTGTACTGATACAGTGTGTTTTAAATGTCCTGCTTTGGAGCCTCTGATAAAGGAGAAAGATACAGAACATACATGATACAAACAAAAAATAAAGTCTCGGTATAGCTGATTTCTGACATAAATCTTTTCAAGTATCAATTTTATGCTTTTTTATAGCAAAGCAACCGATAAAAAAATATAAGCTTTTAAGTATGCATCATTTTGTTTATGAATTGTACTCTACTTATTGTCATTACAAATTTATTTTTAGATGATAAATTTCTTAATTTAACCACTGGAGGTAGAGGCACCATAACTTGTGAGAACAATTTAGTGATAAGCATCGAAAAAGAAAACATCTACACAGACCAGAGTTATTGTTCAAGCGATGAAATTCAATGTGATTCGAGTGGCCATGATATCAGATCCCAATGCAATGGATTGCAAAACTGTACTATAGATTTTCCAAGAAATACTACTTGTATGAAAGAGGATCGTTATTTTAATTTGTCCTATTTATGCTTAGGTAAGTTATAATTATGTTCATCATGTTAATCACACATAAATTACGGAATTTAGATCAGATCAATTTCAATACAAAAAATTTTTTTTAAAAGAAACGTACATGAAAGGTATAAAAAAAGACTTCTTGAATGTTTCTGTTTAATGCATAAACGGTTTATGTACAATAATGGAAAAATACAATACAAGTCATTGTTTACAATAAAAATTTACTTTCTAAATCCGTATACTAGTTGTAACCCATTGTTACTTGTATTAAGCAGGTCGAGAACTCTAGATTTTCTGACGTCAGAATATATTTGCATAGTAATTTCCAAAACACAAGGCCAATATGGCCTTGAAAAACTGACCAATCGACTCAATGAACTACAATACATTGTACTACTACTTAAAACACGTGGAATTAGTGGGAAAACAGTCAATTAATATATTGTCTGGGACTCTCATTACCAAAGTGTTTATTCTGCAAATATATTTAATGTAAAATATATAACGTAATCTTCAATTTGCATGCTCAGATTAAAAAAATATTGTTTATTGGCTTCACGATTCGACTTTCTTTTTCGCCTTGCAAAAGTAGTTGAACCGGTTTTGTGCATTGTTATAAATTGAACCTGCATTAATTTCACGACATGACACAGTGAAATATCCAATGAAGTGACCACTGTCCAGTAAGAAAATCATTTGAGCTCTTTTAAACCTGTATAATGTCATTGCAAAATCATTTCTGCCTAGAAAAACACGAAACTTTCATTGAAACACTTCTTTCTGTACTGAATGTGTATTTTTTTTATCAGGACCTGAACTAACAGTAAGAACATCATAATATTCAGTATGCTAAAAAGAAGTGTTATGAAAGCGGCAGGGGCGGGTCCAGCCATTTTAAAAAGGGGGTCCTAACCCTGGACAAAAGGGGAGGGGTTCCAACTACATGTCCCCATCCAAATGCACTAATCGTCCAAACAAAGGGGGTCCATCCCCCGGAACCCCCGCCCCCTGGATCCGCCACTTTTTTATAGTTTAAATTCATCCATCGATAATATCCGTTTGTTGCTAATTTTATCACAAAATATACCTCAGAGGTTTTTTTATCGTTCGGCTGCTGTCCTGTTGACATATGTAAAATATCTCCAATATTAAAAGTCTCTGGATCATAGTGGGTGCCATATTACCTACTAGTATTATTTTTTTTCTAAAACGTGCTTTGTATATAGAAATAAGAAGATGAGGTATGAGTGCCAAATGAGACATCTTTCCAACAAAGACATAATTTAGTAAAGTAAGCAGTCAAATGCTGAAAAGTAAGCTATAAATGACCCAAAAATTACTTGTGTAAAACAATCCAAACAAAAAAAAACCAAAAAAAAAACCGGCCCAATTAAATATATAAAAGAACAAGAAATCTATCCCATCAAAAAAAAATATATTGTATAGGAGCCTGTATTTCAGTGGTTGTCGTTTGTTTATGTGTTACATATTTGTTTTTCGTTCATTTTTTTTTTATATAATTAAGGCCGTTAGTTTTCTCGTTTGAATTGTTTTACATTGTCATATCGGGGACTTTTATAGCTGACTATGCGGTATGGGCTTTGCTCATTGTTGAAGGCCGTACGGTGATCTATAAATGTTAATTTCTGTGTCATTTTGGTCTCTTGTGGACAGCTGTCTCATTGGCAATCATACCACATCTTCTTTTTTATTATAGATCCAACGCTGCAATTTTCACAAAACATATCAAATTTTCCACCTTGTCGCACATACATATTGATAAAATCATTACAGCTTATTTCTTATGCATGTGGAGCAAAACTTTGGTTAGCTTGCTTACTTGTTTGTATATTGTACAAAATATAAAATATACAAGTTAAACTATGCCTATATATATATATATATATTGTGTAAAGATGTCAATCTTGTTTTCAAAGCTTGTATAAACAACTATACAAACAAAGCAAGCAAGCCAACCAAAGTTTTACTTTGCAGGTTTAAGAAATCAGCTGTAATGATTTTATTCAGTTTGGCAAATGTCCGAGCCCGTTAAAAAACGA
This sequence comes from Mytilus edulis, assembly GCA_019925275.1. Lineage (NCBI taxonomy): Eukaryota > Metazoa > Mollusca > Bivalvia > Mytilida > Mytilidae > Mytilus > Mytilus edulis. The sequence goes on along the minus strand of CM034356.1, from coordinate 35,934,525 downwards.
ACAAACTGAAACTACAGTTGCTGACTTCGCTACCTTCAACAAAAAGGGGAACAGTTTGGAAGTCCCATATACTGAAATGTGACCAACAAAAATACTTATAAATTTTGTTAACACTGCCATGTATGTAAATATTTCTTCGCCTTTTTTACGAACACAAAATTCAAGGATCCCACATTTGCCTTTAATTATCTATACGAACATTGCTGTACTCTTGAATATCAGCACCGGCTGTTATCGACGGCTTACTTTACACCAGTAAGTTTGTCTCATGGGTAATTGTGTTTTTTCGCTGTTGTTTCGTTGCTTCTGGTGGAGAAATACATGAAATCTCTGTGCCATCATCAAACATGTTAATGGCTATATATCGGGTAATTCAAACCCTTTTTTCTTCACATAGAAACAACTCTTCGTTAATCTGAGCATGGAAGTAATACTTTATATCACGAACTATAAATGAGGATACACAAAATGAAAAACTAAGCGAAATTGTGAATCCCGCATTGCACGAAAAAATGTGTTGTATTTCAGTAAATAACACGTGTTCTTGGTTGATTGTAAACACGTAGTAGTCCATCATGCATTGTGACTCATTTAGTGGATTGGTCAAAAACCTAGGTAAAAATAAATTGCGTCACATGTAAATAAACAATTACATGTGCGAGAACATAAGTATGCTAATTTATGCATTTCCATATAAGGTAGTGGTCCCGACCTGTTAAGACTTTATGAGGAATTATAGTTGTCTCATTGGCAACCATACTATATATCTTCTTATTTGATCGTTTGAATTGGAAATTTGTGCAAGCATTAACATTAACAACAATTAAAAATGTAAACAAAATAAAGAACGATTTCTAAATATTGAACAACAACAAATAAATTATAATGGAAATCAGCAACGATATCTCAGTTTGAAATTATATATAATTTATTTAAATAGATATTTAACAAAAAATAGACAACTACAAAATGTAAGTGAAAATGGGAGATTCAATAGAGAAATATACAAAATATATGAATACACGATTAAAAAGAAACAAGAGGCTGTCACAACGACAGCAAACCGGATTTATTTACATTTATTTGTGTCCTGGCAATATCACAAGAACCATTACTGATGAATGGTGAAAGTGAAAATCATCAATATCAAATTTGACCTCCATTTTGTCATCAGTATCAACATTTTGAAATAATAATATTTGAAAAGCTTAGATTGAATGGTTCATGAGTAAATGCAACAACGTGAATGGAAACGCCATTTTACGATCTTTCAAGAACCATAACTCCTGAACAGTAAAAGTAAAAGAACTTGACCTCTATTTTGTCATCAGTAACAACATATTAAAATTTCAAAAGCTTTGGTTCAATGGTTCATTAGAAAATGCACGGACACGACGGGAAACACCATTTTTCAATCTTTCAAGAACCATAACTCCTGAACGGTAAAAGTCAAAATCGTCATTATTGAACTTGACCTCCATTTTGTCATCAGTAACAGCATATTAAAATTTGGGAAGCTTTGGTAGAACAGTTCATGCGTAAATGCACGGACACGACTGGAAACTCCATTTTTCAATCTTTCAAGAACCATAACTCCTGAACGGTAGAAGTCAAAATCGTCATTATTGAACTTGACCTCCATTCTGTCATCAGTAACAACATATTAAAATTTGGGAAGCTTTGGTAGAACAGTTCATGAGTAAATGCACGGACACGACTGAAAACTCCATTTTTCAATCTTTCAAGAACCATAACTCCTGAACGGTAAAAGTCAAAATCGCCATTATTGAACTTGACCTTCGTATAGTTGTCAGTAATAACATATTAAAATTTAAAAGCTTTGGTTGAACGGTTCATGAGTTAATGCATGGACAACATTTGATTGCCGCCTTTCAAGAACCATAACTCCTGAACGGTAAAAGTCAAAATCGCCATTATTGAACTTGACCTTCGTATAGTTGTCAGTAATAACATATTAAAATTTTAAAAGCTTTGGTTGAACGGTTCATGAGTTAATGCACGGACAACATTTGATTGCCGCCCACCCGCCCGCCGCCCGACCGCCCGGCCGCCCGCCGCCCGCCGTACATCCCCAAATCAATAACCGACATTTTGTCACAAAAATCCGGTTAAAAACATAAAAAACAAAATAATAAAGGCAATTGGAAAACAAAATTGAGATAATTACATGTAAAATTGAACAACTAAACTAAATATATAATATATATATACGTAACGGTACCAAATTGCAACGAGTACCCAAATTGCACCTATTTAGCAAATATAGTAGTGGAAATCTTACAAGATTTCCTAGAGGCTAAACAAGTTGTATTTTAATGATCCGATAGTATGCACGTCTTTCAACATAGGTAAATATATCTAGATATACACAAAACGTTTACAGTATTTATCAACAGATGAAGTGTTTACTGAAAAAGCAAAATGTACTGAAACGTCGCCATGCGACGTCATCAAAACGTCATCTTTTTAAAATTAGCAAATACAATATGTTTCAAGTATCTATTTCTTAAAAAAAGAAGAGTCAGCATGGACAAATATTCAATTGTTCAAAATATTTGAAAAAAGTAAACAAAAGCTCTGTTATTCGACTTTTGACGATGCAGATTTACGCATGGATGCAATTTGGGTACTCCTCATTACAGAATCATTGATGGCTTGGAGTTTAGTTCAGACCAATTTTTCTATGATTCCATATGAACTGAAAATCAAATTGATGTACCTATATAATAAAGAAGGATACGGCTACAAAATAAACACAAAATGGAAATGTTTGTCTTGATCATAAAAAAACGTAGTTGAAAAAAACTGTCAAAATAGGTGCAATTTGGGTAACCGTCACGTTATATATAATTATATAATTCAGGGGCGGATCCAGAAATTTCCCAGTAGAAGGTCACCTGACACATTCCTATAACAAAATCAGATTTGTTTGTAAACATTTAAATGTCATGCATAAAAATAGAAAAAAAATAAAGCATCTCGCTTGTCAGAGACTGTTCTTAATGTGACATGCAGCAGAAACATTTTGTCTAAAAGATGTCAAGAGAGGTTTGAACTGATTATTCGGTATCGATCACCAATGCAGAGACATTAATTGTCGAAATGCTCATCTGATTCTGTAACATTGATTAGTTATAATTATATATAATGATATTAATGTCCCAATCTACAATGAGTAAATAAACTGCACATTTGATGAAATGTATTTTTTTGAATGATTTACGCACGACAATATTTGAAACCTGCATTCAAGCTTGACTATCTTTTATAAAATCAGAAAGCTTCCGAAATGCATATTGAAACTAAGGTAACATGTAAATGGTACATGATCGCCTGAATAACAAAAGAGAGGTTGATAATCCACATCACATCTTTTTAAAATGTAATACCCTTTATCCTAGAGGCCCAAAACATAACAAATAGATAATAAGGTTTTGGCAGTATTTGGCCACAGCTTTATCTTGAATAAAATATAACATATATGATATATAATATGTATTTAAATTGGCAATCTTGCTCTGAAATATATTTATCAATGTCTGTATTTAATATATATGTAAATAATTTAATTATAATGTGGCTACCGCAAATTATGGCAGACCACTAATATAAATATATTTAAGTAATATGTCTGGTACGAAAAGTTGACTGATGAGCCCTGGTAATCAGAGGCTATCATTACTGTTCACTGAATATATGAATGTTAAATCCAGCGCAGCGAAATGTGCCAAATGTGCTCTGCCAATGTCCACTTTTACATCTACATTATGTTCACTAGTTGTCTCCTACTCTCCCATCTCAGTACCATTAGCAGAAATAAGCTGAAATATAAACTTAAAAGCAGTATCTGGTTTCTTACTTCCATTCAGAACAAATACACATGTAACACAAAATTAATTTACATTGGGAGGGTGGTGGGTTTTTTAAGAAGATTATTTTCTCGTCCAATTTTCGTCTGCTGCAATCTTGCCGACGTATTTCGAAAAGACCAAAGCGAGGTTGCGATCAAACTAATCAACACAAATGTTAAATACCCAACAGTGAACCACCACCTGCCCAAATTAAAATCTTCGAGTTTGTACCCAATGGATAACGGGCTTTAAAATTGTAGATTTTAAATCCTTTTATCCTAGAGGCCCAAAACATAACAAATAGATAATAAGGTTTTGGCAGTATTTGGCCACAGCTTTATCTTGAATAAAATATAACATATATGATATATAATATGTATTTAAATTGGCAATCTTGCTCTGAAATATATTTATCAATGTCTGTATTTAATATATATGTAAATTATAATGTGGCTACCGCAAATTATGGCAGACCACTAATATAAATATATTTAAGTAATATGTCTGGTACGAAAAGTTGACTGATGAGCCCTGGTAATCAGAGGCTATCATTACTGTTCACTGAATATATGAATGTTAAATCCAGCGCAGCGAAATGTGCCAAATTGTCCGATAAGATCAGGGTAACAACTTGATCTGATTGGACAACCGCCACTATAAAGAGGGGGTGTAGCTGCGCGAAGCTGTGCCAAATACAATTTAATATATTAACTTTCAAGTTACTTCCTAGTAACTTACTTAAAACGTCAGATATAAAATGTTAACATAACAGTTGTATCTAATTACAGTCGGGGAAGGTTAAATTAATGCAAGATTCCTGATGATCATTTCTAATCCTCCCTGGAGGGTATTCAAAAAAATGTTATTTCCCAAAGACGTCAAATGCACTCCATCTTTCATTAAGAATAATTCATTAGCCTTTATATCAGGGTAACGGATATAACAACCATCTGATTTGGTTAAAAATGATGCTATAGAGGTATTAACCCTCAATCTACATTTTTCCATGGCATTAATATTGTCAGAGTAACGCCAACTTGATCTCGGAATAATTTGAGACCAGACAAAAACTGTGTCCAACATCAGTTGACGCATCCAACTGAACTGTTTCCTTATTAGTTCACAAAGAGTTTTTGTACTTTTTTCCCCTATATCATTGCCTCCAATATGTAAAACTAATATAGTTGGCGGATCTTCATATTTTAACATGGTTCTTATTTGTTGTTTCATGTCCAGCACTTTACCTCCACATTTTCCCTGCCACCAAATATTAACACCCATCCTCTGCAGCCCCAAGTTTACCCCTCCCGGTCTTCCTCTGGCTTCCCCAAAGGCATGCTTAATAATCGAGGATCCAACGATCCAAACTGTAGCATGTCCTGCAATTCTTAGAAAGCAATTATTACTTGCTTATATTGATGCAGGACATACCATTTATTTACATAATACAATATTTATTCAAATGCCATCTCAAGACTGCATTACAAAATAAGCAAATATAGAAACATATTTAAACAAATAAATGTACATATATAATGTTCAGGCATTTAAATCCTAATGTAACGCAAAAAGGCCTGTGACTTCCAACGTCCCATTTCTTTAATTTGTTCATCAGAAATACCCTCTAATGCGCATGTAGTTGCCATGCCAATTCTAAAGGAATGGGACTTAAATCCATTGTTTTCTATACCAATTACTGACAGAGACCTTTTTAATAATGCTGAAAACTGGTATCTTGTAAGGGGGGATCCATCAAAATGACAAAATAAAGGTCCCAGATAAGGTGGGCGAACTTTAATAAAATTAGCCATTATTTGTACTGGACATACATTTTTGTTTTTCTGCTCAGAAATAACGATTGTTGTTCCAGAACCAAACTGATCAGTTTTAGATGACGTCAATAAAACCTCTATTCTTGCATCACAAAGCTTTATATTTTCAAATTTTACAGTATGCATCTGCTTATTTTTACAATCAACTGTTATTTCACCTACTCTCATAAAACCATGAAAGGCTAGCGAAAATGAAGCCATAAACAGTTTTGTCTCATACCCGTTTTTGCAAATCACCGCCAGTGACCTCAATAATTTTTCCAATATATCTCTCGTTATAGGTAATCTAGTGTCCTTTTGATTTGGGCCCCCCAACCTTTTTATTCCTTCAATCAATTTTCTGACCACAAATTTTGTGTATTGTCTTCTAAATTGTTGATTTTATTAAAGTAACTTAAGCCTGCAATATAGCCAGATACTGTTGAGTGGGACAATTTCTTTCTAAACATATAAACAATGAATGATGTCAAGTCATCAAGCGGAATAGGCCAGACATCAGAAAAACCATGATTTTCTCTGAATTTAACAAATATGTCCATGCTATGCAAATATGCTTTCTGTGTACTGGGTGCTAATGAATTTATAAGTAAATGATTCATTTCAGTTCTGAAATCATCGACAGGAATTCTTGTGGGATTGCTGCTGGAGAACTGTCTGCATTCGGGACCAAGTCCATAAAACGTTGTTCCTGAAATCGAGAAGGAGCATCTGCGATTGCATTATGCTCACCCTCAATATGTTGTGCCCTAAATTGTATGTTATTGTTCATAGTGAGAAAAACTAGTTGTCTTATCAATATCATAACTCTCTTTGATTTTGATGTTCTTTTGTTCACAATGCTTACTAATGCCTGATTATCTATTCTCAACAGAATCTTTTTATTTCTAAATGAACGACCCCATATCATGAAAGACAGCACGATGGGAATAAGCTCCAAACATGTTATATCCAATAAAATGCTAGTATCAGCCCAACTATTTGGCCACTGGTATTGTACCCAGTGACCTTGAAAATAAGCTCCACAACCTAATAAAACATTACCTGCACTATCAGTGAATAATTCCAGACTTTCATTAGTCGACCAAAATCTATCAGGAAAATAACACTGACCATTGAATTGATCTAGAAAATTTAACCAAACTCTAGCATCTGCTTTGACCTCTGAATTCAATCTGACAGTATAATAAGGCTTTCCATTCTTAACTGAAGCTATCAAATCGTAAAAACGACGAATGAATGCACGGGCTGATATAATAGCCCTTGAACAAAATGCCATTAAACCAGTAATTGATTCAAGTTCCTTCAGTGCCATTTTCTTTTTCGACAAGACCTGATCAAGCATAAATTTAAGTTTATCCAGTTTTTCAGGGGGGATTCTAACCAACATAAGTTCTGTGTCAATTTCAAGGCCTAAAAATGTGATACATGTGGTAGGACCTACTGTTTTATTCTCTGCTAGTGGAACACCTAGCTGCCTACATACTTCATTAAAAGTGTCCATCAAAATGGTACAATTATCCATTGAACTTTCACCAGCAAAGAAAAAGTCATCCAAATAGTGGTCTAAAGTCTCAATGCCAGCTTTCAATGCAACTGTTTTATGCAAAAAAGTGGCAAATTTTTCAAAGAGGGCACATGATATAGAACAGCCTTCAGGCAGACATTTATTAATATAATATTTCCCATCAAAGAAAATTCCCAGAAGGTCAAAATCAGCTGGGTGAACCAATAAAATTCTAAAGGCCTGACTAATGTCCATTTTTGCGCAAAGCACGTTATTTCCTAATTCAGAGATCATCCCAACCACTTTATCAAAAGAAGAATACTTTACTTTACAAATTTCTGGATCAATGAAATCATTCACACTCCAGTTTAGAGGATATGACAAATGAGTTATAAGACGCCATCCCCCGTCATTTTTTGCAACTACCCCAATAGGAGATATTCTTAAAGTTGAAATTGGTATTTTTGAAAAGGGGCCCAACATTCTACCAAGATGCAATTCTTTTTGTAATTTTAAATTCGTTTCAGTTTTGTGAACTTCTGCCGAAATGAGATTGCTTGCAAAACTCGAGATCCTTGGACCAGTATAGTTTAATCTAAACCCCTCTATAAATCCCAATAATAACATTGCTGCATCAGTTTTGTTTTCATAATTTGACAGTAATTCTCTTAAAGATTTAATTTTGACTGGGGTTTTGCCTTTGTCCCATAAATGCTCCAGGAGAACGGAATCTTGTGTTATTTTGCATTTGCCTAGGTGCAAAGGGTTGAAAAATAGATGTTGTTTTTGTGTTGTTTGTTGTGGTGCTTGAGGCCGGGCTGATCTGAATCTCTGAACAATCCCAGGTGACTGAGGATTATTAGAGTTAGTCACTTTGCTATTAGTGCAATATATAACCGGATGTACCCCACTGCATTTTAAACAAGCATGTTTGTATGTGCAATATTGTTGGGTGCACGTCCCATTATAATTATATGCATAGCATTTAAGAAAATTGTTTGTTGGTTTTTGTGCAATATTGAACTCTGGCCCATTAATTGGACCTGCTGGTTGCATATACAATAACCATAGCTCAGTGTCTATGACAGACCAGGATCCAGCAGGCTCCTGTGATCTTCGTAGTCTAAACTGTTCATCATACAATTTCCATCCTAAACCTGCATAGCGTTTAGCCCCTAACCTGACAGTTTGCATATACTTCAACAGTTCTTGGAACTGAGATGTATGTATAGTACAATAAATACTGATATATATTAAAAAGGCATCCGTCCATATACCTATTGTGTTAATTCTTGTATCCTGTTGCTTAGGTTGTAATATAATCTGTCCCTGATTAAATGTAAGTGTTTGATTCACTCCTGTTATGTTTTGTGAATTATTTAACAAACTGCCCATATCTACATATTCCCCATTTATTACTTTTTGTTTGACATTTTGCGATACGTTTCGCGCTATGTCATCTGACGCCTTAACCGTTTCAATGGGTAAGGCATAACCTGGGTTAATTAGGGGTTGGTGTAATGTTGTATTACCTGGAGCAGGGTAAATTGTTTCTGCTGGCAGTGTTGCTGGGATCATTATTGGACTGTGTGGTAGTACATTAGTTGTCACTGTGTTTGAGCCGAGCTGTACAGGTGGTGTTCCACTTGTTCTAGGTAAATTCCTAGGTAATCTATCTGCAATATTAGCAGTCGCCTCTTCCTGTTGCTGTTTCGACTTCTTTGCAGCAGCCGCTGCGCCTCCATTATTTACCCTGCTTGTCGGCACCCTTTTTCTGCCGGACCTCCTATACATGATCTGAAACTTAAAGTGTATGTGTTATCTTCATTCAAATAAATACATGTGCTTTACCTTATATATATATAAAATATTAAAAGTGAATATCCAACAACATACGTTTTTCACAAATCTCTCTCCGATTATATGCCTATAGTTTGCTCTTTCGTGTTATTCTCAGGATATATAAACTAAGAATTAATTACTACTTACTAAAATGATTGTTTTGCCATTTGTGCAAATCCGGAACATACGAATTTATCAAAGCCGGTTCCGGTTTTTATGCCCACCGTTAACCGGAAGTTTGTCATTACAAGTTTGTCAATAAATAGAGTCGAAACACTCAACCTTTTGCTCATTTTTGTCCTGTATTTAGATGAACTAAGTTATCGACTGCATCAATTTATATGCTGACAATAAGCTATTTCAAAATTTCATCGTGAAAATATTTGGTTGATTTGGAAACCCTGTATATCACTAAAGTACGGCAATAACAGTTAGATTCCTTCACATTTTCAAATTGCATAAAAATTTAATGTCTAACACAATCTTGGTTTAATTTATTTTTGGCTGTGACCGTTTACTTAAATTCGAAATTCATTTGCACATTAAATTTTTTGTATGTTTTTAAATGTCGTTTTTAACTAAAATTTCAAGACATCGGGATTAAATCGATATCAATCCGTCTTTATCGTATATCAAAAATAAACTTATAGCCCTTTATCAAACCTATTTCAGGTGTTATTTCAACTTTTTAAGTTTTTTAAGAAGATTATTTTCTCGTCCAATTTTCGTCTGCTGCAATCTTGCCGACGTATTTCGAAAAGACCAAAGCGAGGTTGCGATCAAACTAATCAACACAAATGTTAAATACCCAACAGTGAACCACCACCTGCCCAAATTAAAATCTTCGAGTTTGTACCCAATGGATAACGGGCTTTAAAATTGTAGATTTTAAATCCTTTTGTATGAGCTATTGAAATCTTCTATGAAAAGAACTGTAGGAGATTAAGTGAAAATATTTTACCTTGTTTCGTAGGGGAAAAATCCCAACAACTGACAAAAATTAATAAGCCTGACCTGAGTTAAAAATGTACAAAAACACATATGATGGTCATAATACTCACAAACTTTTGTAAAATTATATATCATGTGTTATGACTTTTATTGGAAAATCCTGTAACAAAACTTTTGCTAAATTTAGCATTTTAATTAAAAGATGATTCTTAATGTATAGTTGAGTTGATTTATGATTTACATTGGCCTTCAAATATGAAAACCATCAAATGAAAAATATAAAACTTTATAAAAAAGAAATAATTCTGCAATTAAACCATTAGAAAATGGTGTAACAATTTGACATTAAGATGTTCTCAGATGTCCACTCTCCGTTAATATTATCTTTAAATTTTAAAGATGGTATTGAGGAAGATGTGCATATTGCTGAGAACAGTCAGCGTGGAAAATGCAAGAGAAGTAAAACGGGTACAAAAATGGGATGTTGAGAAAAAAAATGAATTCGTAGAATTTATTGATAAGAACAAAATTTCTGATTTGGTTGCCGAATTAGAATCAGTTGACAGTAACCTTTTATCTCAAGGCAAAATAAACGAAGTAGTTGAAAACATTAACAGCATATTTTTGGATGCTGCAGAAAATGTTCTAGGTACATATAATGCTAGCCAAGGGAGTCGTACAGGACAAAAAATGGGCAAAAAGGGGAACAAACCATGGTTTGATAAGCAATGTTGGAATAAGAGAAAGATTTACAGGGGAGCAAAGAGAAATTATAGCAGTAATAGATCAGAAGCTAAAAGGGAAGAAATGAAAAAGAAAGAACGGGAATATAAACGCCAGATGGATAAATCGATGAGGGAATATAGAAAAAAAATTCAAAAACATATGAAAAACCTGAGGACAAAAAATCCGAAGGAATATTGGAAAATTTTAAATAGGGGAGGGAAAAGAACTAAACCTAACATAGCATTAGATGTACTGTTTGATTTTTTCAAAAATTTAAACAACGCCGAGAATACAAATGACGTCACAAATGAGCCGAATGACATTCAAGGTGTAAATGAAGTTTTAAATTCAGAAATTACCGCAGAAGAAATTAGCAAGTGTATACGAGACTTGAAAAACGGAAAGGCCAGTGGCGATGATTTGATAATCAATGAATTTATGAAAAGCACATCACACATTTTTATACCCGTTTATGTGAAACATTTTAATATGATTTTTGATTCTGGTATTTTGCCTGACATATGGCTTATGGGAAATATTATACCTTTTTATAAAAACAAGGGTGACCAATCTGATCCCCAGAATTATAGACCAATTACTATACTCAGCTGCCTGGGAAAACTTTTCACATCTGTTTTAAATCTTAGATTGAGTTCTTTTTTAGAGGATTATTTATTATTAAATGAAAACCAGGCTGGCTTTAGAAAAGGTTATTCCACAGTAGACAATATATTTGTTATTCACATATTATTTGAGTTGCTAAAGAGAAAAAAGAAGAAACTATATTGTGCATTCGTGGACTTTGCGAAAGCTTTTGATACTGTTTGGCGGTCTGGTCTCTGGTCAAAACTTATTAAACACTCGATTAACAGAAAGATGTATAACGTTATTGTCAACATGTACAATAATATCAAATCACGTATTCACTTTGGATCAGATTTTTCTGAATTTTTCCCTTGTTCTATTGGTGTTAGGCAGGGAGAGAATCTCTCTCCTTTGCTTTTTTCTATTTATCTTAACGATCTGGAATTGTTTTTACAGAATAAAAATATAGAAGGTTTGTGCACTATCTCTGATGAGTTAGAAATAGAGTTAAATGTTTATTTAAAATTGTTTGTCATTTTATATGCTGACGATACTGTCTTAATGGCAGAATCTCAGATAGATTTACAAAGACAACTGGACTCCTTTTATGAATATTGTGAGTTATGGAAACTTAGAGTAAATGTGCAAAAAAGTAAGATTGTAATTTTTTCACAAGGTAGACTACCGCAGAATATTGTTTTTAAGTATGATAATATAATACTAGACATTGTGAGTGAATTTACTTATCTTGGTGTATTACTGTCTAGGTCAGGAAATTTTTCAAGAGCTAAAAAAAAAGCAATGTGAAAAAGCAACACATGCTATGTACGATATTATTCGAAAAGGTAGAGTACATAATCTGTCAATTGAATGCCAACTTGATCTATTTGATAAAATTGTGAAACCAATACTTCTGTATGGGTGCGAAGTTTGGGGTTTTGGAAATAATTCAATAATCGAGAGGGTTCATATTAAATTTTGTAAAATATTACTTGGAGTAAAAAAGTCTACTCCTGATTTTATGATTTATGGTGAATTGGGAAGATATCCATTAGATATTTCAATCAAGTTACGAATGATTAATTATTGGTTCAAGTTGGTAACTGGAAAACCTGACAAATTGCCTTTTATTTTGTATAACTTAGCAACTGCCAAATATGGTACAAATATTTTATGGTTAAAACAAGTCAAATCAATTTTAGACATGTGTGGCTTGTCATATGTATGGGATAATATCTGTTTTGTAAATAAAACATGGCTACATGTAACCATCAAACAGAATTTGATAGATCAATTTAAACAAAAATGGCAAGCAAGCCTACAAGAATCACCAAAAGCATTAAATTATCGTTTATTTAAAGATACTTTGGAGTTTGAGAAATATTTAAATATTTTGGATGACAGGCAGATATCCTTATTTTTTAAATTTCGAACTTTAAACATGAAATTTCCAATAGAAACTGGAAGATGGCAAAACATAGAAAGAGAAAACAGAAAATGTTTATTGTGTAATTCAGATGCCATTGGTGATGAATACCATTACATTTTTAATTGTTCAGCTTTTGATAATTGTAGAAAACAATGCATTGCATTTTACTATAGAAATAGACCAAACTCATTGAAGTTTTATGAATTAATGAAATCTAAAAAATGTACAGAACTCAACAAACTATGTAAACTTATTAAGGAGATAAATAACAAATTAAACTTTTCTGGGTGAACAATTGTGAACGCCTCTATCTACTTTCGTACATTATTTATTTATGTAATTGTAATAATTGTATTGAAATATGTAGTTATCTCTATACCTTTGTAATTTGGTTTGTGAGAAATAAAGATATATATATAGATACGTTGTAATCAAAATTTAGAATGGTGGTTACTGACTCAAATAACCATCAAACATGGCTGCAGTTCCAATTTCTACCAACATGTGACCGTGTAAAATACATCAATTATAATATAAATTTTATTCGGATCATCTTTAAAGAAGGGCACTTAAATATCTTAACCATAAGCCTTTGAGTTAAAAAAAAAAAAAGCCTTCGAAATAAATTACAATGAGATCTCTGATAATCAAATATAGCTCTTTGTGAAGTTATAATAACCTTAAACATTACAGCAGAACGAATTGAGTGTGTAGGTTTTAGTTAATACTAGTATCTTTGGTTAGCTTGCTTGTTATCTAAACCGTGAAGTTATTTTTAGGTTAGGTAAACTAAAGAACATGCAAAGCTATGTTATTTGGTCTCCTTTTATTTTAAGTCACAGACATGAAAATAAATCAAAAATAACACTTGTATGTTAGATATGAATGTTTTCGCTTTGTGATACACTATAAACAGATTACAGTATGAAATGTTATAAACATCTTTCTCAAGATTTCAGCATTAACAATAGATTCTCCTCTAGCAATGATACCTGTAAGCATGTTATGCAAAAGAAAACAACAATCTGTGTTGGAAATTAGTGAAGAAATCTTTAAAGTAGGTAAAAGATATATCGCAAATGAAAATACTAATTAGTTTCAATTGAATGTGTACCCTTGTAAAAAAAATTCGAAAGCTTTCCTAAACTTTGATTGAAGAAAAGATATTGATTGTAGAAACATACAGGGACATCATATATACTAGGGGAATGGAGCACATATTTTGCAACTAAATCTAAAAATATACATGTAAATCATTGCTTTTACTGTCAATATTGAGACCGCTTTAATAAATTAACACCATTGACCAGAATATTAACACCACTGAATATATTAAAAAAAATCAAATGAGTAAGTATGAGCAGTGTAACAGCCTTCCATTCATCGTAAAAAAACATTAGACATGTGTTTTAAACCTGGGGTGGTGTTCTCGAAAGTATCCTTAGATTCGTCCTAAGACACATCTAAGACCAAGTTTAGGATGGACTTAGGATCAACTTAGGACACTCTTAAGTTGTGTCTCGACGCTATCTCAGACGAATCTTATGTTAGGACGTCCTAAACATATCCTAAGTCGAAATTTTAAATCGTTAAAGATATTTTTTGATAAAACATTTATTAATGACGAAATTATTTAATAAAATTGTTTACGAATTTTATAATAACATGTACAGAATTAAATGCATAATTACCAATGTAATTATATAAAAAAAAAGATTGTTATTTAAACTGGAAAACAATTTGTTTTGAAATGAGAATTAATTTGTAGTGTAATCGTATCGTGAAACACGAAGTTCAAAGTTTAAAATCATGCACAATTTCTTTATATACGAGTTAATAACCGATGGTGCGTTTCATTTCATGTTCATATTCACGTAAAATAATGAGCAAAAAGCGAAATCCAAACTTTATTACACTAGAATGAAGATAGGATGCTCTTAAGACACCTTATTGGGTGTCCTAAAGTTAGGACGAAAAATGAGATATATCAAAAGTTAAGAGAGCTTCGAGAACACGACTTAGGACAAAGACTTGTCATAAGATCGACTTAGGACACGTCCTAATCCTAAGATAGCTTCGAGAACACCACCCCAGTTTCATTGTACCATGTGACTTTACTCATTTGAATAACTCTGGTCATGTGATTACTGAGCTTTCTGTATGCATGATTTTGTATTTATCATTCCATACAGAAAGCCTCAGTAATCACATGACCAGAGTTATTTTCTGAAGATTTATAGAAGTCAAACGGACTATACAATGTAATTTAAACCTTAACAACAAATTGGAACAGTTGATTGGTATTGAACAATATTTTTCCCATTGCATATTTCTGAATATACTTGCTACCATATTACAGAATAGGAATTTAAAACAATGGCATCATCATAATCATTTTTCCAAATTTGCCCTTATCGAAATATGCACGTTTTTTTTTGGTTAATAACCCTTATGAGAAGACTAGTCCGACCGATAACCAATCTATCTGTCTGTAGGACTACATGTAGACTACTCCGAAAGGAGGGTAGTATACCTTACCTAATAATGACTTCAGGGAACCGTAAACTATGTTGACATATATATTGCTTGATAGTGACCTTGGAATGCTGTCTCATTATCCGACAACCCCTACCTTCATACATACTATGCCAAAATGAAGTTCCTTTTTAATATCCTTTGTTAAAACATATTGTATTTGGATACATGCAAATTGGATAAGACACAAGACAAGTCATACCGACTTTCTTATTCATTTTACATTTTTAACGATGTAATGTATAAGAGCATGCATACATTTATAAATAGTATTTCAACATAGTACACATGTTGTACACAATTGAATATTGAAAAGAAAATTAAAAAGGTCGAACAAATTGAAGGAAACGATAAAATACACAAAAAAAACACAAAAAAGCTGAACTCAAATGATGATGTTCGTGTTGTTAAGTTTTACGGCTGCAAAACTCGCGTTGTTTCGACTTACTTGTTTAACTACTGGGATTGAGTCTTTTTAGTTGCGTTTTAAATTTCTGCAGCACGGGTTAAAGCGTTACGGTATAATACCACCAAATCACGAAAATAAGTAAAACAAATATTGCCTTGAATTTGACAGTTGTAGGTAATTAATTAAACCTAGTAAATTTTATTGCAGTAAAACATTTGTAGGTCATAAACATAAATCATGGGTATTTCAAAGCACCATTATTTTTTATTTGAGGTTTAGAACAAAGTTTTACTCATGCCAATTATTTCTTTATTTGAAACAAAGAAAACTTCTGCGCATTTTTTCATGGGCGGATCCTGGAAAGGTGGTGGGGTGGTGTGGCCCCCTTCACGTGGGAAAAATTTTGTTGATTATATATGTAATCAATGAAGCATGACTGGAGAGGGCCCCCTTAGGTCAGTCAGTGACCCCCCCCCCCCCCCTTTTTACGAAAAGTTCTGGATCCGCCACTATTTTTTAAAAAGTCAAATTCAACAAAGACTAATAGGGGAAAATCAATGGTTTTATTAGACCTTAAGGTTAAAATCATGAAGACGTATATCTGATGGTATAAATGATTCATTATATGTACTTAGCTACCATAACATTAATTAGCCAATATAGATAAGTTTTAGAATACATTATGAAATAGTACAGAAAAAATACAGAAATGAAAGCATACAACGTTCCCCTAACACTAGAAAATAGATACTTAGCGTGAGTATAATATTTGTTTGTGTGGTTCTCTTTCAGCTCCGACAAACGTGCTTTGCACCTTTGAGTATTCGTTTTGTATTTGGAAGAACACAGACAATGGTATGTTCTGGAAAAGATATTCTCCTTTGACGCGTTCTAGTGACACTGGACATTTACCAAAAGTAGACCAAACAACTGGATCGGGTATGTTAATCTTCATGATAATTTATGTGATAATATAACAATTTCTATAAATGGCAACTAGTTATAATGTACAGATGATTTTTTTTAAAGTTATTAATTGACATTCGTGTGTAAATCATGTTCAATACATTGGTATCATGTAGTGTTTACATGAAAAGCATGATATATTGAAAAAATAATGACTACCTTATAATACTCAAATTGGAGTTGTGAACAGGGTGGTCAAATCCCTTAACGTATATGAACCGAAACAAAGCTGAGTTTCAAATGTTTTTTTTTTTAATATGGCCAATTTTGACGTGACATGCTTTCTTTTTTTTACCATTTGGCTACCGTGACACAAAATACATTCATAAAGTCATATCATTGTTTGAATGATTGTTAATACTTTCCATATATATATTGAAATATTGTGGATTGACACATCAGAGACATGTTTCGTTTATTGCTATACTTTTTGGACCTTTTTGGTTATAGTTCTTCATCTTTTATATAAGCTTTGGATTTCAAATATTTTGGCCACGAGCATCACTGAAGAGACATGTATTGTGGTGCAGGAAAATTGGTACCGTTAATGTTATTTGGATTTTTTTCATATAAAGCACTTTTGTTGACGATACACTGGTCTTGCAGAAAGGTACGAATGAAGGGTATGCTTAATCGGGCTTTACTTTATAAAACCAAAACCAGTATACCAGTTTATAAAATAAAAAAAGAAAAAAAAAACTATTACACTCATGATAGTATTATGATGTTTCGAACACTTCATAATTGCTTTTTTGGTGTTACAGATGATGGGAATTACCTGTATTTGACGAAAGGAATACCTTCTGCTTCAATTAGTAGTGGAAACATCAACTTTAAGTCCAATGGGGATAAATGTCTTGAACTTTGGTTTAGTATGGGAAAACACAGCAAATTTCAAATATTCAAAATAGATTTCAAGGAAAAAAAACGATTGTTGGAAGAAAATAATAAACAAGAGACGTGGCATCAAGTCTACGTCCCATTAGGTCAAGGCTCACAATTTGAAATAGTCATAGAAGGACGTACTGGTCACCAAGCTGGTTCTTACATAGCAATAGATGATACTGATATACAAGAATGGCCCTGTATTGGTTAGTATGCATATTCATTTTGTTCGTGTTGTCACATCGAATACAGTCTGTACATGTGTGATATTTTCTCTATACAATTTAGAAAGTTTTGCTTGAATAGCAAGTCAACTGTACGGCTTCGAATAAATAATATATGTAATACTTCATTGGACGTTCGTGACTCAAAACCGTATTTTACATCAATCCTAAAACGGTCATATTTTAGTGTGCATAATACAACCAATAAAGACTTTTAAATAATGAATGCACTACATGCATAATAAAATCATTTGCTTTGTTGTGCAAAAGAAGTTTCTTTACGTTTGTATATTTGACTGTATTTTGTGTCTTAGTTAACATGTTTTAAGTATGTTTGTCGTTGCTGTTGTACCCAAGCTTCCGTGATTTTCTTATAAATCTGACATTGTTACTTTTAGAAAAGCGTCCTTTATCTGAGCCTATCAAATGTAATTTTGAGCGAGACTTTTGTAATTTAACAGTCGAGGATATCACCTTTAACTGGACAATAAAAAGTACAGGACCTGAGTGGATAAAACGCCCATCATTTGATCATACAAAAAAAGGTAAATGTACATATTATAGTATCTAATTTGGCAAAACCTTTCTTAGAAAGTTATACTTCATTCTAATATGACGGGCTTTTTTCGCTTTGCAAATAATGCTCGAAATCCAGTAAAATTTGTTTGCACATGCGTTTCTTGACTACTGCAGTATTTTTATGAACTTGGCATGCATTTAATATATTTCATTAATTTAAAACACTTTCAAACTCTTAAATGATGCACATGTTGTTATATTAATATGACTACAATGTGTTACAATTCGCAATTGACATATTTGACATAGATATGACAACGTTCATGCTGACTGTTCAAAACCATTCCCTCTGAAAAAAGACATAAAGTGACATTGCTAGTCGTCTGATTTTTACCAAAAAAAGGGTGGTTCGAGGAAGAGCCTACACAAACGCTCCACACTTATACATATCGGACATAAAAAGTACCTTAATTGTCCTAATCAGAATCGACATAATTGTTGCAAGCTACAGTGGAGATCACTTCTAACCTCTCATTAGAACTGTCAGATTAATCTGTCATAGAACTGTCCTAACCTGTCCTAGAACAGTTCTAGCTAGAACAGTTCTACCCTAGAACTATTCTAGCTAGAACTGTCAGAATCAGTTCTAGGTAGAACTGACTAAATCAGTTCTAGGTAGAACTGACTAAATCAGTTCTAGGTAGAACTGTCAGGATCAGTTCTAGGTAGAACTGACTAAATCAGTTCTAGGTAGAACTGACTAAATCAGTTCTAGGGTAGAACTGTCTAAAACTGTTCTAGGTAGAACTGTTTAAAACTGTTCTAGGTAGAACTGTCTAAAACTTTCTAGGTAGAACTGTCTAAAACTGTTCTAGGTACAATGTAGAACTGTCCAAATCAGTTCTAACCGTAGAACTGTCATCAGAACTGACTAAATCAGTCAGGACTGTAGAACGGTTCTAAATGACGTCACTGCAGAAAGGGCACTTTAGAATTTAGAAGAAAAAAATCAGTTCCAATTCTTACTTTACTATATATATATAATAGCATATTTTTCTATATCATCAAGTTTTTACTGATCAAAAGTTACATGTACAAATATCGAAGTGGATAGAAGGTTATCCAACTCATCGGAGAAATATTTTTATAAGATTGCATATGAAACATCATTGTTTACGTTTCTTCGTTCCCCGCTTTTAACAGTCTCTTCCTAAATATAACTCTCCATTTAATTCATGGAATTTTAATCTTAATTTATCTTGTTTGCCTTGGATTTACATTCATGATTTAAGATTCTGTTTTAACAAATGTTCAAACGAAAATTGTACAGTGGATGAATTATGGGATATTAATGAAAAAAGTGTTGATAAACGTAAACCAAACTATGTACATTTGCATTATCTCGTAGCCAAACTTATCCATAACGATTATAAATAATATCTGGGAGTCTGGAACGTCAGAAAAATATACTCGATCTGAACATGAATGAAACATTTGCCACTGGACGTTAGACTACAAACAAAACCAATCATTTTCCTTCTTCAAATTATATTAATAGTATACTATTCAAAGAAGAGAACTTCTCATACATGCACTTTTCTTGCTTCATTTTAAAATAAAGTATATGAATCAGTCATGTGAGTGTTGGATGATGCCGTTAAATAGTTTTGTTTAAAAAAGAAAAAACATCGTGAACTACTGACTTAAAAGTCACTTTTGTAACGGTTCATTATTTAATAATTTAATTTTGGATGTAACGCGTCTTCTGATTGGCTGAAGTTATTTTGTTATCAGCTCATAGACATAAGTTAGTCATGTGACCGTGACGTCATCAACATTTTTTCATGGTTAGCTACTGTTTGAAATGGAATTTAAATTGTTCCCGCTAAAGTATCATTAGATAATACCATGAAAAAAACACCCAGACCTATGCTATTTTTTTTTCGCTCTTTTTGATTTCGCAGTTAATGCCCAGTGGCAAAACCCGAATTTTTTAAAAGGATGGAGCTACAATAGTTGGTTCTATAAACAGTTTGATTAGGAGGGGCTCGAGACTTTATTTTGCCAAAAATCCCTGTTAATTAAAAAAAGAGGTGCAAGATAAGAGGTGGGGGAAAATATCTTCTTCCTCGGGCAATATGATCTAAACAAGTCCATATCTATCGTACTGACCTCGCCAAAAGTCTATAATTAATAAATGTTATTCGCGGTCTTCCAAAACTATATGTAATAAATATGTATGCAAGATATGGCAACCTATAAAATGACCCGGTGGATGGAAATGAAAGAGATCATCAGTTTATTTTCCGTTCACATTCTCCGAAAAGAAATGCTTTTGCATTTTTTTTTTAACATGTAGCATTTTTTGGCTTCGAATAACGGTACATAGGTATTAGTTTCAGTAGATATACACGCCATCTTGAAACAATTACTTGTCATACAGCCCGTAACAGAGAAGTGATCGAATTGATGTTTCTTTACCGTCAAAATTAGCTACGTTATCGACAAACTTAATTGAGTAGTGACCGAACTATTGGTACTTTAACGTTAAAAAGATTGACAATGCTGACAAACTTTCATGTGTCGATAATCAAGTTTAATACCGATAATATTGAAAATAGTTCTAATAATATGAAACAAAATATGTCCATGCACCATTTCGATTGGGCTAAAAGTAGTCATTTCTTTAAAGTCAGAACAGAATAAAAAGATTTATGGAAGGACGTCTTGATAGTATTATTTCCTTTACAATTTTACCCAAAACTAACTGAAATATACTGGTAAACAATTAAAAAGGTGTTTGATATGAATGAAGTCCTTTATTTTTTCGGACTACAATGTGTACCGTATGTGTGATGGATTTGAATTCAATCAGTAACTTTGAAATGTTTTTTCATATGTATACACAAAAGGGAGTACTGGTATTTGTACTTCTGTTAGAATATGTCTTCGTCCGTTTCGCATGCCAAACTTTTTTCTAGTACAGTTTAAACGGGAAAATTTTGTTGAGAATTTTTTTTAATATGACAAAATAACGAGCAAAACTATTTCTTGCAATGGCACACACAGAGAATATATTTTTTAGTAAAAATCAGTAAAAATAAAATTCTCCAAAATATACCATGGCCAGGACCTGACAGTTTTTAGCAGTGTACAAATGAAAATCGTCCGGAAAACTGCGCTTGATGTCATTTTGAGGGATCATGCAACATTTCACCTATTACCCATAAACAACATAGGTTCTCAATTACTAAAAAAAGTTATAAAAGATAATTTCAAATCAGAGTAAACATATTAACTTCCTTATATCCAGTAGAATTTGTCTATAGGTTACACAAAGCTGGTTCTTAAAACGTTTGTATCAGGGAAAACATTTTTCTTTGACTTTTAAAATATGTAGGGGAAACGGATTTCCTAACCATTCACATATTATTCCGTATTTCTGATTTTTTGTTCGATAACGTAAATTATACGACTTTTTTATGACTACGTGAAATTGTGACATTTATTTCTGCTGGTCTATAGGAAGACAATTTAAAATTGTGCAGTGAACGGATGCACTTATACATAACCTTATAATTCTGTTTGGAAACAAAAATAAATTCCTAATATATAAATATACTATATATAAAATGTATTATATGTCGTGTACATCATTGGATTATTAAGGCAGCAGATTTTTAAAGTCAAAATCAGGGTCAGAATATTGTTTTCTAAAAACTACCAGGCCCCTTCCTCCATAAAAATTAAATTGTTCGTGGCAAAAATAAAAAATTCCCACATGTTCAACTTCAAAATTTGACCAGATTCTATTCTTAACTGTCGGATAATATACTAGGATAACATAGCAAATGTCCTGTATGGGACGATTCTGTACTCATACTTCATGCGTAGTTGAGTACAAGTGTCCTCGTAGTGAACGCACCCGACTACGCGTGCAGTAAAAAGTGTACTCTTACGTCGGATACCGGGCAGTTTCTTTGTTATATCTGTATTTTATCAAATACATGTACAAAAGTCATGTTAATATTTACTTAATACTAAATAGGTAAAATATTATTTCTGAAAGCCTGTTCAGGGTTTCTTTCTTGTGTATGATTATATAATTTTTCACATGCCTGAACTCATTGACGATAGCGTAAGGTGCTCTATTAGAAAAAAATAGATTTCTAGTTCGGGTTTGAAAAAGAAATTTCGCCTTTTCTTGAGCCTGTTTTGTACATTTAGTTTAACAGATATGATCCAATGGAAATTTTCACATGGAACCTTCGGTAAATAGGAAAATGAAAAGATATGGGGTAATTTACAGAGAGACCACACTCCATCCATGAGAAAAACGGAGGGAATTTAAAAATCTAGAGGTCTCCACGAGGCTTTCAACAAGGGTGGAATCTCACTCCTTCTGAAAAGCTCTAAATCGCCCCAACGTGTACATACGTTTGGTCATCAAGAGATTCTGGTTTCTCTTTTTGTGTGTCATAAACGTTCAATTCGGATTTGAATTTAATTTACCGAAACATTTCCGTACATTAAATCTTAGGACGGTCAGAACATTGTAAGGACGCAACAGATCGAAGTACAATTTTAAGTAGTTCATAGATGTGCAATAATTCAGCTTCCTGTACATGTTCATTAAGTTCTAAATTTTGAATGTTGATTTCTTTAAAAAACATTTTTTTTACAAAAAAAACAACTTCAAAATATCCGTTAACAATGAAAAAGTTTGACCATGAAAAATCACATATCTAAGAAAAGCAGTCGTTTAATTGATTACTAGTATAAGAAAGTTTCAGTATATCATGAAGAAATTTGAGAGTTTTCCTTTAGTTACAAATGTAGCTCCATGTCTGATGGTGAAATAAAAATGAATGTCTCAGAAAGTGGTGAATTAGTTACCATAAATGACAGATGAATCGGGCCAAGCTTAGTAACTTACAGTAAACAGACTACTGTAACATTGACGCACTCGTCGAACTGTATAAAAGATTTGTGTTTATGACCAAAAATTTATATACAACTTCATTTATAAATTGATCTGAATTTCATAGCGCGTCGTCACAATAATGAAAGTTATAAAAAAAAATCTATAACCAGCAGATCTATACTTCTATAAAGAAAGTATTCTTGTACAAAAGGGTATTTATTATAAAATGGTCCTAACTATAGAACAGATAGTTTACCACAGAAATCTTAAACGGAAGTTTCGACAATTTTAAACAGAAGAGATTTGAAAATAAATTTAACTTTAAATAAACACTGAAATAATTTTAATACCTCGAAGGTGTAAAGAATAAACCAATAATCTCAATCTTTAAAAGTGTCTTCATTGCACTAACCGACGAGTTCATGTTTACAGTAGAAACAGTGGATGTGACTCCAATAAATTCATTATCATTGTAGTCATGAATATTTATCGCTTATATTAAATTGATAAAGAGACTGTTTCTACAGCTAAGATCAGTTACATGTAACATGCACGACGAAGCCATTGTTTATGACAGAACACACATTCTAGATTATGTATTTTTGTTTTCGTCAGTTCGAAAGTATTTGATCATTTCAACTCCTTTGTATTTCATAATATGTGTCATGAACAAAGACATAGTATGTTCGATTGAAAAAGGATTTCCTCGTAACAAATGATAAAAATTTCGGAGATCCCGTATTTGATCCTTTACCGTTAAAATGAAAATGCCAATGGCAGAGGTTGATATAAAAAATGTTTTACTGTGTTAACTTAAACAATATAAAAACTTACACGTTGGACATGAAATATTTTGTCGATGAAGAAAATTAAATTATGTCACTTCTAAAATAAGTTTGTCGATAACGTAACATATTCTGATGGTAAAGCAACGCGAATTCGATCACTACTCTGTTACGGGCTGTACATAAATTCTGATTGGTTGCTTCATGATGTGGCTGATATACAGCAACAGCAACAGCTATTGGCTTAATAAAGAGGGAAGAAAGATACCAGAGGGACAGTAAAACTGATAAATCGAAAATAAACTGACAATGAGAGAGGATAAGACATCGATTGCATGCCTGAAAAATTAATTATGTGTATTTCATTTCCGATCAAATGTTATTAATTCATTATCGTTTTGTTATGCATATATTACACACTGAAGATGAAAATTGAAATACCAATCATTAATACGTGTTCATTTGCTTTGTTAATCTGCAAAATGCACGATTTGTTTTTCGAAAAAAATGTTCTAATACAATGTTCACAAAAAGGCATTTTATGAATTTTATAACTGTTGCAAATCTAAGTACACACCAAGAGAGCTCGAGGAACAGCTCCAGAATCGTGTCTGTATTATTTGTAAATATTTTAAATCTCAACAAGTAAAGTGAACACAATTTTAAAAGCATTGGTGTATAACGCACACTCTTAAAGTAAACAACATAATTTCCACTAAAAACTAAACATTTTCATATCAATAAATATCTAAAAATACAACATTACAATAGTAAATCAACAAACAACCCGATGCACGCATATTACCTTCTATAAGGATACAGCGAAACAGTCCACAGCTTTTTAGAAAGATCAAACTTGTAATTTTCAAATTGTTTATCATTGAAGCGTTTTAATTTTAAACTGTGTCAAAAAAGCGTTAACCAGAACGTATTAGGTGTTTGCACATAACGTAATAGATGATTGCACATAAAGTAACAGATGTCAGGACATACTGTAATAGGTATTTGCACATAACGTAATAGGTGTTTGCACATAATGAAATAAATGTTATACATAACGTAACAGGTGTTTGCACATAATGTTATAGGCATTGGCACATAGCGTAATAGGTGTTTGCACATAACGTAAACAATGTATGCACAAAACGTATCAGTTGTTTGCCCATAACGTTATAAGTGTTTGCATATAATGCATTAGGTGTTTGAACATAATGTAAAATGCATTTGCATATGAGGTAATAAATGCTAACAGAGACTACAATTGTTCGGCAAATTGCATTTGAACTTTACCATGATGTATCATGTTTTTCCACTGAAGATACATATGACGCGGAATTAGGGTTATAAACATCGAATTTAGCATATGCTTAAATCATTTTAGCATATGTTATATTATAATTAAGCATATGCTAAAATGATTTTAGCATAAGATAAATTCATTTTAGCATAAGCTGAATTCATTTTTGCATAAGCTAAAATCAATTAAGCATATGCTGAATTGTTTAGCTTATACCATGTATACATAAATGTTGGCGCGGAATCAAGGTCATTAATATTAAAATTAAAGTTTATTTTAGCATATACTTAATGAATTTAGCTTATGCTAAAATTATTTTAGCTTATGCTAAAATGAATTTAGCTTATGCTAAAATGAACTCAGCTGATGCTTAATGAATTGTTTTATCCAATCAAAATCTCGCTTTCTTAAGTGCATACGATACAGTAGAGATCCCTCGTTGATTTTTTCCTAAAATTTTGATAGTAGGTCAATTTTAATGTGTACTTTCCAAATATGAAAAGAAAAAAGTACCTTCATGACTTACTTTTTGAGATAATGTGGTTCGAAATTTGCATATTTGGAAGAAAATTCCCGGAAATTCATAAATAATGACTTTTAAAGAAAGTTACAATACTTTTGAACAAAAAGTCATAACTTAATCGGGTTTTTTGTAAAACGTTTCCTTGATCCATGGCATCTTCATGCTGTAACTAGTTTAAGGTTTAACCAAATTATCATTTTCCGGATTTAGATTGATATATGCGAAATAAAGAAATTGACCATATTTTTGCGTCTTTTCGGAAGTGCAGAAAAAAATTGATCTGAAATTTTGGCGGAGTGTTCTTGAAATAGTACTTGATTGATTGCAAAAGAAAAAAAATATGGGTCCATGTGCTTGTTTTTTCAATAAAAGCCATATACCTTAATTTTTTACGACGTTTGTCAGTATGGCGCTAAATTACGTTATATAAAGTTTTAATCGCACCAACGTCGTGTAATCATTCCCGCCGTACACGACTATGCTGTCAAATGAAGGTGTTTTCCAAAGCGTTCATACTCATCATAAAAATTCATAAGATGGTTATTCGTAAAATCGCTAAACATTTGTGCTAAACATGAGGCTAAACATTTGCGAAACGGAATTTGGACAGGAACCTTTTCATAATAAAAAAAAGGATATAAAAAAGGATCCCAGCAAATTACTTTGTCAGATGTACGGCAAAACAGAAAAATCTTATAGAAGTATACAGGTGCAGCTCCGTCCGACATTAGTTTTAAATTGCTTCATGTACCGAAAGAGGATAGCCAACATTATTGCAAAGACTAACATGGCAAAATGTGAACCAACTATAAATTAAGTGAGGTGATTACCATTAATTAAACAACCGTATAACATCCAGATTGATATACACAAAAAATAAACCAATTAAACAAACTAACGTGTGACAATTCTGCATCTATTGGCAATATTTTGCTTAAATTCAAAGCAAAAACAACACCAATGTATTTTTTTAAATCTTTTTAACGGACTTTTATTGACATCTTTTCTACATACACATATAATATCATATATTTTTTTTAAATCAATTAAACTCTGCATTTTTTTTTTTACACTACAAACCATTAAAAGTCTGAAATGGCCTATATCTGTACTCGACTGTACTGATTTTTACTCGACCAGTCTGAATTCGTCTGAGATTTACTTGATAATACTTGACTGTAGTCTGTACCATACTTAACAGTCTGAATGTGTACTTGACCAGTACTTAACCATTGTATACGAGTCTCAACCGTACTCGCAAAGTCTGAACCGTACTCAACCTAGTCTGAACCATACTCGACCTAGTCTGAACCATACTCGACCAAGTCTTAACCAACCTAGACATATTCTTTGTATCTATCAACTGAATTTTATCAATTTAGAATTTTGTTTAAATAAAAATGAAATTTGAACAAAAACTTGAAATTAAAAATGTATTCAATGCAGTATTAAAATTAAAATTTTACAATAATCAATCATATTATAACTTCAACTCAATATTAATCAACACTTACATAATAATATATAGCAACTTTTAAAATATAAATAAATAAAACAAGCTGATCAAATAATCTTAAAAAATGAATTGTGACTAATATTTTCAATATTATTCAAAATTTTATGAATATTTCGGAAGTATTTTATGGTAACTGGACTAATTTCACCATTAACTTAAGCCTAGTTTAGATTTATGGTGTCAGTTGAGTTCAGGAAATAATGCAGTGAATGGTTTTTTATTAAGATATATATAAAATAGTATATAAAACAGCTTAATAAATTTAAAAAAAATGAGAACTTAATTGTTTTGTTTTATTAAACCGAGAATTTAATATAATCATGATAATAGAATTTCCCTAGCAATCCTTGATAACCTTTTTAAAAATGAAAATGTATTCTAAAGTAACAGTAAAAAAAAATTCAATTGATTTAAGTATTTTTTTTTTGTCAAATTAACATGTCATACATAAAGCACTTTAATATGTTCTAATTACCTCAGTACACGTGTGTTTTACAGGTAAAAACAAAGCCCTATTTTCTTAAATTCGTGTATTACTTATCTAGTACATACATGTATATTCGAAAGGCCTAGTTATTTAATTTAAACAGAATGTTGCAATTTTGAATCAATGTTATTTAGAATTTTTAAATACCTCTGACCAGGTGTGATCTTATTTATGAGTTTGCCCCCAAGCAGAGGTTATACTTTATATTTCACTCCTTATCAGAAAAACATTTTATTTATTTATTTTATTTTATCCCTTTTTGATATAAGTTATATATAATATATTTTTTTTAATCCTAAATATAATCAGAGATATATTTCTTTTATAAGGTTAAAATTTTTCATAAATGTTGTTGGCTGTTGTTATATATGTCAGTTAAAAAGAAATTTATTTTAACAGTTAAAAAAGTAGAGGTTTTTTGGTCTAGTATGGTTCAGACTGGTCGAGTATTGTTCAGACCTTTGGTTAAGTATGGTTTAGACTGGAAAAATAGGTCGAGTACATGTCGAGAATGGGTTAAGACTGTTTCAGACTGGTCGAGTAATAGTTCAGACTATTTTCCACGGCAAAGATAAGGGTCAAGTACGATTCAGTACAGTCAAGTATGGTTCAGACTGGGGTCGAGTAATGTCAAGTAAAAGTCAGACCAATTCAGACTGGTCGATTAAAAATCAGTACAGTCGAGTACAGATATAGGCCATTTCAGACTTTAATGGTTTGTAGTGTTATGTAACAAGGCAAGTCCAGAACAGGATGAGAGACTTCTTTATTTATAATTTTATTTACGAATAGGGGTGTTGTATGACCTTGTCCACCCATGAGGGTCTCGCATATGCAGTCGGTTTTGTTATTTTATTGATTGTCTGTTAAATTCGGCCGTACAATAACAATTCACCATTCAATTTGCAGTCTGCCCAATGCTATACAAGAAGAAAAAAATAAAGACTCAAACTGTTTTGATTCTGATTATCTTTCAATTCAAGATAGTATTATTGACTTCATTATCAATGAATGAAAATAAATGTTCTCGTCATGAAAAATATTGCACAGCTGTACCCCACGCCGTAGTAATCACTGTTGTGTATGGATTTCAATCTCCCAACACTAGACCCGATTCGGCCAACCTACGCGCCATATATTTTGTTAAACTTTTCTTATTAATCACGGGTTCATACGTTTTCTCATTTCTTTTAGTTTCATTAAAATAACACATTGATATCATAAATGTTCAATTAAATATTTACCGCTGGACGTTAAGCAGCTATTAATAGATATAGGAAGATGTGGTATGAGTGGCAATGAGACAACTCTCAATCCAGGTAACAATTTATAAAAGTAAACCATTATAGGTCAAGGTACGGCCTTCAACACGGATCCTTGGCTCACAAAAAAACAGCAACTATAAAGGGCCCTAAAAATTACTAGTGTAAAACCATTCAAACGGGAAAACCAACGGTCCAATCTATATAAAATCTATACTCATAATTAGCTATTGCAGCTTTTGTCATGTTTGTGCTGATGTAAAAAAAATAGCAGGTCCTTTTGTTCCATAATGTGTCATATTTGTTAAAATGTTATTCAGCATGTTACAGTTTAAGCAACGAATAGAAGAATAGCTCCGAAATCCTTGCATTTTTTCTTTCTCTTAGTACGTTGAGCAGATTCCGTTTGGCCGTAACGTTTTGGTAGTTATTCAGTGCTTTTGCCAGACTAAAATGCTCCACAATTCCTCTTCCGTCTTTCCATGTTATACTGTCAGAACTCTCTTCTGTGTCTTTTACCTTTTCTTCAATTCGTCATGCAAAGTTGTATTTTTGTTCATCTCCAGTATTTCCTTTGATCTCACTGCTCTTCGGCAGATTTCGCCGTCTTTTAGAAACGACATAGCCGCTTTTTTAGCAGGTACTTTTTTGAAATTCGCGCAACCTGATTATGACGTCAGTGAATATTCCGCGAAAATATGACTTCATTTAAAGCGACATCGCGAAATGTTAACGTTCTTATTAAACATCGCGAAATTACAACGTTCTGGTTACCAACGTCGCGAAAACAACACGAACAGTTTTGAAAACATTATTATCTGGCCCTGCTACTGTATCGTATTCCCTTAACTACTTTTATACTTTGCTCTGGCATAAATAAATAACCACTTTTCTCAAATTAATAAATCATTTTCTTAATGTGAAAAGAGAGGACTATCTAAATCCGTCTCTGTTTCCAATTAAGCCGATTTTGTATAACAATTAAGGTTTCGCATGTTGGAAAATTTATTTCAAATTCTTGACACGTGTTTGTTGTTTAAATAAACTTCTTTGTGTAATTGTTTATTGTATTCGATCTTTCAACCCTTAACGATGCTATAGATATACAATGTGTACATTTGTTGCCGATTGCATGAATGAAAATTTCACTACTGTGTGGGGTTAAAAGGTCGAATACAATGCATACATTAAAATAGGTGACAATTTGAGATTGGAGCAAATGATGTTCTTCAATCTTGTTCAATGATTTAGCACTATCAGAAATACAGGTCAATTTCTATTTGCAGCACAATCCCATTTGTAGTTTTCGAGTAGTTCTGTTTTTGATCGTTCTTAAATTTGTATATTGATTTCAGATTTCAAAGTCACAAATTACCAAAATCAAGTAAAGACAGTAAAACATAGTGACTAAAGAAAATCTCCAAAAAAGAACATTTAAAAAAGTATGCTAAATCGAAATTAGACATTTGATTTTCTGGCGGGGTGGGGGGAGGGGGAGCTATGGATCTTTTTGATAAGTTTGATTCCAGCTTTTGGAACAAAAAAAAACGTTTTATTAAGATGAGAAAAAAATGTTTGTTTCAACCTCAGCATATGCTAAAATTGAAAGAAAAACTGCTTTCGTCTTGTCGCCAAAAAAATAGATTGTTAAAAAAATCTCTGTCCGAAAAAAAATTCCATACTCTTTATCTAGCCCCCCCCCCCCCTTCCCCCCCCAAAAAAAATCGAATGGTTGCTGTCCTAGTCGCACAATCACTCGAGAAGAAGAAATGCATCCATGCAAGCGGTGCATGAGAGAATAGCAAAATCGACTTCTCCGCCATTCACGAAAATACTTTGTATCCCGTTGTTTAACTGAGTAAACGGCCAAAAACGTTCCTATTATATTGAGGGTAGCAAGAATTTTTCCTTTTGAATCAAACACTGATCAATTGATTTGTTTAAAAACTGTGCACAATGTTGTATTGCTTAAACAAAGATCAAGCACAGTCACTTTTTTCAGCTCAATTGCACTTGTAATTTAAGATCGATTGCTGTTTTCAATTTATGCATCCCCCTTTTTTAGCGATATAAAGGTAGGGGGATAAATCGAGTCGAATTCAATTAAATGTACATTTTTTTGTACGTGTGAACGAGACATTAGACAGTGAATCCTACTTAGAGCTTACGTATTACCTTCAACATGAAAAAACTTTAAAACAAACCATATGCCATATAAGACATTTTATGGCTTTCATCTAGACTATTGGGATATAACAATTATAGCCAACCATACGGCCTTGAATAATGACAAAATCCCATACCGTATGGTCGGCTATTTTTTTTTTACAAAAAATCAAAAATAAGTCGACAGACATGAACCATCGACAACCACGGAACTATAGGCTTCTAACTTGGGACAGGCACATACAAAATATGCATGCAAATAGAGTTAAACATAATTGTGAGCGTTCGACCCATCCTTGAACTTGGACAGTTGTGTAACAGTACAACATAAGAACAAACTGTAAAATCAATTGAAAATAGATTAACTTAAAAGATGGGTACGAAACCACTAAAGAAAACCACACAAACATTATTTTAAGCCAATAGCTACAGACACAAAGCATCGAAATAAGAATATGTACAATTACTGAAAGTTTGTGCGAAGCATTTCACTAAGACTGAAATAAATCTTGTTCTCTAAGACTCAAGTATCAATCACTACATAACCAACATATTTAGTCATAAACACTCTGAAGGACGCCTCTGGTGCGGGAATTTCTCGCTCTACGTTGAAGACCTGTTGGTGACCTTCTGCTATTGTCTGTTTAAATTTAAAGGCGAACCGGCACAAAATGCATTATGGATATCATTCGAACAGTTTAATTAGCACACACAAAAGATAGTTCAAACAAAACAACCGCCATGTGCAGACTAGTAGTGTATTTTATTATAAACATTATTGAAAATATGTTTTGTGACGTTTTATGACAATGTTGATTTGTTTTTCCTAATACACAGATGTTATTTTGTGACAGTTAAGCGGATAAGTGTTTTGAATTGATATGTTTTACTAATAAAATATCGAGATAATATTTGCTTCAGTATTGCTATGTTAGCAGTTTTCAAAAGATTTCAAATTTAATGTTCTTGTATTTTTGTTGAAGTGTTATTCGTCATTGTATATGTTGTCAGTCTCTGAGTGAAGAGAGGTTCATTTAGTAGTAAAAGTTTTGAATTTTAGTAATTCATTTTGTTGAATATGAAATTATATCTTTTCATTTTTTGAAGTTTGTTTATAAATAGCAAACTGTGCATTTAGGCATTTAGGCAATAAAGAGAAAACAAAGTGCTGCGTTTTAATAAGCATTTATAGTGTTTTCATTTGTAACGACATATTGTGTGCTCAATACCAGAAATAACCTATTTTTATGGTTGTATTTGTTGAAGCAGCGATTCTGGCTAGTGTGTTGCTTTAATATAATTCCATTTATTAAAGTTTGCTAGATATATAATCAATTTTATAGTGGAATATGCAGAAGATAGTGATTTTATAAGTATAATATGAAAAGATTTGATATATATATTGAGTAATTGATTAAGGACGCAAAAAGGCAAATTGTTAGGGTATTATTTAATTTTTTACTTATTCTAAATTACCAAAACGACTTGACCATTGAAAACAAACGGGATTTATTTATTTTTTTTGTTCAGTGGGATTTTATATATCAGTTTGATATTGACAAGTCGTTTGGTCAAGTTGGCATACTTTTATAAAAGTTATCTCACCTTTACCCCCTTTATCCATTAATGGGTTATGTGTATATGCGGACTGCAGTCCGTAATTGAATTGTATATCAGTTTGATATATTCTCTTGATTAATTGTTACTATATAAATGTACATGTGTTGTGAAAAATAGAACCAGGGCGGATCCAGGATTTTGGAAAGGGGGGCGAAGTTTTTAAAGATCGGCGAGTGGAGCGAGAAAAAATATTTGGGACCTTTTTGAGGCTACAAAAACATAAAAGAAGTGTAACATGCAATTTTTAAACGGTTCCTGTCGTGGGGCATGTTTATATCAGTTTGATATATTCTCTTGATTAATTGTAACTATATAGATGTACATGTGTTATGAAAAATAGAACCAGGGGCGGATCCAGGATTTTGGAAAGGGGGGCGAAGTTTTTAAAGATCGGCGAGTGGAGCGAGAAAAAATATTTGGGACCTTTTTGAGGCTACAAAAACATAAAAGAAGTGTAACATGCAATTTTTAAACGGTTCCTGTCGTGGGGCATGTTTATTTTGTAGTTGCTGTAAAGCGTAAGGGTTGGACATTTTCGATCCTGTATTCTCCCTATTCATTGTCTTTCATAAAATGATAGCATGGATCTAAAGCTATGTACTGATAAATTTAATGTGGGACTTCTTAGTAAAAAATATACACAAGTAGAATTTTTGCCAGTTTGTACATGTTGTAAGTTAAGTTATCATAACCTCCCAGCTTTCCGGCCACAAAAAAAAAATACGCCCGTATTTATTTATCATGTTCATTTAATGCTAAATAATTCTGTTGGAAATTTTTGTTTCTAATAGCAAAAAAGTGGACAAAACTATTGTTTTCAGTCAACTTCCGAACAGAACTTGTTTAAGGCAAAAATCAGAGTGATTTGTTTTCTCTCAAATATCTAATACTGCCTCCTCAATTCAAATGGTTCGTACCTTAGACTTTAAATCTATCTAGAGCTTATACAGACTTTGGTTCATTATTCGGCTATGTTATTTTAAAATAGGCTGGGCGTTTGGGGTTAACTCATTCGCCCCTAAGAGATTTCTGGAAAATCAGGCCTTTTCGAAAATTTGCAATCATATGCAAATTATATGCAAATTAGCAGACTCTTGATGCTGTAACTGCTGCTCATCTATTAAACTATGTATTCAAAATTTCGGGGCGGATGGCATGGGTGGGGGGTGGGGTGGGAGGTGGTAGATTTTCTCGTGGGTTTGAACCCACCCCCACTGAAAAATGGTCATTTTCCGTCTATTTTCCGATTTAAAACGACCTTGAGAGGTGAACATTAACCAGACTGTGTTTCTTTGTCATTCAAGTATTACCCTATAGTTACAGCAGTCCATTCATGCTAACTGGGAGTATATGGGACTTACGTGTCTTGCTGGCGAATTATTATCGTCAAGTCAGGTCTGCCTAAATGTCCGTTTTTACGGATTTTTGACAAAACGGTGACCTAGATTTTACAGACTAGATTCCTATTGGCCATATTATACCTCTTTGTGTTCCTATACCACCTATGCATGCATTTACGATAATAGTTTATACCTACAATGACTACCAGTTAAGTAGTGGCCATCAAAAGATGCCAACCCCCACCTGATTTTGGCTACTTTTCACGTTTTTCCGATTTTGAACTCTTAAACGGCTTTCAACGTGCCATATTTTCATAAACAGACGTCTGAGAAGAGTTTATGGACCATTAACTGCTTGGTTGAAGTCCCTGCTATCATGACAGTTCAGGTGGGGCAGTTAAAAAAGGTATGGAGGGTCATACGGGCCATCAAAGAATGGTTGTCGCCATGACGCCTATAGGCGTCATTGGGGGTTAATGGGTTAAACATGTTTTCGTAGGTAAATAATATTTCTATGGAACCTTTTTTTTCTCATGAGAGTGTAATAGTCTATAGAGTAATACTTTCTGTTTGGGTGGAATAGTGAAATAAAAGTTAACACTTTCTTTCTCAATCCTTTTTCGCTTTGAAGGTGTTATGATTGTCATCCCCAGCCTAAGCAATGTATTACTGTTATTTGAATTTTAAAATGACTGAGTGGCGTTTGTTCGACGCACTGGTCAATTCCACCATGACTTTAACAATCAGTAAATTCCAGCGAAAAATATCTTTATAAGTAGAGAATTGTCTCAAAAAAAAAAATACTACAGTACAAGGGAAATGGCAAAGTTCCCGATGTATAGTCTGATTTATCATTTGATAATAAAAAAAAAGTCCAAACAAAGGGGAGAGGGCGTACGCCCTCTACGGCCCTCTGTGGAGCCACAACTGAGAAAACATATAATTTCAATTTTGCATATTTTTATAAATGTTCTTTTTTGGAGATTTTCTTTAGTCACTATGTTTTACTTGATTTTGGTTATTTTTAAAATCTGAAATGTACGCATTGTATATCTATAGCACCGTTAAGGGTTAAAAGGTCGAATACAATGTATACACAAGTACACATAGAATCTATAATACTAAAATTACGAGGTCCAATTTGTCAGCCGTCATCGGGTAAAAACGACAAATCAAAGAATTCAACTCTATATATTATACATTTTGTAACTAATATAGGACAATGGTGTAGATTAAAAATATCACCACTCCAGACCATTTTGTTTTCCACATAATTAATATTGCCAATAATTAACAAGTTCCGGGTCTAATCCGATACCGATACCAATAGTATATTCACCTGTTAGCTATTACCTTATCTGTACGTTCCGCATTTGACAGGCGCACCACCAAACGGTGTATTTAGGATTTTGCTATATACACGGGTCATAATCAAAGGGCTGACACTACTAAATTCAATCATTGTCAAATTGTTCCCTATTGTAGCTTTATTCAGCAATCAGCAAGACTTTCTAAGATAACTAATATAGGACAATGCTGTTGATTAAAACATACCCCATTCCTGGATAGCCTGGACCTTTTTTTTTTTCCAAATAATAAATATTTCCAATAATTGATAAGTTCCAGGTCGACGGGTTCAAACAGAAAGATTTGAAAGCAGAGAAAACTGTGTATCTTATAATCGACATGACTTTACCAATTACTAAAATAAGGCTTAGGCATAGTTATATACTTTAATTCAGTCACGGACCCGCGATATCACGGGTGTGTACTTGTTTAATTTAAACAACAAACACGTGTCAAGAATTTGAAAATTTTCAAACATGTGAGACCTAAATTTTTATACAAAATCGGCTTAATTGGTAGCAAAGACTGATTAAGTGGGATGACAGAGGGCCATAGTCCCCACTTTTTATATATGTATTTACATTAAGAAAAACATTAATGAATTTGAGAAAGTGGTTACTGTGGATTCATTATTATTCGTTGGATGCCAATTTTCGTGGATTTCGTGGGCACAGTCAAACCACGAAATTAAATATTCAACGAATGATACTTTTTCTATAGGTCTGTATGAAGACTTCAGCAAAACCACGAAATTAAATATCCACGAATATGCAAGTTTTTCTTAATCCACGAAAATTGGTACCCACGAAAATAAATGAATCCACAGTATTTATTTATACCAGAGAAAAGTATAAAAGTAGTTAAGAAAGCGAGATTTTGATTGGATAAAACAATTAATTAAGCATAAGCTGATTTCATTTAAATAGCATAATCTTAATTCATTTAAGCATAAGCTAAAATCATTTTAGCATAAGCTAAATTCGTTTAAGCATAAGCTAATTTTTTTTTAGCATAAACTAAATTCATTAAGTATATATGCTAAAATAAACTTTAATCTTCATAATTATGACCTTGATTCCGCGCCAACATTTATGTATATGCTAAACAATTCAGCATATGCTAAATTGATTTTAGCTTATGCAAAAATGAATTCAGCTTATGCTAAAATGAATTTAGCTTAAGCTAAAATGAATTTAGCTTATGCTAAAATCATTTTATCATTTAAGCATATGCTAAATTATAATATAGCATATGCTAAAATGATTTAAGCTTATGCTACATTCGATGTTTATGACCTTAATTCCGCGTCATAGATACATACAGTGGAGATCACTTCCAACCTCTTATTAGAACTGTCAGAATATTCTGTCATAGAACTGTTCTAACCTGTCCTAGAACAGTTCTACCTAGAACAGTTCTACCCTAGAACTGTTCTAAGTAGAACTGTCAGAATCAGTTCTAGGTAGAACTGACTAAATCAGTTCTAGGTAGAACTGCCAGGATCAGTTCTAGGGTAGAACTGTCTAAATCAGTTCTAGGTAGAACTGTCCAAATCACTTCTAACCGTAGAACTGCCAGCAGAACTGACTAAATCAGTCAGGACTGTAGAACAGTTCTAAATGACGTCACTGCAGTAAGGGCACTTTAGAATTTAGAAGAAATAAATCACTTCCAATTACTTTGCTATATATATTAAATAGCAGATTTTCTATATTTTTTACTGATAAAACGACAATTATTACGTTACATGTACAAATATCGAAGTGAATAGAAGGTTATCCAACTCATCGGATAAATATTTTTATAAGATTGCATACGGAAACATCATTGTTTACGTTTCTTCGTTCCCCGTTTTTAACAGTCTCTTCCTAAATAAAACTCTGCATTTAATTCATGGAATTTTAATCGTAATTTACCTTGTTTGCCTTGGATTTACATTCATTTAAGATTCTGTTTTGACAAATGTTCAAACGAAAATTGTACAGTGGATGAATTATGGGATATTAAAGAAAAGAGTGTTGTACAACGTAAAAAAACTATATATATAATACATTTGCACCATCTCGTCAATTTAGCCAGACTTATCCATAACGATTATAAATGATATCTGGGAGTCTGCAACTCAGAAAAATATACTGGATCTGAACATGAATGAAACATTTGCCCCTGGAAGTTCGGCTGAAAACAAAATCATGCATTTTTCTTTGCTTTCTTCAAATTATATTAACAGTATACTATTCCAAGAAGAGAACTTCCAATACATGTACTTTTTATTTTATTTTTAAAATAAAGTATATGAATCAGTCATGTGAGTGTTGGATGATGCCATTAAATAGTTTTGTTTTAAAAAAAAACATCACTAACTACTGACTTAAACATGTTAAAAAGTCACTTTAACATGTTTAATGACGGTTCATTATTATGGATACAGAGAGGAAATAACGGCGCGCTAAATTCTTAGATATGATATAAATACACCTTGTCGCTATTTGTCTGCCATTACTGGATATTACACACTCCGGTTCCCGTAAAATTTTGACGTCATAAAACAACATATCTAACGCCACAATGGAAAAGTCATTGTTGTATGCTTCAAAAGTTCAAGAGGCCGGGTCAGCCAGGATTAGCGATAAGGTGTATTGTGTTTCAAAGTTGGTGTCATTTTTATCATACAATCCGGCCTCACATAGAAATAATATTGGTTTACCATGTTTACAATGAGGCCATATACATGTATATTTACATGATAAAGTGTAAATAAGTTCAGTTTTGGTTGATGCGGTCAAATAATTTTGTTAAAACAACTCTCACTCAGTCTGATATATCGAAACCACTGAAATTTGTTTAGAATTCAATATTTTGAATAAAAAAAGGACTTGAATGACTTGCTGATATTCTAAATTGATGTGGAAATTTTTTTGTAGCCAATGTGTTCCAATATTCATTGATATTGCTGTCATTTGAATGATACAATCCATCGTAATATGTATTACTATAAGTGATTTAGTATGCGGCTATATATATATTAAGATTTACATAACAAAGTGTAATTATGGTCAGTTTTGGTTGATGCGGTCAAATATGGTCAGTTTTGGTTGATGCTGTCAAATATGGTCAGTTTTGATTGATGCAGACAAATAATTTTGTTACATGATTACATGTTACTGTCAGTCTGAGGTATGAAAACTACTGATACAGTGGTCATTGATTTCCAATATTGTAGTTATTTATATACTACAGCCCCTCTTGACCTAAAATTATAACTGAATTACTGTGCAGCTATTTAGATTTACATAAAAAAAGCAAATATGGTAAGTTTTGGTTGATGCGGTCAAAAGATTTTATTATACGACTCAGTCTGAAGTATGAAAACTACTGATATTTGTTTATGATTCAATATTTTGAATAAAAAGAGGACATGCTCATTGGCAGATCAAGGGGGGTTCAGGAGTTGGAACCCCCTTTTTTTGACGATCAGTGCATTTGAATTGGAAAATATAGTTGACCCCCCCCCCCCTTTTTAAAATGGCTGGATCTGTTCCTGCATGCTGGCACTATAAATTGATGCGAACAAAATTGTTTTCCAATATTGCTGTAACTTGTATAGTACAGTCCCTCTTGACCTCAAATTAAAACTGAAGTACCATGTGCAGCTATATAGATTTGCAGAAAGAAAGAGCAAATAATGTCAGTTTAGATTGATGTGGTCAAAAGATTTTTGTTAAACAGGTCCGTTCGAGGTATGAAAAATACTCGTAAACAGATATTACATTTGGTTAATGAGGTCAGATAATTTTGTTATGTGATAACGAGCCATCCTGACTCCCAG
Source organism: Mytilus edulis (assembly GCA_019925275.1). Classification (NCBI taxonomy): domain Eukaryota; kingdom Metazoa; phylum Mollusca; class Bivalvia; order Mytilida; family Mytilidae; genus Mytilus; species Mytilus edulis. The sequence continues at coordinate 35,895,150 of CM034356.1, read as the reverse complement.
AATAACAAATGTAAAACAATTCAAATAATAACCCCCCCCCCCCCCTCCCCAATAATACTAATTAACGGCCTAATTTATGTACAAAAAATGAAAGAAAAACGGGAAATCAACCAAAGAAAATCACTGAATTACGGGCTCCTGACTTGGAACAGGCACATACATGCAGAATATGGCGGGGTTAAACATGTTCTATTATAAATTATTATAAGTCTGAAATAAAACTGGAAAAATAGCAAAACTCTATATAATATTAATCGCTATTTTGCCGAAGCCTTTAAATTAAGACAAATATTTCTTAAAACTTATAAGTCAATTCTAGCCGTAGAATTTATAAATCAATTTTAGCCGTGGAATTTATAAATTAATTCTGGCCGTAGAATTTATAAATCAATTCTAGCCGTAGAATTTGAAATCAATTCTAACCGTAGAACTGTTCTAGAAGTAGAACTGACCAAAGATTTGGTCAGTTCTAGCTAGAACTGTCTAAAACTGTTCTAGGGTAGAACTGTCAGGATCAGTTCTAGCTAGAACTGTCCAAATCAGTTCTAGGTAGAACTGACCAAATCAGTTCTAGCTAGAACAGTTCTAACCTAGAACTGAATAAAAGGTGTCAGGCTGACAGTTCTACATACTGTTCTAGAACAGTTCTCCTGACAGATTCTGACAGAATTTATGAGAGGTTAGAACTGATCTCCACTGTATGTATATACACAACATAAAGCCGTTAGAGTATAACATAGTGAGGTTTTCATAGAACATAGATGCAATAAAACAAAACGTTTAGATCATAAGGCATCACAATCATATTTGTGACAGGACGTAATAATTAACTGACGTACTTAATGGAAGAATACACACAACATAGAGCAAATATGAAAGAATGTAAAGGTGGTTGATCATAGACTGTGGAGGTTTTCGCAGAATATATAGTAGTCACAGCATAATGAAATGCCTCTTGCACACGACAAAGTTTAGCAATGACATGTCAAACAATTGTTTGATCAAACAATTGATTAATTTGACATGACACAGATATGCAGTGTCTGGAAATAAAGGCATTTGCACATAACATAAAGAAGAAATGACAAGACGTAAAGGCAAAGCGACAAAACACATTAGATATTTACACTATAAAACAGTTCCGGAGTTCCATATGGCCGTGCAGGGACTCCTTGTTAATTTTTTCGTAAACCTTCTCTACTCTCTCGACCATCACAGCTCCGGAATATGACACATTTTTAACAGAGGAAAAGACAGTCAACATGTAATTGAAATGATTAAAATCTGTATTTATTTTGGGATTTTTACCCTTTTCTTGCCTCACTGATTTTTTTTTATCTACTTGTACTATCGTATAAATCACACAAATATATATCTTCGAATCAGCATATCAGAACATGCATATAAACCTTCAAATAATATCCGAACATCATACTAAGATCTGGTATATCATAAATAAAAGACAAGAAAAACAGTTTGATCCTGGTGGAATCTATATTTTGTAGCCTTCAAATGAAATTACAAAGGAATGCAGATTATATTACAACATAGTATATACATGTAATTGTGTGTGCTCCTCTTCTGTTCATCTTCAAGCAATCCTTCATTAGCTGTTCCTGAGATATAAAGGCTTTCAATCTATATCCAACTAACCTACATGACACGGGAGTCTCTTCCTATATGAAGGTATATACATATGTGCCGCTGGAATTGGTCCCTTTTTTGATACGTCAAATATATTAATGGGGTGCAATTTTACCGAGGAAATATATCAATTGGTAGTAATTGATCAATTGTGATATATCGTTGACTCATAATTTTTCAGTTTATTGTGCAATTATCTTCACTGAATTTACCTCTTTGTCATTATGATTGGTTATTCATATAGATAGGTACTATTTCAGCTAATAAACATATGTATGGGTTATGATTTTGCTGTGAAATATATGTATAGGTAGGGATTACACAGTTATTTAATATATGATTTGGGAGTGTATTTTAAATCCCAGCTGCACAACTCTACCCAAAGTTCCATGTTGAGCCCCCTAACATTTACTTGTTATTAGTGAAATGCTATATTGCACTTAATTTTATCATGTTTATTGTATGTTTATAGCTTATTTGCATTATTTATTTATTTGATATTAATGATTGCGGACACTGGGACTAAAAGTTGTGAACAATTATAATGATATTAATCTTTTGTCTGATTCAAATAATTGTTGTAATTAAAACAATCTTACTATGAACAACAAAATTATCTATTTCATAAAAAAAATATTTCCTTTCCCCATTTTAACGATATACCCTACATCACTATTGTTTTGTGTTTTTGTATTTGGCGGCTTTTTCAAGGTTATTGTGTTTTTTAACTGTTTAATGTCTCATCTCGTATACTACTGTTACCTAATTTTTTTTACCCCTTTATTTATTGATTTTATATTTACATTGTTTTATAGATTATATTTATTCGTTCAGTGAATGTTCACTTGTGTTAATATGTCTTTTGATTGAGTTGAGCCGTTTCAATTGATACTTTATAATATGTTTTTTTTTTATGTTGTGATGTTACACTATTCTTTCAGATTAGGGGAAAGGTTGGTACATATTAAAACATTTAAACTCGCTGCAATTGTTTGCAACTGTCTTAAGTCAGGAATCTGATGTTCAGTTGTTGTGGTTTGTTGATGTGGTTCGTAAGTGTTTCTCGTTTCTCGTTTTTTTATATAGTTGAGACCGTGGATTTTGTTCCGTTTGAATGGTTTTACACTAGTCATTTTAGACCCTTTATAGCTTGCTGTTCGGTGGGAGCCAATGCTCTGTTTTAAAGACTGCACTTTGACCTATAATGGTTTACTTTTGCAAACTGTGATTTGGATGGAGAGTTGCCTCATTGGCACTTATTCCACATCTTCTTATCTTCTTATATCTGAAGAATATGAAAAAAAAACCAATTGTTGACGGTCTTTCACCTGATTTTTTTTAGAATTAAACATGATTGATTAATTAAGTTTTTTCTTGATTGATTCATTGATTAATTGTTTGGTTGGTTGGTTGGTTGGTTGATTAATTGACTGATATACTATTAATATACGTGGGAAATAGTCTCTAGGAACATGCGAAGAAGAAACAAAGAAAATCTTGGACCCCATGTTAAACATAATAATTATTATCAGAAAATACATGAATTGGAGCCACATTTTGCATAGAAGGATTTCTATTTCAGAAAGAAGTTGTACTGTGTACATAATGATAAGCATTTTTACAGTTAAATGTACGGGACTGCAGGCGAAGGTCTTTTCGAAGAAATGGGAATACTAAAAAAAAATCAGTTGGAAAAAAGGGGAGGGTTGGGAGTGTAGGGGTACTGTGGTTGACAATTTAGATTGATGATAGCTGCAAAGTTTGAAGTTTCAATTATAGTATTCGTTGATTTGACCATGTCAGAGGCATTGACCCTGCAATAACATGACACGTACGATTTTGTCAAACAAATTCCGGTATTGACATGTTGCAAAAACATTTTGCTTAAATTGTGTTGTCGATATTTATCTATAACTCTTTCTGGGTAGAAGCGATATGCCCTTTGTGTAATTTATCAGAGCATGACATTGACTTATGAACTTGACCTAGTTTTTTTTTCGTTTTTTTTTGACCGAGGACCTAAAATTAAAAGACGATAGGTGTCCATTACGGGGCGCCGAATGGGACTTAAATTTTTGTAATCAAAATCAATTTTGTGTACACAAATTTCAATTCTGTCATAGATAGATATAGGAAGATGGTGTGTGAGTGCCAATGAGACAACTCTCCATCAAAATAACAATTTTTAAAAGTAAACCATTATAGGTTAATGTACAGCCTTCAACACGGAGCCCTGGCTCACACCGAACAACAAACTATAAAGGGCCTATAATTACTAGTGTAAAACCATTCAAACGGATAAACCAACGGTCTTATAACATAATCATGTTTGTCTATGTGATCATGGTGATACAGATCTGTTTTATGAAAACTTAAATTTTTTTATGACAAAATTCATTTTTGTAGACAAAATTAATTTTTGTAGACAAAATTAATTTTTGTAGACAAAATTAATTTTTGTAGACAAAATTCATTTTTGTAGACAAAATTCATTTTTGTAGACAAAATTCATTTTGTAGATAAAATTAATTTTTGTAGACAAAATTCATTTTGTAGACAAAATTCATTTTGTAGATAAAATTCATTTTTGTAGACAAAATTTATTTTTGTAGACAACAATGAACACTCAATTTTGTCATGACAAAAAGGAAATTTGTGTCATAAAAGTCAATTTTGTCAACACGAAAATAAACACAAAATTGAATTTTGTCATGACAAAAATGAATTTTGTGTTTATTTTTTGTGTAGACAAAATTGACTTTTGTGACACCAAATTGACTTTTGTGACACAATTTTTTTGACACAAAATTGGCTTTTGTGGCACAACATTGACTTTTGTTTAAAATTTTCACTTCTGTTTAACAAAACTCAATTTTTGTCAACACAAAAATAAACACAAATTGAATTTTGTGACAAAATCTCAGTTTTGTATGCAAATTAGCTCTCAGAATTCAAACTAAAATGAGATTATACGAAGTTGACTTTTGTCGCCCAATTTTCAAATTAGGTAACAAAAGTAAAGTCTCTGTTTCAAAAATGAATGTTGTCATACCACTGAAAGATAATTTTGTATGACAAAATTTAAATTTGTAGTATGTTAAACTGAACTCATTTTTGTTGAACAAAACTCACTTTTGTCCGTACAAAATTAAATTTCAATTACAAAACCACAAGAGTCCCCCGTATCCATCACATATGGTTTACTAGTTATAAAATAAGTGCAAATCACTTATATCAAATGCATAAAGGAGTATAATTCTGAAATGGAATCTCCAGATGACTTTGGTCAAAAGTAATCTTCCAGGGAAATAATGAGCAATTTTATAAAATAAGTTTGTTTTAATCTTTTACCGTTGCGATGGAGATTTGCACACAAGAAAAAAAAATTATTTTGAGAGATAACTCTTACAATAAAAAGTGTACGGTTAAACAGGGTTGGTCTCAAACGCGTAATAACTGTTCGATATAATATGTCAAAAATCTAAGCAACATCTTGTGAAGAAAATCTGTTGGAGAAGAAAAAATAAGAACAAATAAGCCTTTCCACCCAAAACGATATAGTATGATACGAAAATGTTAAAATCCAGTTTAAAATGTCATTTCATTTTTTTATATAGCCATCTACGGATTTGTAACGTTTGAAAATGGTTTTAAAAAATCTGCATGTAGAACGTTTACGATAATGTTACAAACGTCAAACCAATCGTATTAAATTCTCCTTTGTTTTAACTAAAAAGAAAAGAAGCAAAAAAAAACCAACAGATACCTTTCTACGGTTTTCATTTATATTATAAGTAATCTTTTAATTCTTTTCTTGGGCTTTAATACTTTTTCATAAATATGTCGAGCTCGTTAACATATATCGAATATTGTTGACTCTCTTTATAAAATGTTGCAATATTTTTTGAATATATATAATTATATACATCGAAAAATATTACGTATAAAATTGATAGTTTTGAACATACATTTTATTGTTTTGAATATATATATATCATAATATATAGAACAATATTGCATAATATATTTGTAAATGTTAAGCCTAACCTTTTTTTTAATATAAATAAAAACAATATTGCATGTAAACCTCTTAGTTTTAAGGTAGCAAAATACAAAGATTTGTTCATTCCCAATCAGGCAATTTTAAACTGATGTAATTCATTTAATCCTTCTTTATATTTTATAAATAAGGTACCAAAAGAAAGAAGAAAGATTAATCCAAAAACATCAATAGAACAAATTTTATACCCAATTGAATTTAGTGGTCTCTTATGAATTGATGTTGCAAATTTCATTGTAGATTTCTGAGAGAATGAAATACAATAGGAAAAATCTGAGACACAGTTTTTGAGGTCAAATAAAATATTTTGGGATGCTATGAATGACAAGGAAGCTAAATTCATTCAAGTATGGACACCACAATATGGCAACTAATTAAATAACAATTAATCATGTAATAATTATGTCATAATAAAATCATCACAATTTGAAAAATTAATCCTTCTTCTTTCTTTTGGTACCTCATTTATAAGATTTAAAGAAAGATGAGTGGAATTACATCAGTTTAAAGATGTCTGATTGAGTATGAAAAATCTTTGTATCATGCTACCTTAAACGTATTTTTTTGTAATACATATGAAAAATATTACATTTGATTCTTTTTTGTAAGTTTTGAACATATTATTTTTAATCAGTTTTTTTTTTTATTGAAAATGGAAACGAGTTGTATACCAATGCTGTCATATGTTTATAAACCTACACACATTCAATTGACAGTCTTATGAAATTTATAGTGGTAAAGAAACATTTTCATGATCTAATATATATGCAGATTTATTGTGATAATAACGTGCAGTCATTGACGTAATATGCAATACCGTATTGCGGGTTATTTTTGTGGGGTGTAAATTTTCGCTTATTTTAGCGGATAAAACATGATCGCCAAAATAAATTCCGCCAAAGCAAAAGTGCACATGCAAAGGTATTGATAAGAGTTTTGAATCCGCCAAAATAATAGCCGCCAAAATATTTCGTATACCTTATTCAACATGTTCAATGAAAATCGTGAAATCTTTCACCCGCGAAAATAACCCGCTATACTGTATTACCCTTTTTTTTTTAACTGTATGTACTAGTATTTCCTATCAACTATACTAGTCAACAAAAGAAACGATACACGACTTTGAAATTTTTTTTATCAAAAAGTATTAAATATAAAACAAAATGAAATACACTATTTTAAAAAGCTTTCATTTGCAATGTATGCACAGTTGATAATGAAAATCAAAACTTGTCGGAAAGTATCTAAATTCCCTGTAAACGACTATAGGGTGCAAATAAGTTTTGCGGAAAGTTGAATAAAAAAACGACACGTAATTTTCTAAGTACTAAATAAAATTTCAACTTTGTTTAAAAATATTCAATATGCTAATCAAGTTGTGTTTCATGTTGTAACTATAGGGTTGAAATATTGTTTTTTCAAATTTTTGGGAAAAAAAGTGGTTTTTTTTAAATCTCAAAAAATGCAAAAATATTTGTTTTATTTTTGTCTCAAATCAATGCTTTGGATATGAAAACAACACACAGTAAATTTGGAATATTTCGGATTAGCTTTTAGATTGTGACCGCTTTTTGAATATCACTTTACACATACTGTCTATGGTAAATCAGTTGATAATGCATACATTTTAACGATTTCTCGTGGGGCCGAACTTTGGTAAACAAATAAACGAAGAAACTGTATGATTTTCAAAAACAAATTGATGGCAAACATTGTCTTTACCTTTAAATGAGAGGTTGGCATCATTAGTTGAAACTTCTGTTTTTCAAATTGTCGTTTTATGTAAATTTTGTAAAAAACAAAAAAAATCGTCAAAAAACATCACGAAAGCAAAAAAATATTTTTTTAAACAGATTTATATTTCCATAATGATTAAGTATTACTACCTTCTATATTGGTCCTATAAACGGAAAACTTTATCTTAAATTTGAAAAAAAGTCCTGTATCGTTTCTTTTGTTGACTAGTATATAATAGAAACAGGAAAACAGTATAGGAGGCTTCAAGTCATATGAAACCTCAAATTAAAAAAAAATGATGCATATGGTTTTTTTATTACTAAATGGTTAGTTTCATTATAAAACATATGTACACATCCTTTTTTTTTTAAGAATTTTCTTTTATTTGTCCACTTTTAGAAGCATTTTACTTTTTGTTTAATTGCTTGCTTCCAGGAAGCAATTCGCCGAAATGTTTTGCATATGCAAGTGACCTTAACGTCACAATCGGTAAACTACGGCTTAAAACACGGCAATTAATGAGCCGTCGTGTTTGTTAAATCATAACAGACAGAGACCATAAAATTGACGATTATGCGATATTTTTGCGTGAGAAATGATATAATAGTGCACAGAGGACTAAGTTTATGATATAAACTTGCATTGGTTTAACATTATTTTTCACCAGTCACTCGTTTCATATGACTTTAATAAATTTAATTTACAATAATAGAATATTTTCTTCCATTTTCAGACAAAGGAAGTTACGTTTGTACAGAATCTTTTAAACATTATACAAAACCCCGTCGACATATCATCATTCAATTTGACAACAAAGCAGAAGATAGTCATGAAAGATGTCTGTCACTGTGGTATTATATATACAATACGTCACCCGGACATCTTAATATATATTCAATGATTAATGATACCGAGATAATTGTATCTTCCATTAACAATACAAGAAAATACGTGTGGCATCGATTACAAGTCACTGTGTATAATGCTGACCAAATTATTTTGGAGTATAATTTTACCAACGAAAGTTATGGTGGATTAGCATTAGATGATATCTATGTATCTCCCGTCAAGTGTTCAGGTAATGCTTATTGCAAACTAAGTATACCATAATAATGGTCTATTACAACGACTAATGAACAAAGTAGAATACTAATAAACTTCAATGAAATTTTAATCTAACACACATCGGCATAACACTTTGTAACGGAAGCCGATAAGGGTCATTAAAAAAATGTTGGTCGTAATTACGACACAGAAACGACATAGTATGTCGTATTAACGACATATTAGGGACATATTACTAGTATGTGGAAATAACGAAATTGGTATGTCGTTATTACATATTATGTGGAAATAACGACATCGCTATGTCGTGATAACGACATCCTCAGCATTGTTACTTTGTAAGCATCGAAACACTTTGGGAAACAATATTTTCATCTTTATTTTAAGAACCACTTATCAGAATTGAATCAAACTTGATATACCTGTGCACTGTAAGGTCCTACTAGTATTCAATTGTTGTTACTTAGTTACCAATTGATTAAAACACATGACTGCCAGGGGATTTGAAGAATAAATATTTAAAATCTTCTTTCGTAAGATCACTGAAATGACTGAGTTTAAACTTATCAAAAGTTAACAATGTGTACCTAGTATCCAGGGCATTAAAAAGATGCTTTTATTACGTTTTTTAGCTGACCCGAAGTTAAAAATAGCCACCAATAATGGCAAAGTTTGTATCAAAATCCTTTCGTTAACATATTCATTTGCTTTTTGAAAACGATAAACACTGAATTTTAATCAAGCTTAATTAAAGTTATTTACTCTATAGGTCTGTACATAATAGAACTGTATTTGATAATCAAGTATAATGGGACCCATTGTAATAGTGAACGATTTAGGCTCCTTGGAACCTCTATTCATATTTTGCATGTATGTAGATCACACCAAGAAGTGAACCCAAAGGGTTATGTATGCCATTGCAATCACTTGTCGTCCGTCGTCGTCTGTAGTTACCGTTAACCTTTTATTAACGATCACAAAATCTCAGAATGTTGATAAAAGTTTAGCCGCCGTCGCCAAAAAATCTATTCCTTTGTTTTGCTATTTATGACTTTCGTCGAAGGCGAGACAAAAATCTTCTTTTTCGCTTTATGGTCTCTTTGTATTGTGAAAATAATTGCATAAAGTTCGAGATTGCATATGAGTTACGTAAGCGCGTAACTGTTTTTTATATCGTGTGGTGTTTGTCGTTGATGAAACATTTTCTGCAGTTTACTTGTTTTGCGACTATTAGTTCAGTTTGGTATATTATTTCTTTGTTTGTTTTTCTGTGACAAATGTTTTTGCCTGTGTTTAATCTCTATTTCTGTCACGTTGTGTTATCATTTCAGCGATATTTTTTAACATTGTTATAAAGCGGTAGGTTTAGCTAGCCATTAAACCATGTTCAACCAACCTTTTGTTTTTAAAATGTCCTGTGCCAATACAGGAATATGACAGTTGTTATCAAATAGTTCGTTCTATGTGTGTTAAGGGCTTACGATACAGTTACAGGGAAGGTAATGACATTGATAACGTAAATTGTTATTTTCGCGACGTCAAACTATGACTTATCGGTAAAAGATTCAGTTTTCGACTGATTTTTATCATTCAAACTCTTTTAACTTGAAAACGAGTTCATTCACCCCCCTTTTTGAAAATGCCATCTGGTTTGATTACGCGAGAAGATTATGTGTGCCATTTTACCATGAAAACATAAATAATGCAATTTTTTTGAAATTTGATAAATACACAGCAACAAATTATGTTTTTTTTCTACATTCGTGAACATTTGATAAATATGAGTTATTTCTGAATATAAAATGCATACATTTTTATGATACTCATAAAATACAGAAATTATAATTTATTTAATAAAAAAACAATTTGTGTTTATCTTTTAAAACAAAAAAGTTATGTCTTTCTTTCGAAAAGGAAAATACGGCCACAAATCCGAATTTTGAGCAAATATACAAAATTTCGACCTCATTTTACTCAAAAGGTAGCACATAAAGGTATATTTTTTATTACATATTTGATTTAATCAGGTAAAAAATAGTCTATAAGGAATTTTTTTATCAAAATGTAAATACGGGATGAAAACTGTATCGTGTGCCCTTAAGGGTTTATTTTTGTTCACTTCAGTGTTCTTGTTGTTCGTTTATTTTCCTCTGACAGTTGATGTGTTTCCATCGGTTATAAAGCATAGCATAAAAGATTTATTTAAAGTCGGTTATACATATAACAATACAACATAAGCTCTGTAGAGCTTTTATCCGACATACATATAAGACAAGCACAATACATAAAACATGCAAAATAAATAATGTTATCAAGCACAACAATTAATTAGCACAATTAAAGCATATAAGCAAACATAAAATGCAGATAAACTAACATTCATGCAATAGCAATTATAAAGCACATAAAAGTAATTCAAGCATTAAGAACACAAATAAAAAAATTATGCCAAATAATTTAAAAGCCAGAGTATACATGATAAATAAATAAACTGATCTACAGCTCATTGAGATCTGCAGGAGGAACACTGACACGAACTGCCCTCCCAATTACCAACCAAACTTTTAAACTGACCCAATGGCATTTCGTCCCTCATTTTATTTGGCATTTTGTTCCAGAGTTTGGCTCCTGCATATCTAAATGAGTGTAGCCCATGGGTAGTTGTCCTTACCCTGGTAACATCTGCTATGTTGTTATTTCTAAAAGAGTAATTACATTTTTTAATTTCAATAAGTTCATGTAGATATAATGGACATTGTTTATTAATAATTTTATATACCTCTATTGCTATCATTCTAATTCCTCTGATTTCTAAGCTTGGTAATTTTGATTTAATTAATAGTTGTTCATAGGTACTACAATAGTCTTCATTTATAAATCTAAGGGCACTCTCCTGTATTTTCTCTATTTTTCTGGTGTTACACTCACCACAGAAGTGCCATATTACAGGACAATAATTAAAATTTGACATTATAAATGAATAATATATAGTAAGTCTACCTAATTTTGTTAAATTTTTACCAATACGTTTAAGTACATGTAATTGTCTTGATGCCTTTTTACAAATATTGGAAATATGGGCATCAAACTTAAGTTGATAATCAATTGTTACACCCAATAATTTTACTTCTTTTTCATATGTATAATATTACCATCTAAATTAAATGAAATGTTTATATTTTCAGTTTTCTTGCCTATGGCTATTGCCTGAAATTTGTCAGGGTTGGCCTTCATATGATTTAGACTGAACCAATTTATTAGCTCTAAGCTTTCTTTTTCTAAATATTTACCACAGTGTCTATATCAGAGTGTGAATATGATAAAGTATTGTCATCTGCATAATTATACAATGAACTGTTTGAAACAAAATGAAAAATGTCATTCAAGAAAATGTTAAAAAGTACAGGTCCTAATATAGAGCCTTGCGGCACACCTTTATATATATCTTTCCAGGTACTAATATCTATAGGTTATAGTTTGTAACTCGCTTTTTTTTCTCAATCGATTTATGACATTTGAATTCCAGTATAAAACTGTTGCCTTTAATTAGTAACAGTGTCAGTGTTGCTGATCTTTCTGAAATATTTAGCATATGTCCATTTTGTCATGATTAACCCTCAACCAACAGATTCGAGATAAATGTAACGGTTTTCGAGACATTATCGAAAAAACTAATGTGTGACCATTATGTCCTATTTTTCAAGTTCGTTAGTAACAACGACTGTGTTTTTAAGGATTCAAAAATCGAAGCATGCCTTTTGTGAAGGAAAAATTAAACTAACTTTCAAAGAATTCACAGTTGTTTCAAAGTAGATTTTAAAAACCCGCTTACGACATACGACGACAGATAACAGACGATAGCATTCGTTCGCATATCCCTTCGGGTACGAGACACAACTTCCTTAGGTGATAAGTGTAGGTCAGGGATTCATTAGGCTCGAGTATTAGGGGTCCACATTTTAACATAGCTCCATGGAAAAAGCTTTGAAAATCTTCTTCTTAAGAAGTACCAGGATATATTGGAGCAATCGTACAGAATGGATGATTCTTAAATGATGAGGTTTAAATATATAAAAAAATAAGATGTGGTATGATTGCCAATGCGACAACTCTCCACAAGAAACCAAATGACACACAAATTAAGAACTATAGGTCGACGTACGGCCTTCAACAATGAGCAAAGCCCATACCGCATAGTCAGCTGTAAAAGGCTCCGAAATGACAAATGTAAAACAGATCAAACGAGAAAATTAACGGCCTTGTTAATGTACAAAAAAAACGAATAACAAATATGTAACACATCAACAAACGACAACCACTGAATTACAGACTCCTGACTTGGGACAGGCACTTACATAAAGAATGTGGAGGGGTTAAACATGTTAGCGGAATCCTAAACCTCTCCCTAAGTTTGTAATAGTCACAACGCTAAGGTTGTCGTAGTTATGGCATAGCGCTCATGAGCCTGTAATTCAGGGGATGTCGTTTGTTGCTGTGTTTCATATTTGTTTTTGTTCATTTTTGGTATACTAATAAAGCCGTTAGTTTTCTCGTTTAAATCAAAAGTGTTAAAAACTTATCATTTCGGGGCATTTATAGCTGATTATGAGGGGTTTTGCTAATTATTGAAGGCATAATGATGACCTGTAGTTGTTAATTTATGTTTCATTTAGTCTCTTTGCAATCATAATACATATTATTTTCTTATATATATATGTATCGATGTCGTTCTAACGATATAAGGATGTCCGTTATTACGACATAGCGATGTCGTTAATACGACATGGTGATATCGTTTTTACGACATGCTTTGTTGAAATTACGACAAAGTGATGTCATTGACATAAGACATAAAAAATAATTTTTCGAATGACACTTATCGGCTTCCGTACTTAGTGAATTTTATGCATCCAAAGCCTTTTTACTGAATTTACCTTCACCAGTTACGTTCAAAGAAAAAAAGGTAAGGCTTGTGAATAGGGGTTACTAATTTCTGATCCCCTTCATTAATACTCCCGCTTACCTCTGTTATTATACCCAGAAGAAATTCTGTAAAATTAATCGCACTAGAATTTCCCTACTTTTCCCTCGACTTTTCTCCCGGGTCTGGTTTCCACTTCCTGACAACCGCTTCCCTACCCTGACTCCTGCCACATGATTTCTATGTTTCTACGTTCATGTTCACCTATTTGTGCATGTCTCATCCACTTATCAAATACCCATTGAGTTAACTAAAATGCAACAATCGATCAAATTTCTAGTCAGACAAGACGTATTCCATTAATTAAAGATCGGGTGTTCACATCTCTGCAAAGATTATCATTGAATAATTTTATAGGTTAATTAAAAGTTTTTTCTTAGAATATACTAGAAAATGCCCGCAGAAATGTACAATCATAATGAAAACCACTTTTAGTCCAGTCGATTTGTGCAGATTTTTGACAAAATTGCTCAGATTGTGGTAAAAGGATAAAATTTGGCATAGTAGTAGTATTTGTCATGGACAACTTTTTCAGCTATGGACCCACTCTGAAAGTCGAAAATGGCGGACAAGGCGGCCATTTTTAAAATGGCGGACATTTGATTTCTATAAATTTATAAAAAAAATAATGAAAATTATATTAGGGAAGATATTGACATGAAACCTGGTAAATAGAATGACAATTGTCTTGTTAAACAAAATTAATAACAAATGTTATCTATATTGAATGGCGACCGTCTTGAAAAGTCTTGAATTGTTCAGCCAAAATAAATAGAGCTTGAAATTAAATGTCGATGGAAATCAATCGATACAATATATGTATATTGTCGAAAATATAAAAAAAAAAATGTAGGAGCTGAACAAACAGGACGAAAAGCAAGGTCCGTCGAGTTTTTCTTCTGCTTTGCAGAGAGTACAAATAAATTATAAATTATCCGACAATGGACATATATTGTTTTTATCCCGAAATTTACATCCAGCACTTGAAACTTCAGTTGTTAAAATGTGAATCGTTGTCTCTTATGCTACAAAGTAATCAACATACTACTAAACGCGGACCCCAAAGTGAAGTTTAAAATGAAATGTTACGCAAAACCAATATCCAAATTACTCCTTGCTCAACATGGAAGGATAACAGGAGACCTCAATTCTTCAAGTACAAATAAGGCCAAAATTTGTGTGTGTTTTCTATCCCAATGTCCTCCTTTTTTTTGGTGGCCATTTTGAAAACATGAAATGCCAATATATCATTATTCAAATTTTTAATTCATTGTTTGCATTTATACTTAATTTGCTAATTTATATTGGATATTTACCAAGTGCTCAGATAAGGCAATGCACATCTTTACTAAATAAAGGTATCAGTATCAAAATTCCTTTACTAACACGTTCACCTGAGTAACTACTTACAACAGAAATTACGTATCATGTAATATAATTTATAACCGAACTTTGTTAGAGAGGATCAAAATGGTCGATTTAGAAAACACTAAAGCTAGATATCAAAAACACTTGAGATTAATAACCTAATAGACAGATAGGCTGGAATGAATGTGTGAAACGGCAAGAGAGGACCTGAGAGGGTTTGCAATGCCTAGGAGATACAAATAAACATAGACATTTGAGGTGGTAATCAGTCCTTTGATGCAAGCACACAAATATGTATTTTGAATTTGTTCCACCATTCCGCAGTTTGAAACAGTTGAATGAAGGTTATAGAACTGCAAAAACACTCTGGATTCACAGGCAAAACGGCACAAAAAAGTCCTTTTTTTCGATCTTACAATATTTCATCAGTGAAAACATACTCAATATCATTCCATAATTACAATATAGAAATCGTTTACTTGAGAACAGTTGGTCGTACAGTAGAGTGGTCCTGGATCAACAAGAACATTGACTGCAGTGTATGTTTTCTGTGGTGATGTATTTGACTACAAGTATGTCCGATATGCATTGTCAATTATAAACGACAAAAATTGAGCATGCCTGTGCACATATACTACAAGACATTGTTCTCTTAGCCAAACTAAGTGCAGGAGATGTAATATCAAAGGAAGCAAAGTATCATGCTTAATATTTGACAAACCTTGACAACATGGCAAATAGGTAGAATAAAAGACACAGACAGAAAACCCGGAATCTTTTATCCACGGAATTGTGCTTTCCAAAATGATCGAATACATCGACAGCACACGGTCTCAAACAGATATTGTATCAATCTCAAAAAGCTTGCCGATCACTCTAAATCGTACAGTAAAAACTATGGATAACTTTGAGTTGTCATGGAAGGAAATACTGATGCATAGAATCTACAAAATTGGAATGTCGCTCCCATAGAAGATCTGCAAGCATACAATCAAGGTTGATTAGTTTTCTAGTTTTCAACGAAGGTGTTTGTTAAGCTCTGAAACAGACCACATCTTAAAAGCGTAAAACTGAAGGCAACATCATAGCCAAAGTAGGCAAAACCATTTGAAGAGACATGATTGATACTGTGAATAACTTAACAATGACAATAATAGCTGTCAACATAAATCAGTTCCACAGACATTCGTTTCCTTAGTAAGAATGATACTAGGGTGACCAAACATCGAGACACAGTCCAGTATTATCGTTGAGTCGCAGACTCAGCTATACAATTTCCATTGTGCAACCCGTTGACTAAAGCATAAAACTGCAACTTATCAGTCCTCATAAAGAAAGTCATGTTTATCAATGTTTGTGGAACTAATTCATTTTAAAAGCCTTCATTGAATGTCCATATTAAGCTATTTATAGTAGCAAGCCTATCTATTCAAACTATTCTAGCTACGTTTGCTATGATGATGCCTTCATCATCACGACTATAAGATATGTCCTTTTACAGAACTTCTCCAACATATTTTTTGAAAATCAGGAGAACGATGCTACTTTTGTGTGTGCTTGCATATCTTCTTTTAAATTTTAAAGAAGCATTGTAAGTATTCAACGATATCAGCAGGCTCAAATATTGAAAGAAAATCTGCTCTAGCCTGTGGGTCGTCGTTTTCTATCAATTTGGCAAGCCCCATTCCAAGGATAACAGATTTCTGACTTTCTTTCTGTATTTTTGAGTTTTGTCTTATTGTGTTGTTGTCCAGTTTTAACAAATATTTAGCATGTATTACATCATGCTCATGTGATATTAAATTTCCAGCACTGGGTTTGGCTAAGAGAACAATTGTTGGTAGTTCAATTGCACACAGTCATGTTCTCTATTATAATTGTCTATGCTTTATGCATATGACTATTGTCAGATACCTCACCACAAAAAGAAATGCCTTGCAGTCATTAATCGTGTTGATTCATCACAACTGGGTCTGGTTATTTTATTGGTATTTTTAATCAGTGACTCATCTTGAATCTTAGAAGTATGTTTTGTTGTTCCTGGCAAAATATATTGAGATCTGACAGTTTGTTTCGAGAGGATTTGTGCTCTTTGCCTTGTGATTCTATAGTGTTTCTGCAATTCCATGGCCTTCAACAACTTTTGAATGATGTGAGAAACTAATTCAATGTGCAACGTCTTTGTATGCTTACAACAAAGGACTTGTTACCAGCTCAAATGTCTATCTATGCTCTTTTTGAATCTGCTTGGCATTGTAAAACCTCACGTGTTCTCTCTTGGGGTTTTAATTTTTTTCCACTCTATTTATTCATTATTTTTTCAGCTACATTTATTTCAATACCTACATTCTTTGCCTTTTGACATGAATATATTGTATATATGTATTATTTTTTTGTGGAGAAAAGTAACTTATTCAAACCTGCAAGTAATAGAACATACATGTGTATGTATATCTTTAGATACATATATTTTGTCAACATATGTTGACTTATTTGACCGTTTGGTGAACATCCAATTTAAATAGTAACAGTCATATAACGAACATTTCGTAACAAGTTGCAAATGCATACAAACATTAGTATAAATGCAAATAGAAATTAATAATGATAGCAAATAATGATATAGATTGGAAATTTCTGATTTTAAAATAGTCACCATTCAAGATGGCTACCAATACTGATATATATTAAGTCATCAGATGCCAGTCTTTGTCATTAGTGATGAATATACGAAGGGCTATCAAAATGTGTAAGGAATTTATTTTCCAAATTTTTTTTAATAATTATTATTAATTTTTAGGAGGCCATTTTAAAATGGCCGCCCTGGGCAGCCATATTGATTTTCTGAATTGGGTTTATAGCTATAAATGTTTACTATGACCTCAACTAAAACTCTGCAAAGTTTGATGCTTTTACCACAATGTGAACAATTGTTTCACAATTCGACTGGACTATTTGGATATTACATGTATTAGAAATTAACTAAGTAAGATATTTAAGACATTTTCAACTAGACCTCAGTTCAATTGATTTAATTTTTCGGGTTGAAAACCTTTAATAACCATTTGAAATGACATCCTTAAGGAAGATACCTGCTACATTGAAAACATTTAATATCAAGTCATTATTATTGTTGGTTTCTGTAACAAAATGATTAATTACCAAAGCTAAATTGAACGTTTTAAAGAGAATCGTGAGAATGGTTTCTGGATGTATGTTGCTGCTTAAAAGAAATGTGATACTTCTAAGGACAATAAGAAGCTTTTGTTGTGTATTAGATTTGTTTTCAAATTGGTCAACAATCGTGTCTGCTGAACGAAGAATATTTGAGCGCTTATAGTGCCTAACAAGATTCATGTGAGGTAGACGAAATTAACCTCAACACGATCGTATTTACTTTTGATGTCCAAAAATAGTCAGATCGGACATATTTTGACTTAATCATGACTACTTTAGTTTGGAAATAATTGTTATTACTAAATTCGACTGACAAAAAAATATTTTTTTGTTAAGGTAAACGATAATTTTACCTTGCAGACCCGTGTGCAAAATGTATTTCGACATTTTCCTTCAAAAAACATATTGTTTTATCTTATTTGTAAACTTGATTTTTTTCTACTCAATAGGCTATAAAGGAATAATTCATCTTCTGTATATTCGGAAATTTTGTGAAAATATAATAAGAGGCACTTCTCAACTTTCATACCTTAAACTTAATTGATAAAGCATTATATTGATTTGTCGAGTGTCCAGTTTGAAGGTAATTTAAATTAGTGTACACATTCAAAACGTTCTGATTTAATCAATATACATGTATGAAAAGCATATAAACAGTTTAAATAACTTAATCCAATCAAATCGGGTAAGATTCAATAACAATGACCGGTCCACATCATTTTAATAAAAGGGATAAACTGGAATAGAAAAATATGACAGATATTTTTTGCAATAACGAATAGAAATTTTGCTGTAATTTCATTTACATCTCGTTCTTTATAAATATAGTTTTTGGATCTTTTAATTGCGTATTTAAAGCAATAGAATGTTTTGGCCTCAAAAGTCTATATGTGTATTGAATTTATACGAAAAATATGTCCTTTTTAGATAATAAATGTTTTACATATAATACGTGACTACAAAATACAATCATTTCTTAAACATGTTAAAGCACTTTAAAAATTTAATTCTGATAGGTATAGTAGTATTGTCATAAATGCGTTGAAACGAACTGTGATATATCAATCATCGAATTCACTGACAAAATTTTATCACACACTTAAAGTAATGTAGATATAAAGTACACCAAAAACAAGGTGAAAACGATTTTTGACAATTTTAGGAATAGCCGTTACCATAGGGGCTCGATTCATACTATAATGATGTATGAAGGGTTCTTCAAAAAGGTATTTGTTTTAATACAATATACACTATGTATCTATTGTTTTTCATAATGTATTTTTAAAACATCATTATGCACGAAGTAAAATATTATAAAAGTGACATGTATCATCTCCAAACATACCCTTGATGCAAACTGAAAATCACTGACCCCTCTAGTTCACACCAAGACAATTTCTAACTATTGTCATTGATATTTTTGGTAGTCGCATCAATCATCGCTGACCTGAAAATGAATGAACCAATTTTCCCAATCATTCATTGAATTTCTTCTTGAATTGCTGCAAATTCAAGAACGCCATAAAAAAATGTTCCTGTCGTCCCCGATAAAGACATACAAAAATGGTATCTTATAGACATTTATATATAAAAGAATCTAAAAAACAACTTTTAGATATCCTGTCAGGTAAAAACTGTATTTTATTGTATTGATTTTCCTTCAGTTT
Source organism: Mytilus edulis (assembly GCA_019925275.1). Classification (NCBI taxonomy): domain Eukaryota; kingdom Metazoa; phylum Mollusca; class Bivalvia; order Mytilida; family Mytilidae; genus Mytilus; species Mytilus edulis. The sequence continues at coordinate 35,875,451 of CM034356.1, read as the reverse complement.
GTAATGTGTTCTCGCAATATAGTAGATATTTTTGAACTAAAAAAGTATCAGATAATGCCCTATTTATATGCAAATTATTTAATTTTATATTTAAAGCCTCGGCCCCTTGAGACGCAAAATCTGACACCCCGAGCGACACATTATATTTTAATGAAGAACTAGTTTCAAAACCAATTGATTTCAAGTAAGAAGCTGGTACTTGGTTATTTCCATGATAGGAATTCAATTCTATATAAATGATATGGGAGGATGTCGTCTAAGTAGTTTTTTATCCATAAATTTGCATATGAAGCCTCAAAATCTGCAACAAGGAAAATTAGGGAGAGGTGTTCGAGGAAACAGAGCACTGAAAACGACTGCTTTTGCTTGCAGGAAATAGATTACGTTTTAGTTCCTTCCGTGCAATACATTATATAGTACTAAGAATTATAAAAAAAGAAATTACCACCCCGTGTCAAACCTAGCCGACACCCCGCATGTGGCGTTCTACACGGTGTAACTTTCATTTAAGATCATTTCAATACTCAACTTTTATAACTCGCGGATCGGATAACATATTTATTTACATTCCTATAGCACAACACTTTCTATATAGCTAGTTACACGTGGTGAAATATGTGTAATGATATATAAACAGTAATACAATTACTTATAGTTACTTTGTCATTAATATATGTTTCAACAACTTGAAATGTTATAGTTCTATGTATAAGAGACTGTCTAATGAGTGTGTTTAATAAAGTTCTAAAGTTCTTTATGCCTCAAGATGGTTCCGAAATCTACTCTTCATGTGTGTTGATGATCAGTACTTATTAAATACAATAAAAAAAGACAAATAAGATTCAATATGTTAGTCTTACAAATTAACAAAATCCTGCGCCTAAATCTTAATGTAGAAAAAACAGGACATGTCTTCACTTAATACGATAGTAAACTATTATTTTTCAGTATCTCTTTGGTATATCCTCTCTCTTTTGCACATGCTAGGATATATAGACGTTTGATATTCATATATTTTATTCACAGATGACGATTCTATGTTACACGAATGTGTTGATAAACATGCAGATTTCCATATAACATGTCCTACTTCAGACATTTGGAACGAAACTACCGCTTTCGATCCGAATATGTCTATGTCCTGCCAGACTATTACTACCGATATTTCAGCCAAACTCAATAAACAATTTCTACAGTGCAACGACATAGGAATGTGCATGTTCTCACCAGCTGACCTTTTTGGTGACCACACATGTTCTTCTAAGGGAAAATATTTGAACCTGATATACACATGTAAAGGTAAGCATTCGAATGATAAAACCACATACCAAGGTTTTAATATTTCTAGTATATTGCATCCCATTACAGATATTTGATATGATTGAAAACCCGTTCTCGGTATAGGTTTTGAATCGTCTGATTTTGTTCATTCTAAAAATGGAAAATAATGTTACAATAGTTGTCTTGAATGAAGTTTTGTTTGGATACAAAAATTGCCAAAAGGGAAGACGTTTTCGCAACTGCATTGTTCAAAATGTCCATGCCTGAGGCTTTTACAGCCGACTATACAATAAAGGTTTTCACATTGTTAAAGCTGTAAGGGTACTGTTATTTCCTTTAACATGAAAATGAAAATGGGGAATGTGTCAAAGAAACAACAACCCGACCATTGAGTAGAAAACAGCCGAAGGCCACCAATGGCTCCTCAAAACAGAGATAAAATCCCGCACTCGGAGGCTTATTTCAGCTAGCTTCTAAACGAAAATGTGTACTAGCTCAGTGATAATGGACGTCATACTAAACTCCGAAATATATAAATTAAATTAAATAAAAAATATACATGTCGTACTAAGGCTAGAGGCTCCTTAATTCACTTCATTTAAAATTTAGTGGATACTCGTCTCATTGGCAATCAACACATTTCACTGATTTTATTATATATGAAATTGAGACTGGAAATTGGGATTGTGTCAAAGAGACAATAACCCGACCAGAAAGAAGAAAACAGACGAAGGCCACCAATGAGTCTTCAAAATCGCACCCGGAGTCGAGCTTTAGCTTACCCCTAAACAAAACTATTTACTAATTCAGTGATAATGGATAAAGTGCAAAAGAAAGGTACATTGTAGTTTTCGCCATATTTCTTTTTAATTTTTATTATGACATCGAAGAATATATATAAATATACAATCATTTTCTATTGAAGATGCAATATTTTTTTACAGCCGTTCTATATTTACGGAGAAATAAGTAACAATGCACGTCAAACTGGCGAATTGAGTTAACCTTTTCTCGAAATTGTTTAATTTCTCGTTACTAGTGCTCTTTTTCGTACTTTATTGGCCATTTTAACTTTTTTTGGGATTCGAGCGTCCCAGATGAGTTTTGTAGACGAAACGCGCATTTGGCGTATATACTTAATTCAGTCCTAATATCTATGATGAGTTCATTTTCAGACTTAATTATAAACTTTACCCTTAGTGGCGTTGAACCTACTTTTAGTTCCTGTGTGTACATTAAGGTTAATATTGGTTTTATTTTGTCTTTATGTCAGTTGTTCTTATGCTCTTTACAACATAATTCGTAACGCTGTTTTAACTAACGTTTTATAGTTCGCCTGACGTTGAGATGTTTTAATACTGCTTTAAGTCTATTGTTTTGTGGAACATTACAACATATTTATTGCACCAATCTTGTTTAAAATGAAATTATTCTCTTATGATTTTTTTCATACAGGCTAAAATAGGTAGGTGTCAAATATACATTTTAACCCTTTAAGTTAAGATACTATATATGGTATAAGATATATCATATATGTATATTTAACTTGTGTTTCAGATATGCCAATTCCAATGACGGAAAGTACACCGTCAGACTCATTTACATCACAAGCATACGGTATTTTATGTTAATTATGTATTTTGTTCGGAGTGTTTCATATGCTTCTTCGTAAATCTTATGTGTCGTTACTTTAAAGTAGTATAAATTAATTCCAAAATGCTATATATTAGGAAACTATATAATAGTCTTGCATTTTATACCATAAAGAAAGACTGATTTTTCAAAAAATCAAATATTTATGAAAAAACGAAGTATGTGGACTTTGTAAAATGACACCAGTATCAAAACAGACAGTTGATGAGCCAAGGTTATGTCAAAGAACATCTCGTCCTGTTTAAAAAAAAACACACATTTGAAGATACCATGATCTTGTTGATAAATGTTTGTATCAACGTCACAGATAATACATGATGGTCTTGAAGTATAAATTATAGATACTGACGGTTTTTTTTTATCGTCTTTATAACGTGTTAAAGTCCCTTGTATATTTTTAACCTTTGCTGTTTATCAATCTTGTATTATATATTTATGACGTGAATCGGTACTTATACATTCCGCCGTTGTGCTAATGTATATTTTGAGATATTTTCATTCATCATTTGCTTACTTTGTATTTAATTTATATATCTGTCATTTGGTGTTACTTTGTAAAAGCAGGTTGTTTTTATAGTGAATAATAATATTTCACAATATTACACATGGTGTAGCATCCTTCTTTTTTCATTGAACATTACGATCACGTGTTTCAAAGGTTATTTTACGTATCCGTAGGCTTAATTTTTTTTTAACGTAAATTGACGTTACTTATCTATTTATATGTATGTTGGTGGTCAATATGAAAGAAAACTCAAAGGAAGCGCAACAGCAGACAAAAAGAAAGATTTAAAAAAAAAGAGAAAAAAAAAGTTTTTCACTGGATTTTTCAAGAATTTTATGTTACATGCAGATGCTAAGAATCCAAGAAAGCTAATGCAACAAGCTATGAAGTTGTTTACAATTTTGATATTTTCAATAGCATGTTATAATTCTTGCAAAATACAATTTAAAAATACACAGAAAGAACATTGAACTTTCACTAAGTCCTTACTTTATATGGATCTGTTAGATTGGTTTGGTTTTTTTTTAAGTAAATTTTAATGTCGTCATTATATTGTTGTTATTACATGTAATTATGCCTTTGGCCCTCTTATGGGTGTAATATGTCCTCTGTCAATACGATCTGAACATGTCCATGTATAACTTACTGACCTCGTCAAAAGTCAATAATTGATAAATGTTAGCTGCTGTTCCCCAATAATTGACGTTTTTATCTATTATATCTGTTTGATTAACTCCCTTATTGTTGTAAATATAATGGATTGCTATGTTACTATCATACAATTTAGAGGTTTAGCTGCCTATAGTCCAGGTTAAAGTATAAGTTAAATTGATTTTAATAAAATTTTCAAACATCGATTTTCACTCGACCCAAATAAATTGTGTTTCGGTATTTATACTAGCCAAATATAGTATAAAGATATTTTTTTTATTCTGCTTCCAATATTCTAGATTCAACTATTTTTACAACGGTGAATAGCTGGACGTTAGCAACTTCCTTTCAAACTGACGGTATGTATTGATAACTATATAGTTTTGTTATATACTCAAAATCTGAATATACACACATTGCTCTGTATGCTGAGCTTAATGAATTCATATTTCACCAACTGTTTGACAGGGCCGAGTTGTAATGAGTAAGCAAATATTTATCTGTCTGACATTTGCTTTCTGTTTTCCAATGCAATTCTGTCCATGGGCTGAATTAATAATTTCGATATTCATTTCTCAAATGCCGCTAAAGCAGATCAATAATGGTTTGTAACTTGAAGATCATTTACTGATCTGTAACACAACTACCTCCTGTTTTCCGACAATTTGAATTGTAAGTCCGGGTATTCGGCAATTCGTGTGACTTCTTTTATTGTGCTGATCATGCAATGTAACCTTTAAAATTATTGTGGTAGGAGTAGTTTATCATTTTTGGTACATATACATTCCTTTCAAGGTTTTGGTAGAATAGTTTGTTTATTTCAAGTTTTTTTTTCTGTATAGTGGTACTGTGTGTAATGGACTTTTATGTTACAATGGGTTCTTCTAGTATTTATTCTAATTTCCCAATACTCTAATTGCCTATTTAGCCTCATTATTTCATCTTCTTAATTATACACTTTTGTGAATTCATATGAAATGATTGATTTATTTAATAATAGTTATTTGTTAACAAATCAAGTACTCGTTAAAAGCTCAATTTTATTTTCATGTGACAAATAATAACTAATGAAAACTAATGAAAACCAACTTATTTTCGGGGAAACTTTATTTCGTATTATTTCTAGCCCACTTCACGGCTATCTAATTTAGCGTTTTCCAAATTAACTTGATGTAGTTTATTAAAAAAAAATCCAATTTTTACATATTCACGACCATTTCTATTCGCGTTTTTTTCCCTTTCTATTCGCAAAAGTCGCGAAAATAAATCGCTCGCAAAAATAAGTTGGTTTACATTATACAAAATTATTTTGGTCTTTCAGACATTCTAGATTCAACTTCAGTCAAAGGTAAGCATAAGGACGTTAGTATAACACATTCATAAAAAGAATATTTATTTTACAGCTTTATGAACATGACTGTATACATACTGAGATACAATTGATACTTATATTCAAACAATTAAGGGTGCAAGATGGCTCAAATACTTATGTTGATTTTCAATAAATTAATGATTATATTAATTCTTGTCAGGCGTATAACTAAGTATAAGTGATTAAATATATGGTTTTTTTTAAAAGAGCTAGCTGAATCTGAAACATGAGCGTAAAGGTGTCATTACCGTAAAAGCTTTAATTTTAATTAATTTACATTGATTAAAGTTGTACTTATTCGTATACATTACGAACACGCTGTGCAGTGTTAAGATGATACATTTCTACGTACATGTAGAAACAAGTGTAACCTTTTGGAAAAGTTATGTACTCCTTTGCAGTATCTTAAAATAACTTCAAATGTTGTTTTATTATTTCAAGTATTTTTTTCTTTAGATAACTACAGTTTTAATACTTTTCAATTTATGGTAAATGCTATTGTTTCTATAATTTTTTTAATAATTTTGTCAAAAACTGTCAAACCATCCGTATTCAAATACTTTTTTCCTAACATGTTCTCAATTTGATCACTCATTATAAAATCACACATCGAAGCAAATATACAGAAATTAAAATTTTAATTTGCATAAAAAATAGTGTACATTGTAAATACGTAATGTATGTCTTTCAGGAAATCAAGATGGTATTCCAGCTAAATCTTCAAGTTCAGCTTCAGTCATTGGTGAGCATATGAGTCACATTTTTTAACACAATCATATACTAATTCATGGAATCATTTTAATCAAAACAATTTTTATCCAAAGCATTATCGGAAGGAGTTCTTCTGTGCCAATTACTGTTTTACAGGGGCATCAATTACACATTTTTTTTCTTCAAATGTATCAATTGTGCTAATATTTAAAACTCATGTGTGCCAATTTACCTGTACACATAATTATCATACCTATTAATGAGTAATGCACATTTATTATTATGTTGGCTTATAATGTATTATTCTTTAAAAAAAATGTTACTCTTAGTGGTGTTAAATGAGTATACATAATGGAATTTATACTATACTAAAGGTATGTATATAAACCAACAGGTGAAAACTAAATTATAAAAAAGTTTTCAGTGAAGAATACTAAAATATCAGTTTGAAAGAAGTCTTTGCTTGGATAACATGGATATAAATATAAAGAAATCATAATCGAATGGAGGGAAGTCGGTAGTTATTTTAGATGGCCATTAACATAATTGTTGATACACAAATATTGACATTTTCCCAAAAAAAGTCTTTCTACACCAAAGAGGACGACCCAACCCTAAATTAAGTTTTGATAATGCTCCAAAACGTTAATATTAACTTTAATAAAACAGCTTTCATCCTCTCTTTGAAAATCTCCTACGAAACAAACATTTACAAAAAAAATATTGAATGATAAGTGATATGTCAGAAGTATCTTTGAGGGTTGTGTAACGTACACAGTAATATTTTGTTTTATTGATAGATGTACAAGTATCGAAAAATATATAGAGAAAATCACTGCATATGTATATTATAAAATAATTATAACTTTCAAAATTCAAATTCTATCAAGAGATTTTTACATCTGAGGAACAAATTACAGAATGAAATTTGGCCCAATTGACACGTCTTCGTGAGCGAACTATAAACTTCTACAAAGTTTGCCAGTAAAAAGAAGATCCAAAAACACTGAACTCCCAGGAAAATTCAAAACGGAAATTCCCTAATCAAAAGCTCAAACAAATAAAATGAATGGATAACAACTGTCATATTCTTGACTCGGTACAGGTATTTTCTGAAGTAAAAAATGGTTGATTAAATCTGGTGTTTATTACGTAGCTAACTCAATCACTCATTTGTATGACTGTTGCAATTTTATTTTTTTTATTATATTGATAAAACAAACAGACATAATAGGTTCAAATGTCAAAATATAGGAGTACAGCAGTCAACATTGTGTTTTAATCTTAATCATTATGAAACCAAACAAATATGTAAGAAAGAAGCACAAAAAGGCATATAGACCAAGCATATTTGCAGATTTAAAGACAAGAACTGCATCTAAAACTACTAGTATGTGAACGATTGGTGGCTGCTCAATGTCCAGCATAAATGTAACACTCATACAATTAATGAATGGCTATTATTTATTTTGAATTTATTGATCCATAAAATTAATTTTTGACTCTTCACATTGAATAATCCGCGAAGCGGATTATGTAAAATGTGAAGAGTCAAAAATTAATTTTATGGGTCAATAAATTCAAAATGAATTATTGCCATTCATTATAAATAAATGTATATCAAAAATTAGGCTCAAAGAACTGTTTATATTATTTATATTAAAAATAACAACGTACACACATGTTGGTGTATGAATACACAACGTCAGAGTGGGCGTGTCGCCATAAAAATTGACAACATTGAAAATAAAACTAATGCTTTTAACCAATCAGAAGACAGTAAATACACCAAATTTATTTATTTACTTATAAAGGGTATTATTATATTTAATTTATTGAAATACGGATGCGTTGTACTAGATTTGACAAACTTAGTTGGATTTAAACATTCTAGAGTACATGTTACAATGTAACAATTAGAAGGAAGACATTTATTCTTTCTGAGACATGTTATTCTGATTCGGTGCCGATCAGTTTTTACACTATTTGCAAAAAATTACCCCATTGTTGGCGGAGAAGCAGCAACACATGATTTGACTGGGAAACCTAGAACTTCCTACACTCAGAGGCGGATAGAATATGGTGACAGAAGTAACAAAATATTTCTGCATGTTTACCTATAAAAATGATTCAAAATATTCTGGTATGACATTATCAATGTTGCATCTTTTTATATGCTGATCCATAAGTACTGTTTGATTTGATTTGCGTCTGACAAGGGCTGTTTGATTTAATGACATAAAATCATTTTGCAATTTCAAATTTTTTAAATGACCCATATACTAGATTAATTCATCACAGATACCAGGATAACAATTTTGTATTTGGGTTAGACGCGCTTTTTGTCTACAAAAGACTCATCAGTGACGTTCAAATAAAAAAATGTTGAAAAGCCAAAAAATAGTACGAAGTTGAAGAGCATAGAGAACCTAAAGGTTTTACCAAATACACCTAAGGTAATCTATTCCTGAGGTAGAAAAGCCTTAGTATTAAAAATTTCCCAGTTTTGTAAACAGCTAAGTAATGATTATGACCATATCAATAACAATTCATGTCAACACAGAGGAGCTGATTACTTGGCTTGTGATACCCTCGTTATGGTGTGTTATGAGTGTTGCTGTGTTGATCAATAACCAGATTAGTATTTACTTAAAAAGTTTTATGAAAAAACTGTTGTTCACTTTTAAAAAAATGACTCACTTCTCTATGTTTTCAGGGATCGTTGCAGGTGTTGTTTTCTCTGCAGTTATAATATCAGTCGGTCTGGTTATAGCTGTCGTTTATTTTAGGAGGTACGATATATTAAATCCTTATTTCAGCCCTAGGAGGAAGATCTGATGTATAGAAGAAGTTTATTGTGATATTAGTTCATGTTGATATGCTAAATTCATATCAAAATATAAATGCGTATACAAGTAACTTCTATAAATGCCAATTACAATACAAAAAACAAAACCTTATTATTCAACTAATATGCACAATGTTGTCATTTAGACAAAACCTTGGTTTTACACAAGTGTAGCCTTGGCGTACTTACAGTCCATAATTAATCAAAAGTATCGTCACTGCTTTAATTATGATAACATACATGTACAGTATAATGATACGTACTTATTAAACAAAAAGATGCAAAGTTCGAAAATGGTGCCTCTTTGAAATATGTTTGGATCTGAATTAAATGAAGAATTCTAGATATTTTTAGATATTCGTTATTGCTTTTTTGAAAGGTATCCAGGACTAAGCTGGTTTTTTTTAACAATATATTGGTACATGTGTCTATTTCTACACCTCACTACACTTTAAACTTGTTATGTTGTTCAGCATGTGTATTCATATATTTTTTTACTGTTTTGAAATTTTTTTGCTACATCAAGAGGTAACTGTCAGTAAATGTCTTTATTTCAAAACTATGTTTGCTTACGGTCACCTTTGTAGACACCCATGATACATTTACACACACCCTATTTCATCTAATATCTTTATTCAGAGCAATAACTTGCTCCTCCATTTAATATGACAGATTATAAGTTCCGCTGCGATTCGTAGATATTTTTGAAATCTAAAGCAAAACTAACTAAAAACCTTATGAAATTTTTGGAAATTTGCTATCGATTTTCTTACACGTTTTTATATATTTAGCTTTTCCAATGTATGAAACCATCCTTTATGTTCGCACGTGTACTGTTCTATTCTTTATCCAGGTCTAGATATCTCGAGAAGAAAGCACCCTCAAATTTAGGGAATGTAAATAACCACAGTGATTATGCTGGTCATCAGAATGTAGCATTTTCACCTGCAGTCAATGGGAACACTCAAACAGATTACTGTGAAATACGTACATCTAAACATAACGAACAATACCATGACATTTCTGATTCTTTTAGACCCTTAATTAACACAGCAAATGATGATGAATACAGTGAAATTGCAAATGTAGTTAATTCACCTAATAATAACCCGAATCCATCTACAAACTATCAGCATCAATACATTTCTCTGGATCCTAATGCCACTGGATTCGACCGGTCGATTCCTCAGAACAGTTTGCATAATGAAAGTAAAAAATAATAATATTAATTCAAATGAGATGACCAGCTTCACAGGTGGTGATGATTATGCCATACTTGACCCTGATGACCTTAATGAATTGAAAAACAGTACTCCGAAAGTTCTACCATTGAGTGACAACTACGTTGTTTTAGATCCGAACGAAACCGGTTTCAACCGACAAGAAAGCACGGATACAGTTTGCAACTATGAACTTGCAACATCTATCAATCCAAAAGAGACTTCTGAAGATCCATATGACGTTTCTAAAGATGAAACTTACGATACGTCTAGTAACAGCCGCCATAAAGAAAAGGAAAATAACATCTATAGTCACACGGTTGACAACGTGTACGATACTGCTGGTAACCAACGAAAAAAAGAAGAAAGCGATGCCACATATGATCATTTCTTTGGACAGCAATCTGAAGACGATTACGACATTTCAAAACCATTATAAGAACGACTAACAGTTATTTAAAACAATGAAATATATAAATACTAACCAGAACTGCTTGTGCATAAATTTACTAAAAAGCATTAAGAATTTTGCAAGATAAGATATTCATAAATCGATGTTAGTGACTATAAACTATGTAAACATTCTAAGATTGTTTGTTGTAATAGTGATTATTGAGCGGTTCAATGCAAACCAAAGCTACTGTAACAGTCAAATCAAAGAATGATTTATAAAAAAACAAAGTTTAAATCATTGTTTCATTGTTTATAGCTTTGTTCAATATTATATCAATTGATTGTTGGTTGATTCACTTCCAGTGATATCAGATAGAAACGTCTTTTCACATATTCGACATGGTTTTAAAATTGTTCTTCATATCGAATTTCTACATGAAGTTCGGTAATGAAATTCTGTATTGGTTCGCAGGGATATAATATCTAAATTATTATTATTTTTTACTAAATTTATTGACGCATTAGAATCTTTGATTGAAAAAAAAAACTTGTATGCAATTTTTTTTACTTGAATTCCAATCCAACATACATATCGTCTCGATCCTTGAACATGTTTCCTGCTTCTGATTCGAGGAAAATGATCCAACTGAAGGTGGCTCGGGACTATTCGACTGCGGATAATTTCACGCATGAATTACAAATTATTTGTCGTAAATTCGATATAATTTTTTTTTAATATTTTGATTGATAAGAAATGTTAAATCATTATAGTTATGTGACTAATAGAATATTTTCGTTATTATCCGTATATGTTAAAGGGTCAAAATGACATTTCGATCGATCATTTTCACCATTTTCCCGCCAAAATTTGGATTTTAAGGCAAAATAATTTTTTTTCTTATCGGTTATACCTATGTTTTTTATTTGCTCATTCTTTGAAGCTATATTTCAGATTTTTATATTACAGTTTTGGACAAAGTGTCACAGAACGTTTTTTTTTATATTCCGATAAAAAGATGTCAACACCTCTATTTTCCCTATCATTTAATTGAAAAGGGGTCCCTTTTACATACCTGTTTAAAAGTAAAATTTTGAGCTTAAAAAATGGTCCGTGACCTCCTATTTTTTTTCGACCAATTTGATTCACTTTCTGTAAAGAACAAAATAATAAAAAATACGGCACTTCTGAAAGAACTTCGAATAGGCCCGAGCCACCTTAAATAACGTTTACATCATAATTCCTTCCTTGTCCTTAGGAATGATCGCGTATAAGGAAGCAGGTACGTCAATGAGCATGTCAATGATTTTAGTGACAATTTGCAATTAGCAGGTACAAGCGCAAATTTAAGGATGCACATCAATACATATCGCAACCACATATTAAATAATTTGACTGTAAATTACGTACAAAATATCTTGGAATAATATGTACTAAATTATCATAAAAATGTATTCCATTAAAAAAATTATTCTGTTTTATTGATAACAAATGTGTTCTGTTTTATTGATAAAAAATGTATTCTGTTTTATTGATAAAAAATGTATTCTGTTTATTTATATGAATAATAAATGTCTAATCGGATCATCGAATTATTTTGCGTTTCCATCGCGTAAAGAAGCCGGCAGAAGTTTCAAACATTCACACAAAAAGGAGACGTCGTAAGAAAATGTTCCGATAACAAAGAACAGTCCAAAATTGTTGATGTTAAGTGGGTTTTTTTTATTGAGTTAAGCCTTCCAATTGATATTTTATAATGTGTTTTTCTATGTTGTGATGCTATACTATTGTTTCAGAAAAGGGAGAAGATTTGGTACCATTAAAACGTTTAATCCCGCTGCAAATGTTTGCACCTGTCCTAAGTCCGAAATCTGATGTACAGTAGTTGTCGTCTGTTTAAATAGTTCATACGTGTTTCTCGTTTCTCGTTTCTCGTTTCTATATAGATTAGACCGTTGGTTTTCCCGTTTGAATGGTTTAACATTATTAATTGTTTGGGCCCTTTATAGCTTGTTGTTCCGTGTTGACCTATAATGGTTTACTTTTATAAATTGTTATTTGGATGGCGTTTTGTCTCATTGGCACTCATACCACATCTTCCCATACCTATATATTGTCTATATATATTTTATTCTATATAGATTATAAGTGGTGTTAATATGTTTTTCTATAATTCACTTCATAATGCTCTATATGCACAACATAACATTTGAAACACTTGGAAAAATTCTTAAGAATTATAAGAAATGGTTTCCTAATTTTCATTAAATTAAATATGATTTACAATGCCGGTGGCCATGGGTACTATACACAAGCAACATTCAATTTCTAAATCAGAACAATAAATCGAAATACCGCATAACTGTTTGTTCTTGTTACCGAAAATGTCAGTTGAAAAAATACTATCGGTTTTCCTTAAAAAGCAATGTCAACGATAGTTAACATTAGAAACTACACGTTTTAGCGTTAACGTTAAACTGCGGGTTTAAACTATATATTTGAATCGTCCAACTACTCTACTCGCTGCATATATGAAAGAATGTCTAATCTTCGTAAAAAAATCGTTTATTTCTGACAAACTATACACAAGTATACTGTATTAAAAATATGATATATGGTAGTGCATATGACTTTTTTTGTGTTGTTGATTTATAATTAGACTTGAAAGTCTACGAGCCTTGTTAACTTTGGTTATCATTTTGCGTCCGTAAACTTAACAAAAATCTTCTCCTGTGAGACCATTGCTATTGAAATAAAGAGATGCGATATGATTGCCAATGAGACGACTATCAACCAAATTTCAAATGAAGTTGATTTAAGGAATTATGTGCATAATCAAGACATTCAACAACGAAAAATGAAAAATAAGGCATGTTCCTTAATTATAAAATTTCATGAAAACTGAGTCAGAAGTATGACTTTAATGTTCCTTATAATCCATTGAAAACTGAGTGAGAGGTGTGTTCCTTATTTATTATCCTATGAAAACTGAGTCAGAGGCATGTTCCTTATAATCCTATGAAACTGAGTCAGATGTATGTTCCTTATAATCATATGAAACTGAGTCTGAGGCATGTTCCTTATAATCCTATGAAACTGAGTCAGATGTATGTTCCTTATAATCCAATGAAACTGAATCAGAGATATATTCCATAGAATCGTAAGAAAACTTTGTGTTCCTCTTTATCCCATGAAAAATCACAAAAATACTGAACTCCGCGGAAAATTCAATCGGAAAGTCCCTTATCACATGGCAGAATCAAATGACAAAACACATCAAACGAATGGACATACTGTCATTTTCTTGACTTGGTACAGGCATTTTCAAATATAGAAAATGGTGGAATGGACCTGGTTTTATAGCACTTAACCTCTCACTTTTACAACAGTCTCATCAAATTCCGTTATATTTATATTTATGAACAAAACAGACATAATAAATAAAATAGTAAAAATATGGGTACAGCATGATCACTGTGTTACAGTTTTAAAACTTTGTCAGAGGTATGTTCCTTATAATCCTATGAAGCTGGGCCAAAGGATCAGTTTGCGTCTAAGAATTAACATGGAAGATCAATAAAAAAAATACCATTCGCGAATAAGGATTTAGAGATTTTAGTTAAAGGAAACTGATAGCAGTTTCAAAATAATTAAAAATGTTTTCAAACATGCCAAATTTGATCCTTACATCTCTCAATTTCTCAAATTCTCAAATTCTTTTTCAGGGACTTAAATCTAAAACAAATTGTGTAAAATACGTTTAATGATTTGTCTTTCATTTAAAAAATAATAAAAAAACATTTACCCTACACGAATAATAATCTTGTAGTGAGATGTTTAAAAAATGAAATCACATAAATACTAGACTCCAAGGCAAATTAAAAAAGGAAAATCCCTAATCAGATGGCAAAGTTAAAAGTTCAAACACATCAAACGAGTGGACAGCACCTGTCACATTCCTAACTTGATACAAAATCCACCTGCTTTGCCTAATGTTGATGTCATAAACATCATAGATGTACAATGTATATGCTGTAATGAAAAATACATAGTTCGTGAAAAATATGATCTGAACGCAAATATTGATAGGTATTTTTTAGAAAGAGCAATTGATGTTTAACGCCACTTTCAGCAAATTGGAGAGAGGAAAACTGACAATTCTTGGCAGTTAAGATAACAGTCAAACACACATGTTACTTGCCGGATTTGAATTCACAACCCAAGTGTTGACAGGCTAGTGAAACAAACAGTACATCGACTAGTTACACCACTCGGCCACTAGGGTCCCCTTTTAGCAAAACTTAAGTAAATGTGTGATGCAATTTATTGTTAACTATTTCATGTGTTCCTTTGGTAACAGCTGTCTATATTGTTTACAATTCAAATACTTAAAAGACGACAAAAAAATCGCCAAAGCCGCTCTGTACTTGTATGAGATTTGAGACAGTAGTCTTATTAAATTTTTTGCTGCAAATGTTCTTTCTAAGGCAACATTTTTCCCTATCTGTAGTGTCCTTTTTTATGGCAATCTATAAGTCCAATCATAGATCCCAGACAACATACTATGCAGTACCTATGTACTAGATGTATCGTTATATTGTTGACAACCGAACAATGCATGAAATACTTTCCACTGGATGTGGATTTAACATTAATCAATCAATCAATGTACCTTGGTCACAGATTTGTGTTAGACGTCTGGTCAGGTTAAACAAAATGTTAAATCTTCAGTACTACATATATTTATAGGTAACGATTGTCTCATTGTCGTCCGGTGTTTGTGCGTATGGAACATAGTTTTCAACGCGTATTTTATAATTTTCTCCCGAACTTAATATATACGCCATGACTGCCTTATGTTGATGATAACTCATTTATGAAAGCATTATATACAGTGGTCAAAATATTATATGTAGTGGTCAAAACAATATATGCAGTGGTCACAACATTGTATGCAGTTGTGACAACCGTATATTATGCAGTTTCCGGACCATTATATATCATAGTGGTTACATAGACAATAACTGTATAGTGTCTTTAAATATCAGCTGTATTTTGCACGAGGCTCAGAAACAGGTGTTATGTGAGCTTTAGAGAGCTATTACTCTTGTTTCGAGCCGAGTACAAATACAGCTGATATTTAAAGACACTAAACAGTTATTGTCTTTATCCAGCAATTAAATATGTAAAGTGTTTGTGCTTTGAAAGACAGAAAAAATCACCTATTTTCCATTTATTTTCGATTAAAAATCCCTTGAGGCCCGTGTAGTAATACTTTAGTATTTAAACCACACATTCAGCTGAAGACGGGTTCGAAAAATAAGAATATCGAATGGTCAACAATAATACATCGCTCAAAGTGAATAATTATCTATTTTAACATAACAACTAATTTCAACAGTAGAAATAAATAACAAAACATTGTCCGATTTGAAACAAAAGTGTTCGAGTTGTCCTACGCTTCATAATTTTGAACTAAACTTGACGCATGCTGAAATTGATATGGTTGATTTTGTTACACGTGTACACATTCAAGTTTTGAAATTAATGATTAGTGCCGTAGAAAAATCCTGCTGTTTATGTTTGTCTGTTATCAAAAAATGGATTTGCGTTTTATTGCTCTAAAGAAATGATTGAAAACAAACAGAACGTATAATAGTAATCATAAGTTGCCGGCATAAGGTCGGTCAAGCAATACGTCATTTGAATGCGACTGCAATACACATTCTGAGGTCACGCTTTTTCATACAACACTCGTCAACAGCAGCACACAAACGTAATCCGGCAGTGGGCGGAGTTTTAAAGCGATATATGTATAGTATAAAGATACAGCATAGCGATATCTGTTGGTCTTTATATGTGTGATAAGACACCTAATTGCAGGATAAAACATTTTATGCAGTCGTGGTAACATTATATGCTGTTGTCGGAACATTATATGCAGTGGTCACAAAATCATGTGCAGTCGTGGTAACATTATATGCTGGTATAGGAACATCATATGCAGTGGTCACAAGATCATTTGCAGTCGTAATAACATTATATTCGGGTATAGGAACATCATATGCAGTGGTCACAAGATTATTTCCAGTCGTGGTAACATTATATGTTGGTATAGGAACATCATATGCAGTGGTCACAAGATCATTTGCAGTCGTGGTAACATTATATTCTGGTATAGGAACATCATATGCAGTGGTCACAAGATTATTTGCAGTCGTGGTAACATTATATGCTGGTATAGGAACATCATATGCAGTGGTCACAAAATTATTTGCAGTCGTGGTAACATTATATGTTGGTATAGGAACATCATATGCAGTGGTCACAAGATTATTTGCAGTCGTGGTAACATTATATGCTGGTAAAGGACCATCTTATGCAGTGGTCACAAGATTATTTGCAGTCATGGTAACATTAAATGCTGTTATAATGGTTTATCTGTGTCCACATCATTTCACTATCCAATCAAATTCTGCATAACTATTGCCTACGTTCAAAACTGGATTAGTCACAAAATGAAACAGTTTGGAATATATTAATAATTTTGAAATGACAGAAGATATCTTTCCGTCACTAACTGGATCTGCATATAAAATTTCTCTAATGTAGGCATTAAAATTTCGTTTTACATTTAAAAAATGTCATTCTATTCTTCATTTAAATATTATAATAACATTAACGGTACCAATTTTCCTGCACCAGATGCGCATTTCGACAATACATGTCTCTTCAGTGATGCTCGTAGCCAAAATATTTGAAATCCAAAGCTTATGTTAAAGATGAAGAGCTTTAATCCAAAAGATCCAAAACGTATAGCCAAATCCGCGAAAGGAATCAGAGCTATTCATGAGGGAGATACATTCCTTAATTTATAATAATTTCTAACATTTTGTAACAGTAAATTTTAATAACACAAAAAATCCGTATTTTCATGCCAGTACCGAAGTACTGGCTACTGGGCCGGTGATACCCTCGGGGACTAACAGTCCACCAGCAGAGGCATCGACCAAGTGGTAGTAATAACATTAACGGTAACCATTTTTCTGCATCAGATGCGCATTTCGACTATATAAAAGTGTATAAGCAGTTACATGTACATCTAGGGTACGCAAACAAATAGCTTCTGGTACGTTCAGGTATTTCACATCCAATTTTGTATGGAAATATTCTGTATAAAGCACAAAGGTGTCAGTATTCACCTCAAAAACTAACAAAACATTTGAATAGACTTATTAAGAAGGGATATAGTTACGATACTGTTGTCAGGTCATTAAAGATTGCATATTTTGGCGTTAATATTGATTCACTTATAGGGTCTTTGCATCGGAACTAAACACATTTATTCAAAAACCAGTTGTTGGCATGACACGGGTTATGTTCTTCTCATATATTTTATGATGGTATGATACTAAATCCCTAACGGGAAGGATTGTGCCTGATGTTCATATGATGAAATCATAATCTTTCAGTCAATTTAATTGAAGTCTAGAGCTGTCATGTCAGTTAACTGCTAGTAGTCTGTTGTTATTTGTGTATTATTGTCATTTTGTTTATTTTGTTTGGTTACATCTTCTGACATCAGGCTCGGACTTCTCTTGAACTGAATTTTAATGTGCGTATTGTAATGCGTTTATTTTTCTACATTGGCTAGAGGTATAGGGGGAGGGTTGAGATCTCACAAACATGTTTAACCCCGTCGCATTATTGCGCCTGTCCCAAGTCAGGAGCCTCTGGCCTTTGTTAGTCTTGTATTATTTTAATTTTAGTTTCTTGTGTACAATTTGGAAATTAGTATGGCGTTCATTATCACTGAACTAGTATATATGTGTTTAGGGGCCAGCTGAAGGACGCCTCCGGGTGCGGGAATTTCTCGCTACTTTGAAGACCTGTTGGTGACCTTCTGCTGTTGTTTTTTTTTTTATGGTCGGGTTGTTGTCTCTTTGGCACATTCCCCATTTCCATTCTCAATTTTACACGTATTTCTACGTGAACAAAACGTTACGAGTGCCTCAAGGGTACATGAAAGACCTGTTACGGGTGTCGCTAGCGTACGTGAACAAAGTGTTACACGTACCTCTAGGGTACGTGATAGACCTGTTGTGTGTACCTCTAGGGTACGTGTAACAAAATGAATTATGACTGAACGGCCATTCATAGTAGAGTGTAGGTCTGTCAGAGTGAATACAGTATATATTTTGACGGATTTAATTTTATTTACGCCATTAACAGTGATCTAACGTCGCGGTTGAAAGGATTAGGATTTTATACACACGAACACATTGGAACAGGAAAGTCCCTGTTTTTTAAATACTTTTTTAAAAGTATCAATTATCTTAAATATTGCTCTTAATTGTAAAATTTTTATTTATCAAACTACGCATATTAAAAACTAATGTTTGTTAAAAATTATACTTCCTGAACGCTACCACAAAAATCACTTATACATGCATATTGAAATGAATCACTCGTGGATATATGAATTTGTAATATTTTTACTTTTTCAAAGTTTCAATATATCACTGATAAATACAACAGGTAGGATTATTTTCTTTTAAATTCATGTGACATTTGAATAATATTTTTTTCATCTTTATGTACATGTAGTTGTCTATATTGTGTAATCACGTCGCTTGCAAACAATAATAAATTTCTTTCAGTTTGCCTCCAGATCAATGAAAGCGCATTTGATAGATAATCAACAAATAATTATACATGCCTATTTAATAAAGGCAACAGTAGTTTACCACTGTTCGAAACTCATAAATCGATATAAAAAAACAAATCTGGGTTACAAACAAAACTAGAGGGAAACGCATTAAATATAAGAGGAGAACAACGACACAACATTAAAATGAAACACACACAGAACCGAACTAAGAATTAGACAAAATCTGATGAGAATAGCAAATATAAAATCAAAACTAAATACATGAATTTGGGATAGAAAAGCACCGTGACACGTCTTATAGTAATGTGAATTCACACTCAAATATGAGGGGAAACACAACGTTAAAATGTAACACACACAGTTACAAACTATAATATAACGTGGCCATATTCCTGACTTGCTACATGACATTTTTTAAAGAAAAAATGGTGGGTTGAACCTGGTTTTGTGGCATGCTACATCTCCCGCTTTAATGGCAATGTTAAATATAACATTAAAATGACAACATAACATTACAGGACTACAATACAAATAAATAGGAGAACATATTGGACAAAAAACTAGAATAATAGCATACAAAAGGCACCAGGTTTAAAATGTAATTCGCCAGAAGTGCGTTTCGTCTCCACAAGACTAACTAGTGTCGCCCAGATACAAAAGTTCGAAAGCCAAAACAGTACAAAGTTGAAAAGCACTGAGGACCAAAAGTTCAAAAATGTGGAGCTAGGACACGCAATTTTTACCTCTACCCTTTCAGTAAAGTACAGATTTGATAACATGGACATAGCTTTTGCAGTTATAGACCTGATACAAAAATTATGAACTTGAATCCTTTTAGAATAACCAGATGAGGCCAGTTTGAGAAATCGGGATAGCCATGTAAATGAAACTATCATTCCACGATATATATATATATATTATGCCTAAATTAGTATATCAGGGGATTGAAGTGTGTAGTAGTTTTTATCTTGACAAATTGCAAATAAAACAAGAAAAAACAACACAAAATACGTTGTACCATTTAGTCAAATTTTAAGCAAGATGCAGCTGTCTGTTCAATGAATTTAAAAACATTTCAAAACCAACAATTATTTTTTAAAAACATATGTACTTTCTGTTCGAAAAATTATTGTATCTATTGTTTAAAAACATATGTATTTTTAGAAAAGGAAGTGAAGGGTCAATAGAAACAAGGCAGCATTCAAACACAAAAATACAAAAAAAATACCCAAACAGAATAAAATACGTATGTCAACAAAAAGAACTCATAAATCATATTCAATTATAATATTTTTACACTGCTCTCATTCAGGTTATTAGTGTTTCCGCTTTAGACCCGCTAGTTGGTTCTTTGTACGGTATCAATTTCTTTGGTTTCTAATCTTTCACTAATCCATCTAATTCTTTTTCAATAACTTCATATATATTATGTTTACTTTAGTAAATGTCTACTTTTTATAAATAATTGCGCATTGCAGATTTGTTTACGACAATACAATATCCAGTGGAAGATATTAAACATCTCATGTTGGAATACTTCTGAAGTACAAATACAGAACATAAGTGTACAGGAAGAGGACACGCCCTGTCGTCTAAATCAGTGTGTATTAAATGTTATTGATACACAAACTATAGAAGATAACTGTAATGGTGAAAATTCCTGTCTGGTGGATTACAACTTTACATCAACCTGTTTACGGGAGTTAAGAGCTTGTCTCACAGAAAACCATGCAAAATTTGAAAAATCGTCCAGGAGGATGGTTAAAACTTTTCCAGCTAATGAAGTTTTTTCATATCTTAGGTTCAATGGAAACCAGAAAATATATTTGAAACTTCTCTGAATTGTGTCTATTTTTAGTAACGAGCTAATTTGCATAATTGGATAAAATTAGCCAAAAGCTCCATCTAATATATGTTTATTTGAAAGTAATTTAAAGGTCACCAAATTAGTTCTATTGAGTTTCTAGCCATTTATATTGTGGAAATATATGTGAAAGATCATAAATTATGCATTTATAAAGCATTTTCTATTTTTTTGCACACTTAAAGGGTGCTCTATTTAATGCCTTATTTTGAATAAGTCATATACTAGCCAAGTTCAAGTCGCTGGTTTTCGAAAAGGTGAAGATAAAAATACATGAAATAAAGTCCTTTCAACAAATTTATATTAGATTAAAAAAATATAAAAAATCCACCCATGGCAAATTAGTAGAAATATCCGTATTTTCTTCTTTAAAACCCCACTTCAGGCCGCTTATCCCACATTTTTTACTAAACCAATTTTGGGTATATATTGAACAAAATCTGAAGTTATTATCATTTTGAATGTTCAATTTTGATTATTTCAAAGATTTTATTCATATAAAATACTTTGCAAATGTATAACATCTGAATAAATAAGATATTGTAACTTTCAGTGAATAATTGTTATCATGAGTTATCTCCCATTGATTTGTTCTCCACACTACTATAAAGAAGGTAACTGTTTAGATGCAGACTTCCCTGAAACTATCAACTAAGCTTTTTTGTTTTTGAACGTCTAGTACGACCTTACATAAGCTCTTTCAGTGGCAAAAAGATACATCTAACTTTGTATTGATGTCAATGTTACAATATGTAGAGACAAGTCTGCGAGTTTTCTCACAATTTGTCAGCTCAGTGCTTTGAACAGTCCGACAATGTCCTGACACTGACAGACTGAGTGTCAGATAATGAGATATCACAGAAACGTAGAGGCTAGAGATGACACCGAGAGATTATGAGGCTAAGTGGAGAAGTCATTTAGTTTGCTGTTGCTATTATGACCACAACGAATGTCAAGTTTAAAGCAGGTCTTGAACTTCCATACAGACACTGACACAACTAATCAGACGCAAAAAACATGTACAGCAGGTAAATAATTAATATATAAAATATACCAAATGAATCACTGCATATCTAATATAAAGAACTAAAGACGGGTCTGCCAATTCATACCAATCATAGCCAGGTGGTTCAAGAAATTTGTACACCCTACCCCCTTCTCCTGGATGACTATCACAAGCCCATGGAACCTCCCCTTGAAAATTCTTGGCTATGTGCCATGGCCTGTGATGAAATATTATAGTATTAATGAAATTTTACCAGGGCTGTAATTATATAGTCCTTTTACAGTTCCAGATTCTATGTACAGAGTCTCTGACAAACTAAATTAAGAAAATTTCTCCCTGGAGGGGGGGGGATTTCCTGGGTAACAATCATCAGGGACAGTCTATAATTTGTTGGTATAGAAAGTCCATGCCAGTGGCAGATCCAGGACTTTTCATTAGGGAGGCCCACTGACTGAACTAAGGGGGATCGCTCCAGTCATGCGTCTGTTATTATCTTTATAATAATTCCAAGGGCGGATCCAGCAATTTTAAAAAAGGGGGTTCCCAACACAGGATAAAAGGGGAGGGTTCAACCACATGTCCCCATTCAAATGCATTGATCGTCCAAAAAAGGGGGGTTCCAACCCCCGGAACACTCCCCCTTGATCTGCCACTGCGAACCCCCTCCCCCTAAATCCGCCTATGACAAATACATATACCATCATGTATTTACATTAATATAATTAATATCATGAATGTAATTTCACTTCTAGGACTTATTATGGTATAACTTTGTCCGTAAGTCCATCTGTCTGTCTTATATGACATTGAGATTAATTTTGAAAAGTTATATATTGAAACAGCAACATGGGCTCATGGGGAAGCTGTTCATGTGCCTCTTAAATTGCAAACATTCACGAAATAGCTACTTAAACCCAATATTAGGCATTACATTTCTGTATAATTTTGGATCAATAATGTTTCAAGATTTTTTTTGTATAAAAAGGGCTCAATTAAGTTACAATCAAATACCTAAAATAAATAAAAGGGGTATAAAAGTCAGCAACTTATGACAAAAAAATTATTAAATCAAAAACATTGCTGATATATATCCTTCGTATGTATTATCAACATGCAGATAACAATAACAGGTGTAGTACATGTATCATTTACAATGAACAATGTATCATATGTCAAGCTCTAAATTGTTCCTTATCAGGAAAACATTTAACAGAAACAGTGGTTGTCATTGGTTATTGTCTGCCAATATATATCATAAATCATGGATAAATCATGGATATATACTGGTTGTTTCGATATGAAAATATGCTGTTAGTTTTCTCAGCTGACATCAATTCTTTATGTTGAAGATTTCGTAATAACCAACTATTCTGTATGAGTACATGGAGTATGGGGTTTTCTCATTATTGAAGGCCAAATGGTTGTCTATTATTGCTTACATGCACTTCATTTTTACTTTGGCAGATAGTTGTTTCATTGGCAATCATACCACCTCTCCTTATTATTCTTATAAAGATCAACTTATAATCCCTCGTTTTCATCTGTCTTGTCTGTCTGTCTGTCCGTCCGTCCGTCTGTCCGTCCATCTGTATGTCGTACCGTCTGTCGTACCGTCTGTCGTACCGTCTGTCTAGTCAGTCAGTTCAGGAAATTAGTTTTCTACCCTTTTTACTTTCGGCTTGAAATTATTGATTTGATATTTGGTATCTATTTTTATCATGACAAGTTACAGATCAAATTTGAATTTTGTTCTGAACAAAGATTTTGTCCAGAGTTATGGTCAATGGAGTAGACTTAATAAATTCATTCAAATATTTAGGTTTCCGCACATTTTTTATTCTTTTTTGAAGATATTGATTTTATAATTGGTATATAGTGTTGCAAAATGTATCATGACAAGTTAGAGATCAAGTTAGAATTTTGTTGTGGTCTAATAATATGGTGCCAAGTAATGGTCCTTGTTCTTATAAAATTCACCCATATAATCAGTTTCCCACCTTTTTTTATAATTGGTACAAGTACATGTATGTGGTTTTATAATGACAGATCAAGTACAAATCTTATTCCGGTATGATTTACTCAAACATGTCAAATAATCAGTTTCCACACCTTTTTTATCAAGCTTGTAGATATTGACTTGACATTTATTACACTACATCATTCCAAGTTATAGATTAGATTAAGCATCAAATTTTGTTCCAGTATAACGAAATTTTAACTCAGAGGGGACTATGTATTGCCATGCATGATACTATACTCTGTCATAATTATTGTCATGATTGAAATACATTATTTTAAAAATGAGTAAAAGTAAATTAAAATTTAAATTAACCATTTATTCAGTTTGCATTACAATGTTAACCATGCAGGCGAAATCTAAATTGTTCTCATGGCCAGAATACATGTATTCTTTGGGTTGCAATTTGGATATCTAATTATTTAAAGTCAACATGTTAGTATGTACATGTATATAGTTATGTACATCATTGTTTTGTTCACATCATGCACATGAGTAAAAGGAGATGTGGATTATACATTTTTATGTCAATGGGACAGCAAACCAACATTATTGTTGATTGTATTGAAATTGTTTTAAATTATATATATATATATATATATATATAAGATGTTTGTTTCTGTCAAAATTTTGTTTCTGTTCTAAAGGGTTATATTTGTATTTTTTTAAACAATGTAATGTTTTCATGTTTCAGGTCGTCCAGGCTATTCAGTGAGCACATACTTCTGAAGCTATTCATTGCTAGTGCAGTATAACCCGTATGTACGAGAAAACAAGCCGCCTATGAATGAAAATTCAGTAGTCAAAGCTATTTATCATGACGCACATGTTTTTTTTCTGTTCATGTCCTAATCTGCATAAATTATGATAGAAGTTATGGAGAAATTTTAAATATGTACAAAATGTTTCAAATGGATAAAAATTAAAGTACACGTTTAACAGGATAGGACAAGACTGAATTTCCAGGATTCAAGAGCAAATATTCGACATATGGTCGCTATATTAAATTTAGCAGTTACATAAGATAAGGAATAAAATGTCAGCAGATATTCAGACAATGGAGATGGAATGGGTTTATCGCAACTAGAGAAAAGTATTAAGATTCACACTGCAAGTCCTAAACTACTTATACATGTAAATTTATCTGTGAAACTGGAAAAATTCAAATTTTATATTATCATGCTAATTAGCTATTGTCAGAATGAAGCTCCAAATTACATAAACTACAATACTTGCATACTTTATGTAAGAAAATCACAGACCTCAACCACAAAACTTTGAAGATGAAAGTGAATAAGTGATGATAGAGAGAACCTACCCAAAATGAGAATTGTGCTATTCATGGTAGATATTAAATGTGTTGATCTTGCTTTTGTGAATATACAATAAGAATTATAATCCAAAATGGAAGTGACAATTCATAGAATAGTACAAGGACAATGATATGGCTACTTTTTCTGTCAACTGAAAGTTTTTGCGGGGTATAGATGATTTTATGAACTATTAATTATATAATCATGATAATGATTTGAATGTCATTATGGGCTATTAAAAAGAAATGTAAAGGATTCAGTGTCTTATTATATATCAAAATCAAATTTTGTGTAATTTACCCTGGAAAAAAAATATTCTGATGTTTTTTTGTTTGTTCAAAATTTACAAAAACATATTCTTTCATCACCTTTCAAACGTAACCGACGCATGTAACAAAACCTTTTTTTTGCATTTAACTAATGATATGATTTTTGTATTCTAATTTGACAGCCTCAATATCAGGTACTACTGGATCAAAATACTGAATAATATGCATAATTACACACAAATCAATGTTCATGAATAGCATGTAAGATTTCTAACAAGACTACATTTGCATAAATATGCGATTCCAGCACATTTCTGTGCTTATTTTTCATTATGATAATTAAAGTTCTTATACAAGCAGGTGCCAGATATATTCATGGAAACAGGTTAAAGACAAAACCTATAATTAGCAGTTTCAATTTTGAGAATTAGGATTTTCAATCAAACTTTTTTTTTTATTTGTTAAATAGAGCTTTCTGTGAGAGCTTTTAGTACTTTGATTATCTTTTTCACTATAGTTTTGCTATTTTTTTTATAAGAAACAGCAGTTGAAGTATAAAATCACTCATTTTGACAAAAATTGCACCCTGAGTTGTGGCTTTGTGGAAGAAAGAGATTCTGTTTCGTGAATTTTTTTATAAAAATACTATAAAAAATGGCCGTACAGTGATATAAAATGAATATATTTCCAAAAATTTGCCGTGGGTGGATTTTTTATATTTCTTTAAGATATCATAGTAGTACATTTTTATATATTCATCTTTTGATTACAGCTTCACCTTTTCTATATTTAAGCATTTCTTCAGGTCCTAAATTTGGTAAACTAGCTAATTCCTTAAACACCTGTTTAATAAATATAGAAGCCCTACTTTAAAAAATCAAATATATATTTATTACCTACATTTTTTTCTTTCCTTAATAATGCTTTATCACATACATTGGTCAAAAGAGATATTTATCATGGCTAGAATTGTTTTTTTTTTGGGAATTAAATTCATAAAAAAACCTTGAATTTGGCAATTTTCCCGTAAAAAAAATGATGAAAATAGATGGCGCTACAAATCTCGGCTATCCGATAAATTTTAAGCAAAAAATTTTGCAAGTGATATTGGGATGGCCTAAGTGTTGTGTGTACCAAATTTAAAGAGATTCCGCAAAATTCACTCCTGGACACTTTTGCATGGTTTTCTGTGAGACAAGCTCTTAAGATACATAAATCTATCATATACATGTAAACACGGTAATAAATATTTTCAAACCATCCTATATCCACTGTATTTACTATTTCTTTAGTGTAAACAATGAGACAAAAAATTAAAACACAAGATAAATAATATTCACTTTCGTTTTAAGCTCACATGGCCAAAAAAGGCCTAATAAACTATTCTCAACACTTGGCGTCAGTCGTCCGTCGTGTGTCGTCCATCGTCCCTCATTCGTCGTCCGTCGTAACTTTTACAAAAATCTTCTTCTCTAAAAAAGTTAGCTAAACTTCGCCAAAATCATCATGGGGGTATCTAGTTTAAAAGATGTTTCTGATGACCCGTTCCATTAACCAAGATGGCCACCATTGCTTAAAAGGGAACATGGGGATAAAATGTAGATTTTGGCTTATATTTCTGAAACCAAAGCATTTAGCGGAAATTTGACATGGGGTAAAATGGTTCATCAGGTCAAGATATATCCGACAAATCAGACAATAAAGTTATATTGGTAATATGTGTACTTTATTCAGATCTATCAGACAAATCAGACAATCAATTGGTGGGTTGCTGCTCCTGAAATTGGTTGTTATCTTGAATATAATTATAGATAGAGACAAACTGTAAACAGCAATAATTTTCAGCAAAGTAAAATCTACTTACATGTAATAAGTCATCATGACCAAAATTTTCAATGGACCCTTTTAGGAGTTATTGCATTTTAAAGTAATGTTTTACAATTTTTCGAAGGTTTTTGTTATCTTTTACAAAAACCTTCTCCTCTGAAACTACTGATACAAATTGAACCAACTTAGCCACATTCATCATTAGGTTATACAGTTTAATATTTGTCAGATTATCCCGCCTACCAACCAAGATGGCTGACATGGCTAATAATAGATCATAGGGGTAAAATGCAGATTGTGGCTGACATCTCAAGAGTTCAACCAAACGTATGACAGTTTCATTATTTCATGCATCAATTGTTAATTGGTAAGCGACACAGGCTTCTTGTAGTCTTTAGTTTCTTAAAACTGAAAAAACTTTCGGTGATTGTTTTGCTTGTCTGTTTTTGTGCATTGAATACGTTCGCGGGGTTTTTCTTGAATATACATAACACGGAACGTTTAATGCAATATTTGCAAACCCACATAGATATTACATGTTATTTAAAAGGATTTTTTCTTACATGCAATTGTTAATTCTTAATATTAGCTATATATATTTGAAACAAATGAATTCTTTGGCTTTACATGAATGTTAACAGTTTGACAAATCTAGACAGAAGGGTGATATAATAGATATTTAGGATAATTATTAAGAAAGGCTTTTTGCTATTTATATTTGTCTAATGTGTCTTCTTGTACACTTGTCTCAGAGTTGCTAGAGTAATACTTCCTCAAATGTATACACTTTTATTAAAAGTCTCTTAAACTTATTTATAAATGAAGACGAGTTTATAAATATCTTTAATGTATTGCATTTGTGTTTAATCGCTGTATCCTCTTCAAAATGCAGGTAAGTATTTCATATTACCCAGTATTGCCCAGTATTACCCAATAAATCCCAATATAACCCGGGTTTTCCCATTTTTTCCCACTGGGCTGGGCAATATTCATAAAACCCGGGTTTTTGCCAACCCTGTTCGTAAGAGGGAACATTATTGGTGTTTACAGTTTATCTCTATCTATAATAATATTCAAGATAATAACCAAATTTAGGAGCAGGAACCAAATGTGGGGAGATTAAATTTTTAAAATCTGCCTTCAGTTACCACAGTATTAATTATATTTATTTTAATTACATTTATTACTATGTACACCTACCATTCATTCTACAAATATATAAGGTGGTCATTTAGTACATAGGGCCATTCGTCATTAAATACTGTACGCCTTGGGCTCTCTACTCTGGATAATAGTTAAAAAGGTTGATTATTTGAAGTATCATAGTATGAATATGTCCATCCATATTTATGAAATGAAGAATACAGGTAGTTATTAAACTTATTAAAAACACAAAAGTCAATGACTGTATAGCAACATGTATTATTGCATGCAGTTTAAAATTAGAATTTCGCTAATATTTATATCGGGTTTATTGGTATCGAAAATATACTTGTTTAAGAAAGGATATTAATTAAAAGCAGATGTTTGTTAATATTAATTTTATATTTGACTTGTTATTTCATGATATATTTTGAATGATTATTTAATTCAACTCATTTCAGAAAACCGGACAAGCGTTAGTACGTTTGAGGAGGATTTTGGAGATTGGATGAACGTATCTTTAAATAGTTTTACATGGAGTCGCACTAATTTAGTGAGGGATCATACCTTGATAAGTAGTCAAGGTATGAACATTTTCTATCTTAATTCTCAAACTTCATCAATACCATTCCCAAAAAAATTCAGATCTGTTTTATGTACAAAACACATATGCACTGCCGTTAATTGTATGACATATATTTGTATATTGGCGTGTATTTGATCAAAGAGTAGCTGTGAAGCTATACTATTAATGTGTGTTACTTTATAAGGCGAGTTTGACTATACCATTTCTTCTAGCATTCACTATAAATTGATGAAATTTTTTAAAAGAAATGAAAACTGCTTTAATTGTATAGCCTTTTACCTGTTGTTGATGAAGGCATGTTTATAATTTATTTATTTATTTCAGACATTAGAGGTTATAGTCTGACTGCTCTTTCTATCTCTGGTAGAGCTGACAATTTACGTATTAACACAGATAATGAATTTATGGAACCAATATGTTTTTCACTTTGGTACCAACTTTATAACCGTTGTTATGATTGCTCATTTAATATATACAAGATTTCTAATGAAATTCAGACTTTACTATTTACCGCGGAGGGTAATTCTACAACTTTTAATCAATGGATCAACATATCAGTAGATGTGTATGAACAAGCTCCATTCAATATAACATTGGAAGCAGACTTTAAGTATCGTAAATCAAAAGCAGTACGTGTTATACTGGTAGATGATACATCAATAGCGTATAGGTCTTGTCAAGGTAAATGTGAACTAAAATAAGGTAAAAAAAAAGTGAATTTAAAGGTAAATAAAGGTAACAGTAGTATACCACTGTTCAAAAGTCATAAATCGATTGAGAAAAAAATACGTGTTACAAACCAAAACCAAGGGACATATATACATCAACTATAAGGGGACAACAACGGAAGAACATGCAGAAACAGGGAAGTTCAACAAAAAGAACGTCAATGCAACATACATAGACACAACCTATTTGATAACAATTGTCATATTCCTAACTTGGTACAGGTCATTTTAAGAAACAAATGATGGGTTGAACCAGGTTGCATGGCAAGACAAACGTCCCGCTTATTGGACAATGTTATAAAAACCGTTTAAATGACCGATAAGTTTTTGGTTTCTGAGGAGCTGCGATTACAGTAAAGTTGAAAATTGAGAACATGACTTTTACCATTTAACTTTGCTTTGGCCTTCAATTTTCCTGCTTAGGAACTAATGACCTCATCTTAAAAGACTCTATTCAAAATGACAAATATTTATGAGTGACTTGACGATACCACTCATGTTAACAACATAAAAATATGTAAATACATCAAATTACGTGTAAGTAAATAAAGGCAACAGTAGTATACCGATGTTCAAACTCATAAATCCATGGACAACTCATCATAGATACCAGGAAAAAAATGTGTTTACGCCAGACGCGTGTTTCGTCTACAAAAGACTCATCATTGACGATGGAATCCAAAGAAGTAAAAGAGCCCAAATAAAGTTGAAGAGCATTGAGGATAAAAATTCCCAAAGGTTTAGCCAAATACAGCTAAGGTAATCTACTCCTGAGGTAGATAAGCCTTTAAGTTAGTAATTCTAAAATTCAAAAGTTTGTAAACAGTTAATTTCTAAATATGACCAAATCAATGATAATTCATGTCAGCAAAGACGTACTAACTTTTTGTCCCATTTTAGCAAGGACGCTATCAATTATGGATTCAAAGAAATCCGTTTTGGTAAATAGTATAAATACTATAAATAGGAATAAATTGAAATAAAAACAAAATGTCCACTTAATGTTATCATTTTCTTCCTTAACTAATAAATAAACTCAGCATAGATACCAGGACTGAATATTTCATATGTACCAACTTTTATTACTGTCTGTATACCTCTCTTTAATATATTAATACAGCTAGATCAGAGAAAAAAGGGAAAATATTCTTAAGGGATACAGAAAAGATTGGCAGTTTTGAAAATTAAGTTACTAAGCAAATTCAAACAGACCTTATCTCTATGCAAACATTAAATGTGAATAGATCGAGATAACCGCAAATACATGAACTTGTACAAACCTCGAGACGATCTTTTCCTAAAATTGTATACAAAATAGTAAAAAGACACCTACCTACCTTATAAAAATGGTTATTTTCTTTATTTTTCCTGCACAGTCAGACTTTAAAATATTTATATTCTCGAAGCAATAATATTTATCTTTTGAATGTACATGTAACAAGAGCAGACGGGTGTGTTCGATAACTTAAGTGTGAAAAAAAGCGTACTTCGAGAAATTATAAAATGACATTTTTTTGGAACACTCGGATAATTGGTGATCAGAAAGAACGTTTGAATTTGTAGGAATATGATTTTTTTCCCTTTTTTTTTTTTTTTTATTAATATGCAAAACGATTGGCAGTTTTTCAATTTGAAGTTCACAAGCTTCTTAAGCAATCACCTCGATAAATACTAAACATAAAACATCGGATATATGCATGTATACTTCTAATAACACAGTTTTGAACAAATAATTCTGAAAATGTACAAAAAAATATTTAGAAATACCTCTTGATTAGTATCGTCACCGGTTTTGTTTTATTATTGATTTTCTCGACTCTATCATAAGGAGAGTGAATTGTCTTTTGTTTTCGTTCACTGCAAATGCTACTGTATAGAAAAGTGTTAAGTTAATAAGAGGTCTATTTCAAAAGCGGAATAATTGTTGAATATCACATTTTTGACATCTAACACTACTACATGTACAACAGCTGTTTGAAGAGAAAAACAGCATATCATGTATCAGCATTTGTTGAAATATACATGTCGATTTCCGATATTTGCTTTGTTAACATACCAACACCAAGAACACCACCAGGTTACCTGCAACGTTCAAGGGGGCATTATTACCTTTTCAATTGCAATAATCAGCTGATCTTTAACATAGTTTGATTGTCTATTTAAAATTTCATAGTTGTGTCGCTAATCGTATGTACTAGTACTTTTTGGAATTTTGGGTCCTCAATATTCTTCAACTTTCTACTTGTTTGGCTTTATAAATATTTTAATATAAGCGTCACTGATGAGCTCGAGTCGTATGTAGCTATAGACAAAACGCGTGTCTGGTGTATTGAATTATAATCCTGGTACCTTTGTCAGATAACTATGTACTCAATAGGTGAAGCTATTTAACACTACGTGTAAACCCCTTTTGGATATGCAAATTACAATGTATTGAACTTTTTAAAAATATTTTTACTTGCATACATCATTTTTACATGGATTCAATTTTCTCTTTAAATGAAGGACAACAAATGACTGCAACTTGCAAAGATATGAATAGACCAATTAGAATAGAATGTGAAAAACAATTCCTTTCGGGTGACATTAGTTTATTACTGGAACCAACACACTTGATCAGTAAGCAGAAAGATTGTCCGGAAAAATCTATTGAAAGTGAGCTGAACACATTCTGTAGAAACGTCAACAAATCGGATCAATGCGAACTCAATATGTCGGATTTTATGAGCGGATATAAAGACTGTTACGTTACCAGCAAAACTATTACGGTTACGTATCAATGTAGTGGTAAGTATTTTCTGTACGTTAACATAGAGTTTGTTTTGCGTACATGTTACAAATTTACACTGATTAATACATTTTTTTTCTTAAAAAAGGACCGCTAAGCTGTGCAGTGTTATAGTTACAGTGATGTGTAACAAAACAAAATTATGTTTTTATACAAAACGATTGTTTTGCATTTAATGTATATATCGTAGTAAAAATCGGTTTAATGTCAATAAGTTAGCTTGAATTTGAGATAAGGTCGTCAATTATCAATCATTTAAACATCACTTACGAGAAGATCGGCACTTCCTCACATATGTTAAATAATGATAACGAAATTTGGTATGGTTCTAATGATAAATTTGAGAATGGAAATAGGGAAAGTGTCAAAGAGACAGCAACCCAAACAAAGAGAAGACATTAGCCAACAATGAGTCAACAATCCACAAAGACAAAAAGGCATGTAAACAAGTAAAGGACATCGTAGGTTTTTTAAACGAACACAACTAATGCAGTTTATTTACTTCTGTATTGGTGTATTTATTTACAGATATAACAAAAGGAACAGAGAAAACATATGTTGGGTCATCTATCCCTTATGATATCATTGGTAATATATTGTTTTATTTTACTGCAGAATAAGGTAGCTGCATTAATAGTTGATTTAGCACCATCTACGTATATGTGTATTGCTAGATATAAGAAAATGTGGTATGAGTGCCAATGAGACAACTCTTCATCCAATTCACAATTCATAAAAGTAAACCATTATAGGTCAAAGTACGGCCTTCAGCACGGAACCTCCATATATGATGCACACATTATGAACTAATCAAGGATATGGATGATGCATAACAGATTGGAGATACTCGTTACATTGTAACTTAGACATAAACACCAAACGTGGATTATCGAAGATCAATGATATCGCTTAATGTCTTTCCATAATGAAAATCATTTAGAATCCTTTACTGCACTCCAGAAATTAGTTCGCAAATCCTAACAATGAATAAAATTGTGATGGGCAAACAAATTGATCTTACTGCCAAAGAACAGTCAGTGTTTGAGTTTCATACCTGGATCTAGATCCTATAAAAATTAATTAATAAAGCAAGACGTTTGGGCGTTCCTGATCTAGATTAATTAAGAAACTCGCTCTGAACACATGAAATGTATAAAATGTTATTTCTATTATAATATGTATCTTTTTTTCTTAACATTATCCTACTTTTGGTAAATAATAGGTAACAGTTAATGTGATTCTTAATGAGTTGTACTGCGTTGTAAGTGATCAGGTTTTTTCGTTCGGCAATCAATAGTTATTATAGGTTTTGATATCCTTTTGATTTAACTGTCAACGATTATTTTTATTTATTTCAGGAATAGTAGCTGGTGTTTGTGGAGGCATAGTACTTACAATCATAGCTGTCGTAGTTATATGCCGTTTAAGAGGGAAAGTACTTTTTCTTATATACATTTTCAATTAAAGTAATGTCCTAATTTTAATATTTATTTGCAAACACATTGTTGAAAATATAATGAAATTAGAAATGAATGTCTTACAATTAGGGCGTTGTCAGTTTATTTTCAATTTATGAGTTTGGATGTCCCTCTTGTATCTTTTGCCTCTTTTTAACAAGTGACAGGTTTTGCTAGCTATAAAACCAGTTTTAATCCACAATTTTTACCTCAGGAACTACATGAACAAAGTCAAGAATATGACAGCTATTTTTTATTTGTTTTATTTTGCTATTTGATAAAGGACTTGGCGTTTTGAAATTTCATATCAGTTCAGTGTTAGTTGTTTTCTTTAATTGTCAACTAATATGCATCTAGCTATATCAGGTAAAATCTCTATTGCATGTCTCGTACATTATTTGCAAAATAATCATACATTTACTTTATCGTATGCTCGTTGTGAATCGGGTTTCAGTCTTATTAATGCACACGCATATTTTAAACCCCTACCTATATAGTTAAAAAAGAAATTAATTAAGTAACTTTATTTAGAAATAATACCTGCCGATGAGGAAAGTATATTAAGTGAATACATGACATATCCAAGTTTGAAAATGGAACTATATATTCATCAACGGAAAATTCCTTTTTAGTGATTCTTCATTTTGATATTTGCTAAATTAGGCGAAGTTGCCGTGATACTTTTTAAGAGAGTTTTTTTTCACTAGAAAATGAATAGGACTATAGTAAAAATAAAATTGCATGTTTTCTTAAGCTTACATTTCTTGACGAACGTTTGTTTGAATTATACCAAAGTTTACCAAGAGCAATATCTTTTAAAACCTGAACAAATAACTTTACGTAATGGCCTAAAATTATGATGCGCGTTGAACATTGTTACAATGCTACTTAACTATCAATAGTTTTCATTCATAACTGTTATAACATGGGACATTTTTTTCATTATTACGCATAATTTTTAATTGATCCGAAGCGCACTTTTTAGTTTTATTATGTCCAAACATTAAGAAAGAGGAGCTAATAACTAAAACTTCTCATCATAAATTCAAATGTATATTTTAGGATAAAGATTTTTGGTTAGTGAATTCGATTTATTCAATCTAATATTGAAAATTGAATGTGTAGATTGACAGTAGACAATCGTAATTAATCGCTTTTTTTTAAAGTGTAAATTCTTTGAGTTACAGATCTTTTCATGGAATTATCTGAAAGAAAATTGAATTTCAGTTTCGCTATCATATTTTTATTTCTATCTTAACAAGCTTTTTATTCATGTATTTTAGTTAGAACTCATGATGAAAAACTACAAATGAGTATTTAACAATCTAAATAGATAACGGCGAATCTGTGTCAAATCTGTTGTAGTTTACTTGCAGTTTGGTAATCAGTATTTAGAATTATAACATTAATAATGTATCTTCAAGTGATATAAAAAAAGATACGTATAACCCGATGTATATATGCTTTGAAAGAAATATGGGTTTTACGTTTTGGTAAAAATAAAAAATAGAAAGCTATAATTATCATATTCGTATTTTTCAATCAAAGATGTCAGTCTTGAAATTGCCCTATGTCAGAAACCAAAACATTAACTAGCATCTACTTTCAAAGGAGAGGATTTAAAAGACGAGTATTCTGATATACTTTAATATTTGTATAAAAAAAATCAAATACGGCTTTACCTTTTATCTATAATTTGTATCATTGCAGGTTTAATGGCTGTGAGTGTGTGACAAAACATATATCATTCCCCAAAAGAAAAAGACAAGAAAGTAAAAATACAGAGACTGGTATCTATGAATGTTCAAACATTTCATCGGGATTATCTGACCACGCTTACGACTCATTAGAATGTCCAAATTATTATAACATGAAAAATGTTCCTAATTTCTCTACATGAGAATGAAGGAAACCTGTATTCTAATCAGTAGGAAGTTGTTGTAGCCTTTTGTTTCATCTGTTCACATAAATTAGTAGTTTTGCTTTAAAATTGGTTACCTTGAATACATTGCAGAACCATATTTATCAGTGTTGAAATTACTGCATAAAACAAATGCATGTGAGCCAAATAAAATATTAAAGTCCTACCGATTCAATTTGTTTTCTAAATTTCCTTTAGATTTTGATTCAATGATCTTTATAATCACGATTGGATCTGTTGACATTTTAAGGTATGATCAATAAATATACTTGTTTTACTGATTTTGATACACTTTTCATGTTTTGTCGATGTTATAGTAACATAGTTTGTTAACTTTTATAGTTATTTAGTCACCAAAGCAAAGGCTTTGTTAGTTATTGGTAATACTTGGACCATTAGTTTATTATCTTTTTTCTACAAATTTATGGAAATACGTCAATCGAATTTACTTAACTTCTAACGACCATCCTACTGCTACGTGTATCAGTGACTTGATAAATGGTTAACATTCATTTGTTAAAACACATCCCTGTACATATGTATGATATTTACTATATGTTCACAATGTGTAACATCTCAAATATCCTTATGACCATTACATTTGTACTTTTACATTACACGAGTTTTTGCAATTTATTTTTCTGTATGTTGGAGCGTGAATACTAAAAAACTCATCATAGATACCAGGAATGAAATTTTATATTTACGCCAGACGCGCACTTCGTCTACAAAAAAAAATCATGATTTGGCGTCCAAAGAGTGCATAACGTAGTACATTGCTTGTGGGCTGTCTGTACGACATCAAACCTACTGAAGACAAGCATTACATATTAAAAAAAACAGGTCTTGGGGTTTCAATCCATGCTACAGATGTAGCACAAATAAGAAATGTTATCTAAAACAAATATGTACCATAGTTTGAAAATACAAAAATGAATGCACCTCAAACAAGGAGAAACATTTTACGACCTTAACACATCACAATGCAAAGGACAAACTTCGTTTATATGATATAAAAACCCAAAGGATATGGAGTTTTCATCCTGATCGAAATTGTGATTATAAATGTATACATGTATATTAAAGTAGTATTTTAATGAGATTTGTACTTAATGTGTCGAATTAGACAAAAAAAAGTTAATTTCGACACAGTTGACTTTAATACCATAATTTGTACTGGCCAATATCTCTATCATATAGTCTTAGGAAAATGAAAAACAACAATATATCAAAGTGATAATTCACCAGTTACAAAGCATTTATTTAGATTACTTATTCTCACACGATTACATTTTGAATTCTCAGGGTTTGTCCTAAATTAATTTTCGATTTTAAATATATTAGGTTAATTAATCAACAAAGGAATAACTGTTTGCATATGTTTTTATAGTTATTAATAGTTTTCTGTCAGGGAATGCAGTGAAACGGGACACAGTCTGATATTCATCCGAAACAGAAGTCATGGACGAATATGTTTGCATAAGAATTTGTCAGAAAGGAAACACATACAAATTTGACACGAGATACGGAATGGCATACATACACATCTTCCAAAATATACGACATGATGCACATACATAAACCTTCCATGAGGTACAGAATGATCTATAAATATATATCATCTATGAGCTACATAATGGCATGCACACAAATCTCCCATCATGTACGCATCGGTGCACAAATAAATCTTTAATGAGGTGCGCATAAAAATAGGCAGGCAGTTCGAAAGGATCCACATATAAAAGCGGTTGGGCCAATTTGCCTTGAATTTTTTTCACAGAAGGGTCAATTTCAAAAAGTGCCGACAGAAAAACAATTTACTATAAAGACAAAATATAAAAATGCTTTTTGATCAATATCTCGATTTACATATATTATGATATGTGTGATAAAAAGTTAATTTAACCCTAAAAAAAGGATGACAGTCTTTCTATTCATGTGTTTACATTTATTACATATATGCAAGGAACAACTGCCGTCAAACTGATGTAGGTGCCTGTACAACACCAATAACACGAGAATTGATTTTATAGCAATGAAGCCCTAATGTTGCGAGTGTAATATACACATAACCTAAAATAAGGCCATTGTATACAAGTTTCAAAACAACACAAACAATTTTTCGAAACCTTTTTTGAATATGGCATTATATGTACTAAATTCAGAAAACAGCATATTGTCGCCAATTCACTAACTGCGTAGATACTAGTACTGAATTTTGTTTACTACCGTCCCTGTACCTAAGTCATCAGAAAATAAAACAACATCACTGAACAAATCAATTACACTACAAATCGTGATTGTAGGTAAAACATCATGGAGCTGTTGCATCTGTATCACAACGAAGAGACGATTTGTTAAAATGCCAGAAAAGGCCATAAAACATGTGTTAGTAACACAAGGTGCTCTATGACCAACTGATGTAAGATGTTTTCCGGTTAAAATATATATTATCTTATCTTATCTTATAGACGATAAAACCTTAAAAGACCAGGACAAATACAGATATTCATATATTCAGAATGAGAAAAACAGCATCCCATTTGAATTTGGTCGATATAATTTGGCTTCTTGATATGTGACTTGGTATTGTACCTTATACGCAAAAAGGGTGTAAACAATTAAACAAAATCAACATAAAAAATGATGTGACGTATTTTCATGTACTATAATTAGCATCTATTGGGCTATTTAAAACATGATTTACCTATCTTATCGAATGAAAAGTAAAATCACAAAAATACTGAACTCAGAGGAAAATCAATTTGGGAAGTCCATAATCACATGGCAAAATCAAATAACAAAACACATCAAAAACGAATGGACAAGAACCGTCATATTCCTGACTTGGTACAGGCATTTTCAAATGTAGAAAATGGTGGGTTAAACCTAGTTTTATAGCGCTAACCATCTCATTTTGATGATAGTCTCATCAAACTCCCTTATATTTACAATGATGCGTTAACTTAACAGACACAATAAATAAAATAGTCAAAACATGGGTACAGCAGTCATCATCGTGTAACAATTTTAAAAGGAACAATTTAACAGAACACAAAAACATCTATCTACAAACACATTCATTGATTCGCGTGTCTGACGTCAGAAAATTTTATACGTCACAAACATTTGTCGTTCAAAATACATACATCAATTTTAAAATTTCACATAGGCAATGTTAGCATATAGGGTTAAAAAATCAAAAGTATGTAAGAATAAATTTTAGATTTCAAATAGTCCAAAAGTTATGTAGAATTTATAAGAATCCACAAATAATTAATTCCACTACGCGATTGAATGATTTTGACGTTTGTGGTTCAACGTATTTTGTAATTCATAATAGAAATATATCATAATGACATAAAATAGAACAATATCACACTGACGGGATCCTTTTGAAGTACACGTTATAAGAACCAAAGAAATACAAAAAGTCGTATATATACAAAACACACCAGCAAAAAATAAAAGACAATACAAACACAGTGACGAGATGTATAAGTACCGAGCCACGACAAATGGATATGATCACATAAAACAAACCAACAGTAAAAGTAAAACTATTAATAGAACAAAGACAAATGAAAGAACAATAAAACACGTTGTTAAGATGATAAACAACATCAGTACGCAGAATCTATACATCAAGACCATCATGTATCATTTGTGAAGTTGATTCGGAATATTTATCAACAAGGTCTTGGTACCTTTCGATGAACTTTTTTAGAAAAAGGACGAGACGTTCTTTGACATACCCCTGGTTAATAAACTTTCTACTCAGACACTGATGACGTTTTACAAAGTCTGAAAAGAATTCACGGGAAAATGGCTCCAGCTCTTTGCCATGCGGTACAAAATTGTCTACATCTAAATCTTCCATGAGCATGATGCAGTACGAAATATCACACATATAAATCTACTATAAGGTACGAAATGTTGCACATATAAATCCTCCATGCGGTACAAAAGTCGCACATATAATTTTTTCATGAAGTACGAAATGTCGCACATATAAATCGTCTAGGAGGTACGAAAGGATCTACATGTTAATATTCAATAAGGTATGCAATGGGATAAGATATTCTTTTCCCCAAAACAAAAGTGCTAGATTTCCTTATTATAAAGAAATTATTTTCTGAATGTGAGGATTGAGAAATACTTAATTTGACTTAATTAGTAACGTATTTGTATACATTATTTAAAAGTTTAATTATGTCTGTTTAATCACGGTTAATGTCTTCGCTGTGTTGGTTCGTTATATGGCCTATCCATTTCACAGAAAACAGTACCGTTTGGCGTCATTCGTTATTTTTATCGTAAGTTCATGTTCAACGGTTTCTTGGGTTAATAATTGATACTTGTATTTGAAAAAACGAAATTGTCAATCTCTAGAAAACGAACAATTTTCTCCACATTTCGAACTCCAACTATGATATGGCAAAACCCTTTTTTTCTCAGAACTATTATTCAAAAAGCAAAGAGTTATAGTTATATGCGTGTAAATTCTAAATTGATTAACCAAAATTTAAGAGAGACAAATACCGGGTAGAACATTGGAAGTAACGTGAAAAATATGAGCACCGGCCCGTATATTACACCACTAGATTTTGTAATTTTATTGAACATATTGAATCTATTTATAGTTGTTAAACATCATGATGGAAACGATATCAACTTTATAAATAGTAGAACAAAATAGTCCCTAACTATCCCTTTTAAGATTTTATACCTCACACTTCACTGATCTAAGTAGTTTTCATCTGATAATTTCTGTTTTTACAACTCATTCATTAAAACTACTGCGTATTACATATAACACTTCCTGAATATTACTACATTAATCAGTTACATCTACAATGGATACTTTGAGGACAAGTGAATTTTATTTATTATATATTTTATGTTTTTACACAACCCTGATTAATACAGCAGGTAATATTTTAATTTTTAAAACATATGTATCCTTCGATGTTGTTTTGTCTGTAACGTTTATATTTATATTTGACACTATAACATCTACTGTAATTAATTTTTCTTTCTATCTTTTAATTGTCAAATAAAAAGATAATTGTCAAATAAAGAGATTGTCAATGAAGGAAGAACGTGAATTTTTGCTTAATTAAAAGTAAATACTGATGCTTTGTCAATATCATATATAGTTTTGTTTTATTAAAAACAAACCTGCCAGAAATATGACATATGCAGATGGAAATACCAACAGGTCACCAGTCTTCAAATGATTTAACAAGAATACAAATAATGAATTGATACAGATTAAAACCATGTATTCTCATAATACATGTAGTTCTACGTACATCCTGTAAAACCTTAATGGTAAAATCAATCTCGGGAGGTGAGGTAATATCCTGAAACATTCTTCAGTCAATTCAATGAAAAACATTGAATTTATACTCGTGCTAAACTATATATATTATAAAATTCGGTAGCTGCAATAAGTAAAATCATTAAAACACTAAACTACGAGTAAAATTCAAAACGGAAAGTCATATTACTGACCTGGTACAGGCATTTTTGTATGTATAAAGTGGTGGATTAAACCTGGTTAGATACCTAGCAATTAGTTGCAGTACGTGTTTAATGTTTCTAATATTATCTATAATTGCAGAATATGTTACGACGATACGTTATTCAGACGAAGGTACAGCAAACATATCATGTCGGAATAATTCTCAAATACAAATAAAGAACATTGTTGTACAGGAAGAGGAAACAACATGTCGCAAAAACACATGTTATTTAAATTCCATTGACAAACATTCTATACAAGATAATTGTAATGGTGAAAATTCCTGTTTAATTGATTTTAACTTTACATCAACATGTTTACGGGAGTTTAGATACATGAACTTATCCTACACTTGTCAACACGGTATGTAGTTTTTGTATGTTGTACTTGTTTCTTCGTTTTTTTTAAATGAAATATTTATTTCACTCAAGGAGCATGGTATTGATTGAGATTTGTATCTCAATGTACAAATTATGTTTGAAGGATTAATATTATCATTGATTGTTTTTCAAACTCTTACATTCTTAGATTTTGATAACTTTTCAGAAACATTTATTGTCTGAAATAAGATCAGAGACAAAGCCCTATATAAAGTGTAAACCAAAACAAAATAATGTATGAACTCATTGTTTATTACATTTGTTTGCATACTAACCTTGAAGTTGAAAAGAACAACGATTACTTGTATCTTGTCAACCCCTGAAAAACATAATATTGTCTTCTTGAATACTTCCGCGATTCGTGGTCTGACAAGATAATATATTCTTAAAGTGTATGTTAATAAATGCCTATGTGCTTAATTAAAAATAAGCAAAACGCAGCACCATAATAACCATTTGTAAAACATGAGGACAATTCGGTATCACTTTGTTTGGTTCGATTTTCATTTAACAATAGTATATTCAAATATTCCATTAAAAAAAATATAGTATTATACTTAATATTTGTTTTCTTAGCCCTTACATGTAATGTTAAATTAACTGGACCATGTTCCTTGCTACCCGAAAGACATATTCATAAATTATGTAACAGCATAGGACTACAAACAAAAAGTGGACGTGACTCACCGCTGATTTTGACATGATATATAACAAAACAATTTTAACATTATCTTTGAATTCACATTGATTTGCTAATCATAATGTCCATGTGGGGTCATTAAGCTCTTCGGCTGTTTCGGATCAAATACACGATTGGTTTATTCAGCTTTTAGTGTCTCTGCTGAAGGTAAATCAAGAAAAGGGATTTGAACACATAACAAAAATCCCTTTGTTGTGTTTTTTTTTTTAAATCGTCAAGTTAATTAATATTAAAACCATACATTTGTAGTCAAATAAGCAGTTTGAAGTGTCAGTTTGAATAGGATAGGCCTTTCTGATTTTGAACACTATTCTTACTTATTTGCCGATAACATTTCAATACTATCGATGTAAACAGATTGTAAAGTGTCAAATATATCAAGAATAACATAAAAACAACGCTAATATCTAAATGTAAAAGAGATAATCCGAGTTCAGCATGTTAAATGCAATAAACATTGTATGATACTGATTTGAACAGAGATAACACACTTTTCTGTAAGCATTCACTTTTTACAATCGCGATTAAATAATAAAATTAAAGGTACTAAACGTTTCGGAGTAAAATTCCTTAGAGTACCGAATATGAAGATAACATACTTACATGTACCAGTCATTTATTATGAGATTGGAACTTAATTACTGCGTAAATTGTACTGAGAATTTAATCCCTTGTTGCAAATCGAAACACTTGATAAATATTTGATTACATTACCTTCAGAAAATGTGTCTCCTTAAACAGTAAAAATATTTTTTAAATATACCGAGTAAAAGTCATCTCAACTCAGTGTTATTCGATTAAATCTCTTTCATTTCAGTGCAACTCTTCATATAAACCACTTTTCCTTCACTATTGTTTAATTTCTTTCGTATGTGTTCAGTTTTTTCCTTCTTATGAAGTGTATATTTTA
Source organism: Mytilus edulis (assembly GCA_019925275.1). Classification (NCBI taxonomy): domain Eukaryota; kingdom Metazoa; phylum Mollusca; class Bivalvia; order Mytilida; family Mytilidae; genus Mytilus; species Mytilus edulis. The sequence continues at coordinate 35,831,712 of CM034356.1, read as the reverse complement.
TTTAAAACACTTGATGTGTGTGTGTTTCTGTCAATACAATAAAGTTATGAATACAATAAATATTGTATGAAAAAAATTTAAACAACATGTTTAATAATTTCTTTTTCTGGATTTATCTTCATCTGGAACGCTCATAGCCAAACATTTGAAATCCGAAGATGTAAACGTACAGAAACCGTTGAAGAGCTACATTGTATATGTCAAAAATACCTAAAATAAATAGCCAAATTCATCTAAAGCCAACTTTGCCTGAGGGAGTTGAAACCTTAGTTTCTTAATAATTTCAAAGTACTGACTACTGAGATGGTTATACCCTCGGGGACTGATAGTCCGCTAGTAGAGGTATCGACCCAGTGATGTAAAAAATTGAAAACAACACGTTTAATAATTTCTTGCGACCGAAGCGCTTATATCGCATCATTTGAAACTACGTTTACAGAATATATGTGACATAAATTGTTGACAACTTTTCTAAATCGACCACACGCTTATAAAGGGACACTAGCTTTTGTGTAGGAGATGTATAGAAAATCTAAAGTATGAATATTGTTTTTACAGTCATTAATGCAAGTTAAATAGTGAAATCATAATTCATTTTTAGACGTCACAACTTGTACATGATATACATGTTACATGATTTATTATTACGTATCAACTTCAACTAATTTCAGAAAACGGAACAGACGTAAGTACTTTTGAGAAGGATTTTGGAGGATGGACGAGCATTTCATCAAATAATTTCAAATGGGAACGTAATCATTTAATTACAGACCATACTAGAGTTAATGATGGTAAGTTTATCTGTAAAAATATTACCATCTTCACCAATATTGTACAAAAAGCACATCTTTGTCATAGCCTTGTTTGTGTAATTCATTTATATCTGGAAAGCATCAACTTTATATCAGTTACCACACCGAAATTCTCTAATGAATACAAACGCAAATGATTACTTATAACATAACTTAGACTAATATATTATAAATGTTATAGATCCTTTCTTTATGTTTAAGAATTCAAATTTTCAACAACACATAAAATATCAGAAATGAGACAGGATTGTAGATGCATGCATTGTTATATTCTTTAAATGTTGTTTTTTTTATTATTCAGATCAACAAGGTTATAGCATAATTGCAATATCCTTTATAGAAAGAGCTGGTACAGCACGCATAAATACAGATAATGAATTCATGAGACCAATTTGTTTGTCACTGTGGTACCAATTTCTTAGGTTTTGTATGGATTGCCTTTTCAATATATATCACACTTCTCACGGTAAACAGACACTAATCTTTAGTGAGAACGGAACTTTTAAAGATCCCAGTAAATGGTACAATATATCTGTAGATGTGAATGGAATAGGTCCATTCAAGATAATTTTAGAAGCAACCTTTAACAATAATAAAAGTAAAGCACTAGAAGCTATTTTGGTAGATGATACATCGATAGCGTATAGGCCTTGCAAAGGTAAATATGAATACAATCCATCAAAGAAAACACGTACAAAGAGTCTGGAGTCATGCTATCCTCGACCATGTTGAAATGTAAAAAGAATGAAAAAGACTTTTTGATTTTTTTTTGATTTTTTTTTGTGAAAACTGCATTTTCAAAAAGTATGCTTTCCTTTGATTGTTTTGTTCCCGTCGGGATCCAAATGCAATGATCAAAACTGCTGTTCTGGATATAAAAAATTTAACGAAATCAGGAAGCATTAAGATTTTAACATGAATCACATGAGTAATTTACAGAGCAACAACTGTTACCATTTCTGGAGCACTCGATGTAATCCTGTTTTTCTCTGTAGTGTTTTGTGAATATATGCAATTAATTCCATTGACAATTGTGACACCTTATGTTTCATTTAATAGAACATGTTACTTTAAGATGATGACCGTGATCAACAGTTTTTATCTTTAATTTATTTTCATCAAGAGTATAAATACTAATATATGTGGTAAACTTATTTTGTCAAATAAATTAAAAATTTTCCAAGATTGAAAAATGTTTAAGTTGTCTAACCTTTAATTAAGAATTTTGACTTGTAACACATTTTAAGTTTGTTCGTTGTTTGTTCAGTAACTACTCTTTTGTTTAAAATCTAACTGTTTAATGTTATAGAGACAAACCATAGTTAGTCAAGAATTATCTGCCGCCAAAATCATTAAAAAAAACAATAATACTTTTCAAATAGCACAACATGAAGGATAAGTTAATACTTATTCCTTCAGCATGCTAAGTGTAGATACAACGAGCTCAGCTTTTACCTTTACGGAATTTATTATTAATTTTCTGCGTTATGTTTTTGTAACTTGGCTTCTGCGCTACATGATTTCTGATCATCTAGTAAACATAAACATGATACAGAACTATCTAACTTTCATTTTGTTAACATGGTTAATGTAAAAAAAAATACATTATACTCATTTAAGGATTCTACACGTGTATTACAACAAGTTTACCGGCTAGCAAATTCATTCTTTAGAATTTTTTTTTTCTCATTCATAACCTACATTTATTTTTTGGTTTCATTGTACAGGGGAGCAAATACATACTACCTGCCAGGATATAAGTAAACCAGTTAGAATAAAATGTGAAACACAGTTCCTTGTTGGTGACATAAAATTATCACTAGAACCAGAATGCAAACCCGATTGTCAAGAAGGAGCTATTGAAACTGACTTAAACTACGTTTGCAGAAATAACTTCAACAGATCGGAACAATGTAATTACAATGCGTTTGAACGGAGGAACAAACCTGAAGAATGTTACGATATTACAAAATATATTTCTGTAAAGTATTTGTGCGCAGGTAAGTGTTTTATATTTGAGCTAACAAAGTGTCTTTCTAGCTTTGTCATTGAGGCTATGTTAGACGTCGGTTAAATATTTACAAATGGCCATACAAAATACTTTTTTGATTTTTTTTCTGCCCTTCAGCATATCTATTATTCTATTTAAGCTATCATTATGTGGTATATGTACTTAACTTAATAGAATACTCTACAATGCTGAGGTGTTTTTTACAAGTATATTTTACTTTCATAATTGGGGAATAGTCTATAACACACAAAACTCACTAAATATGACAATAGATATAAGACGATGTGGTAGAACTGCCAATGAGAAAACTATATCTTCTATTATCTATGTAAAAAACGAGAAACGAGATACGAGAATCACTTATGAACCACATCATCACCAGACAACTACTGATCATCATTCCTGACTTAGGCACAGCTGTTTTGGAATTTTTGAGTCCTCTTGCTCTTCAACTTTGTATTTGCGTTTGTATTTATAATTATTTTGATCTGAGCGTCTCTGATGAGTCTAATGTAGATGAAACGTGCGTCTGGCGTATTAAATTATAATCCTGGTACATTTGATAACTAGACAGGCTTAAATTACAGCGGGTTTATACCTTTTAGTACAAATGTATTACCAAACCTTCGTCCTTATCTGACACAATAGTATAACATCACCACATAGACAGATATACTATAAAATATCAATTGAAACGGCTTAACTCAATCACAAGACATATCAACACAAGTGAACATACACTGAATGATTAAATTTAATATATGATAGAACCCGTTTTGTCACCAAAAAAAACACGTAACAGCGAGACAAATGGACAATTGACAAACAATTTGTTGAATAAAGGAAAAAAAATCTGTCAACAACACTTATAGCAAGGTGTTGATTACTTCGGTTTTTTTACCCTTCGACATTTTTCGTGGTTTGGTTTCTTGAATTCTATTTTCTACCTCTAACACTATTGAACAGACATGTTGGGATAGGATTATGATGTGTTAACATCTAATGTATAGTAAAAACGGGAAAAAAACGTTGTAATAACTGATATCGTTGTTTTGAAAATAATTTTCTACAAATAAACACTTTGAAATGACATCGTTTTGTGTTGGGTGGTAACCTCTAAACAATGGATTGCAAAACAATGTCAAGCAAAAGCATGCAATGAACCCCTCCCCTCCCCTCCCCTCCCCCCCCCCCCCCCATTCAAACTTATTTTTCTAAGGAAAAAGAGGCTATACCAGAAAAAATATTGCAGTGTGAAGACTTTAACTTATAATCATGTTACAAGTAATTTCGTAATGTATTGATCATAAATTCACAAATTTTTATTCGAAAGCACTTGACATCCGCTTTAACCGAAGCAAATTAACTCATCATAGATCCCAAGATTTGAGTTTTGTATTTGCGCCAGACGCGTGTTTCGTTTACAATAGATCTAGACTGATCAGTGATGCTCGAATTAAAAATTGTTAAAAAGGCCAAAATAAAGCACAAGGTTGAAGAGCAAAGGGGACCGAAAATTCCTCAAAAATTTGTCAAATACAGATAAAGGTATATGTTCCATAGGTAGAAAAGTCTTAGTATTTCAAAAATAAAAGTCTTGTTTACACATGTAAAAGTCGCTTTGCTTAAACATATTTGATTTCAGTTTGGTTTTTATACGCCTTGATAGAAAAAATCAGAATTATGATAGCCGCAATTTTAAATATATACATGTATGTTGAATATAAAAGAGAAACTTCCAAAAGCAATCTGTGTTAAAAACAGGTAGATATCTAATTTGCTTCGTTTTATCGAAGTTATAGACATAGTAAAATCGCATATTAATACTTCAATTAGAATATTTTGAACAGTTTAAGAAGTTTTTCTTCATCACAATTGTTGGGTATACAAAACTGATAACAAAGCACAAACTTCTTTACGCGATTTAAAATATTATTAAAAACAAGGTCAACTTTAACCCGGAGAAATTGAAAGTTTGATCGTTAAAATATATGTCAGTTACTTTAAGAGAAGGGAAGGGAAGCGGGTATGTGTCATAGAAACAAAATCCTACATAAGAGCGGCATAGGAAGTGATAATAAAAACTGAAGTGCGGAACCAAAGTAGAAAATGTACTTTGTTTTTTACACACCTTTAAATAAAGATTCATAGATGATGTTCGAAATTAAAACTTAAAATAAACTAGACAAATACAAAGTAATAAAAAATCTAATATTTGACTACATTGTTTTGTACACAAGAACCTTCAAAAACACTTTAAGGTAAGCAGACATATTTCCCTTATCTGAAAAGGGACTACTTAAGCTGTGAAATTTCATAAGGTAAAGTTATGTGTAACAAATGAAATATTGTCTATATACTAGTATATAACATGTATAATTGTTTTGTTTTTACTTTTATGATAGTGTGGACCTGTTAAATGTGTGTTAGCTAGAAATCGGGAATAGCCGTCAATTAACATCACTTACAAGAAGATGAAAATGTTCCTCACAAAAATATTATATACCGATAACGAGATTTGGTATGGTTGCTGATGAGACTATCTGCAAAGACAAAAAAGATGTTCAAATGTACATTTCATCGTATGTTATTTAAACATGAACAAGACTTATGCAGTATGTTAATTAATGTATTTGCAGAAATAACCAAAGGAGCAGAGAAAACATCTGTTGGATCATCTATCACATATGATAGCATTGGTAGTATATTGAACTTTACTTTCTTGCTATGATTTATTTAATTTGACGTTTACTGCACGCATGATTTTTTTTAAAGTGTAAGTTTTACTGCATAATTAGGTAGATTGATGATTGGTTGATAAAACTTAACATTGGTTAATCATACATCTAGTGTTCTCCTTGATATCTTTATGTATATTGATGCACAATAATGATTATGAATGCTGTCTACATAGAAATTAGAGACCAAGCTTAGAAACAATAAGAGCTATGATTACGCTACTTGCCTTTCCGAAATTAAAAATCAGTTGAAACATAATCTGCAGCCTAGAAATTTATTTGATAAACACAAACTTGAATCAAATTACTTTGTTCAATGAGAGTTATCAAACTAAAAAAAAGAACATTGTGAATTTGAGATACATACACAAATAATACAATTTTCAATAAAAACTAGACGTACAAAACACAAAACATTAATACAACTTTGCAAGACATAAATACAAATTTGCAACTATTGGTAACTTGATTACATAAGCGGTTCTTGGCTTTCTTATATTTAGTTTGAGCATTCCTGATAATGGAAATTTCAGCAAATCCGCTTTGAACACATAAAATGTACTGATATTTGACTGTATCATATATTTCTATAACAATAACGTGTCGTTCTTTTATAAGGATATGTTAAAATTAGGATATTGTTAAATGTTTAGTCATTTTTGCTGTGTTCTAAGTAACTTGAATTTCGTTCTGCAAGACATTACAAATTGAATTAAACTTGAGATCTGTTTAGTGCAAATAATGTTTTTAAATAATTTCAGGAATAGCAGTTGGTGTTAGCGGAGGCGTACTACTAACAATCATAGTTATTGTCGTTATATTTCGAGTTAGATGGTACATACTTTCATACATTTTCATTCAATTATTGGCTTTACTTTAATACCCAGTATGAATCTAATAATACCAGCTTAAATCTTTATTCTTTATGACACACAATTAATCGCAAAATATTCATTTTGTTTTGATTTTTTACATGATTGCTTTAATCTGGGTTCAATTATATATAAGTGTTGTTTTTATGTTTTTTTTAAAACCAAAATATATACAGTCAAAGATGCTTTAATACTTAGAAATACTGGAAGTTTTTTGTCCACATGAGACAATTTATAAGACAGAAATGGAACTTTATTTTCATCAATCGAATCCACGCCGATTAAGGTTCTCCAGTCTGGTAGTTTTCAATTACTGACGACATGTTGCTAATTAACCTGATACGGTGGTTATACATGTACCACTTGAAAAGGAAATTAAAAGATATGGAAAATTAAATTGTTAGTGCTCTCATGCCTATATGTTTGTCCAAAACATCAGCATAAGGAGATGATGTATGATTGTCAATGAGACAACTAGTTCAAATAGAATGAATGAAAGTAATTAAGGACATTCGTACTGCCTTCAACAATGAGAAACACTTTATTATTTGTTATCAAGTCAGTTATAAAAACTCCGACATAAAAGTTTGAAAGTGGAAAAAAACTCAAATATGTCAGACATGAATCAACGACATCAGTGAACTTCAGGCTCTTGATTTAGAAAAAGCTTATACAAAATTTGCGGGTTGACATTTTAACAAACGCCTAAACCTCCCCTTGACCTGAAACAGTAGTGTAACAGCACGGCTTCAAACCATAAAAATCATTTAAAAGACTTAACTAATGAGATTAATTATAAAGAAGAAAAAAGAAGAAAAAAATCAGACATTAACACAGACCTAATATTTGTCTATCCTACATCCTTAACAACGAAAATGGAACTAAGTGCATATCTGAGAGTACTCACGTGTCTTGGGTTTCTTTAAACTATACCAAAGATTAACATGAGCAATATCTTATGAAAACAGAATTATCCCTGGGTTCGAAATGTCAAATTGAGTTCATCCTTGCACCGCTTTTTATTTAAATGTGTCCTTCAAAATGGATAATTGCAATATAACCTACAAACCTTACTATGTATTCAAATAGTATTTAAGAATGATTATTTTTCAATTTATTGTCATCTCTTAATTTATTTAAATATTTTACACAGATAACTACGTTTATAAATCTTCAAATGACAAAAAAGAGGCATAAGGCGAAACATATCATAAAAAAATATAATTTCATTTTAATTGAAATAATAAGGAGCAATCTGTATATTTACATGAAATTAACGTTTCTTTTTTTATAAATTTGTCAGGATCAATTCAATATTTCACTCTTTAAGGGCATACGATACAGTTACAGGGGAGGTAATGACGTTGCTAACGTAAAATGTCATTTTCGCGACGCCAAACTGTGACATATCGGGAGAAGATGCATTTTTCGACTGATTTTTGTCATTCAAACTGATTTAATTTGAAAGCGAGTGCATGGACCCCCATTTTTTAAACCGACATTATTTTTTATTTTGCAGGGAGATTACGTGGACCAAATTTTCTAAACTGTAAATAGTGCAATTTATACAGCAAAAATTTTTTTCTCACTTTATGACCATTTGATAAATATGAGTTATTTCTGAACAAAAATAGCATAAATTTTTAGAAAACTTATAAAATACAGAAATTACAAATTATTCAACAAAAAACAATTTGTGTTTATCTTTTAAAACAAAAAAGTTATGTCTTTCTTTTGAAAAGGAAAATACGGCCACAAATCCGAATTTTGAGCAAATATACAAAATTTCGACCTCTTTTAACTCAAAAAGTAGCACGTGAAGGTATATTTTTTATTACATATTTGATTTAATCAGGTAAAAAATAGCCTATGTAAAAATTTTCATCAACATGTAAATACGGAATTAAAACTGTATCGTATGCCCTTAAATCGACCTGTGCCGGCAACTCTGTTTAAAAATCCTATTTACCTATCATGTTTTATTTCAGGTCTAATAGCTGTGATTGTGTGACGAAAAATATAACGTCTTTCAGGAGAAATGAACAAGAAAGTAGAATTACAGAAACTGGTGTCTATGAATGTTCAAATATTTCCTCGAGATTATCTGACCACGCTTATGACTCGTTTGAATGTGCAAATTATTACAACATGAACAATGTTCCTAATTCCTCTACAATTGAACATCATTGAAGTGACAGATCAATATATCAATCATTATGAAGTTGAGCCACCGTTTCCTGTAACCTCCAACTTCCACATACTTATTATATGTAATTTGTAGAATTATCTTTGTAATAAAATAAACTTTTAAAGTTCAATCTGCAGTATAAAACGGAAACATGAGAGTCAATATGAAGGCACTGGTACAATACACAAACGATTCGGTTTCAGAAACATGAGGAATGTATTAATAAATTGAATTTCAATCATCATTAAATGATTTTCATAGTTTGATCAGTCAAAAATTTGGGACAATCACCTCATACATTTTTTTTTCGAATTTAATAGTTTGTTCATGTTTTGGTCCATTTTATATCGTTTAATAAATGTGGTAATGTGATTCAAAGATGTCATATAATATATATGACTGCCTAATATAACAACACAAAGAATGATGCTCAAAGTTCTTATATCCAGTTTGAAGATACTTACCAAGAAACAACACACACAATGTAAGAATGATCGTGTAGCTCATAAAAAACATTTCCATCTAAACATGCATCATCTGCCATGCAAATACTGACTCAGTCAAAACATCTCGATAAGATCAGTAAGGTGATATTTCAAACGTGCTAAACGTAATAGTTCATAAGTCCAATTTAGGACTCCAAACTGATTGTTCTTTGGTCATACTTCTGATTGGTTGTTCTTATTTTAAGTCAAATGGTTTATCACAAAAATTCAATCATTACATAACAACGACCATTTTGCCGCCTCTAGAGTGATAACGCTCCTGTTTCCAATAGGTATAGTGAATACAACTTTTTTTATGAGTCTTATGTACACGAAACGCGCGTCTGGCGTACTAAATTATAATCTCGGTACCCTTTTTGGATCCTCAATGCTCTTCAACTTCGTACTTGTTGGGCTTTATAAATATTTTGATATGAGAGTCACTTATTAGTCTTATGTAGACGAAACGCGCGTCTGGCGTACTTAATTATAATCCTGGTACCTTTGATAACTATTATGTTGTGTTCTTGGTTATGTACCTAATACGATTCTACACTGACAGTACATTTTATATGTTTTTTTCATATTTTATCTACCACAAGGAATGAAAAATGAAATTGTTTTGAATATCACTTCCAAGAAGCTTTAACTTTTCCGAAACCATTAATGATGACGAAAGTAGGCATACATAGTATGAAATTAAATGCAATAAATAATGGCCGATTCTTTTTTTCCCCGAATGATTTTTAATTTGGCGCTGTAAAACCTAAGGTTAATGCATTACATATTGATTCCATCAACATATACTCCTGTTCTGTCTTTGGTGCGAATGATGCCTGCAAAATAACAAACGTTTAATTTCATGATTATAAAAAAACATTAAAAATCACTTGTGTTTCATGATATTTTGTCAATGTTTATTCGTCTTATTATATATACCTTCCCTAAAGTTAGATTATATGAAACCATCTTGATTTATAACCATATTCGACAAAAGTTTATTATTTTTTATTTAACCGAAACCATTTCAAAAATTAATTGTTATATATCATGTAAGTACAACATCATTGACTATTTAGCTGATTAAACCTTCGAAGACTAAAAGTCCACCAGCAGTGGTAACGACCCAATGCTTTTAAAATTGAAAACAACATGTTACAATGTTATTATACGTCTTACGCATTTTCTGGATTCGCACTCATCAGTAATTATTTGAACAAATGAATACCCTTAATTTGTAACAGATAGATTTTTCAGTCATTAGAAAAACGCAGTTTTGATAAATAAAAAGAACAAAAGAAATATTCGTTAAATAAAAAGCTTCGATGGTAATGGCAACAATTCAGACTCTTTTTGAAATATATTTGTGGCTCTTAAAATATTTTTTTATGAAAAAAAAAAAGGAGACATAAAAGGCAGGAATCTTAAATAAGCAACATGATATGCACAATTGTAACCTTTGGCATATGTATTATTTTACCTTCTAGACATTTCTAGGAATATGATTGGTTAAAAGCAACCGCTTAGAGACTGTATATTCCATATTAGGTTAGTAGGGTTCCATATTAGGTAAGTAGGCGGAGCTTATTTCAATACACCATTATCAGTGGTGTAACATTTTTATAACATTACGGTATTGAAAATAATCTTAAAGGCGATGAAATTGACAATGAACGATTGAAATAATGTCATGAAACACATTTCAAGCTAACAAATTGTTATTGTTGGCATTTGTTTTTTGTATACACCAATGGAAGAATGTTCTCAATACTATCGAAATTGAAGAATTGATAAATTTAAAAGGCCACTAGTCTAAATACCATATGTAAAGATAGTCGGTAAGAATAATTCGTTACATAGTGGGGTTGTGACGTAATACGATATATATGGGGTTGTTGAATTCTATATGGGGATTCGAGCTTCGCCTTCTACCAAATGGAATTTACTGATCCAATATATATCGTTTTAGGTCCCTAGCACACTATGTAACTAATAATACAAGAAACGACACATTTTAATAGAGGAACAAACTGAAGAAGATTTTAGAAATGTAATTCTCATAACGAGCTTTTAGAAAATAAAACAAGCGGGGTCGTGTTTTGCTACAAAAACAAAATAAGCAAATCCCTTTCATTTATCTATATACCAATATTAAGAAATATAAAATTCTCGTTAACAAAACGGTAAACTTTCTTTGTCGGTAGAAAAGATGTCTAAATAATAACAGCTAATACCCCATTATCCTTTATATCGATTATCAACTTATATTTGTAGTGAAATGGACTATTAATTTCACAGAAAACAATTGTAGTGTTAGATAAAGGCAACAGTAGTATACCGCTGTTCAAACTCATAAATCCATGGACAAAAAACAAAATCGGGGCAACAAACCAGAACTGAGGGAAACGCACCAAACATAAGAGGTGAACAACGACACAACACTACAATGTAACACACACAGAAACGGACCAAGCATCAGACAAAATCCCACTAGAACAACAAACATAATATCAAAACCAAATACATGAATATGGGATAGACAAGTACCGTGACACGTCTTATCGCAATGTGAATTTACACTCAAAAATAAGAGAAAACAAACGACGCAACGTTAAAATGTAACACACACAGAAACGAACTATAATATAACAATGGCCATATTCCTGACTTGGTACAGGACATTTTCAAAAGGAAAAAATGGTGGGTTGAACCTGGTTTTGTGGCATGCCAAACCTCGCACTTTAATGGCAATGTTAAATATAACATAGAAATGACAACATAATATTACAGGACTACAATACAAATAAATAGGAAAACGTGTTAGACAAAGAAACACATGATTAATTGATAACAAAAAGCATCAGGTTTTAAATTCAATACGCCAAAAACGCGCCTCGTCCACACAAGACTCACCAGTGACACCCAGATATAAAAGATCGAAAGTGAAAAAAAGTACAAAGTTGTACAGCACTGAAGATCAAAAGTTGAAAAAGGTTGTGTCAAATACGGCTTTGTTTTTAAGCTTGGGATAAGAACATCCTTATCATTTAGAACAATTAATGCTATTGCAAACAGTAAATTTTATTAAATGAATATAATAGATATACATAATGAAACTGAAGTATTAACTAATTATAGAAAACAAACACGAATACATAATGCAAAGACCAACACAATAGACACACCCGGCTCAGTCCTGGCTTCAACGCAATAAATCATAATAATGACGTCACATACGATGGTGAAAAAGCACGAAAATTACGTCACATTTGAATCTATGAAATTTGAAAACGGATCATCAAAAAATGAAAAATGACGTCACATTTGAATGAATAAGATAGAATTAGGATTGATTTAAGATTATATTTGAACTAAATACTAATATTGCATTTAATAATAATGCACATTTTAATACTTATAAATAGCAAACTAAAGAAGCAATTAACCATTTATTATAAAACTATGTCCGGTTTGTTTTGAATCTAACTTCAAACGTAAAATATCGTACTGATTACGTTGAACAAAATCTAATGCGGTGATTAATTTTCTTTACCATAACACATAAATATAATAGAAAAGACGTTAACACATTTGACAAAATCCGATGAGAATTACAAATATAACATTAAACATTTAAACTAAATACATGAACTTGGGATAGACAAGTACCGTAACACGTCTTATAGTAATGCGAATTCACACAAAACAGTCACAATCGGGAATTGTTTGGTAATTAAAAGATTAGACGACATAATGACAAACCACAATCTACCATGTGGTAAAAATGTCCTCAGCTAGTTTGGTTAAAGACACATCGTATGGATCCACCAATTCGTGATGGTGTCCATAAAATTTACGGAGTGTCAATTTTAATCTGTCCTCCTCATAACTTTGTTGGAGCAGTTTGTTTTCTATATGTAAGTTTATGGATTAAAATGATTTTCTAGGAAAAGATATTTTCCTAATAGTTCGAAATGCAACTTTTGTATGGTGTTTTTGTGTTATTGTGCATTAAATAAATGGCACATTTGTGTATTTTTGTCTTTTGTTTTGCTTATGTGCTTTGTCTCTATTGTATATTTTTGTTGACAATTTTTTTTCTTAAAGTACTTTCGATTATAACGCAATGTTGATTGATGTACCCTTATATTTTCATAAGTTAACATATTATGTCTGGATTTTTTTCACACATTGTTGGCATGTACAAATGTATAATGAAATTATATGCGACTGTCATACCAGTGAGAATTTTAGCTAGCTATAAATTCAGGTTTAATTTACCATGTTTTAGATAACAAAACAATGCCTGTACTAAGTTAGGGACTTTTTGTTTTGAATTGTCCTAGAATTTCGGGTGTTTTCAGCAACTTTTTACGAGTTAACTTTCATTCAAAAAGCAAAGGGGTAAATTAAAGAAATATGAAGATAATGGGATGATTAAACTCAGTAAAATATTTGATAGAAATAGGAAGGAATGTAAGAAAATGTGATCATAGGCCGGTATATTGGCTACAGGAAAACGTATTTGTATTAAATCTATAAAAAGGTTAATGAACATCATGGTTAACCGGAATTTATTTGTATAGTATATTTAACAAAAAAGTCACTATACTTTTCTATTAAACACTTTTATGTCTTTCACTTCACTGATCTAAGTTGTCGATTTTATCTAATACATGTTAAATTTTCCGTTTTCATAACTCATCCATAAAAACCAATACGTGTGACATTTACCACTTCCTGAATGTTACTACATTAATATGTTATATTAAAAATGTATACCTTGTGGATAAGGGAACTTTCATTCTTATATATTTTGTGTTTTTACATATCACTAATTCATACAACAGGTAATATTACATTTTTTTTTTAAATATATGTGTCCTTTGATCGTTTATAACTTTCATACCGTGTATTATTCACTATAACTTCTATGCAAAGTATGTTTTTTAGTTCTTCTTTTTAACTTTTATATGTCAAATATAGAGATTTTCGATTACGAAAGTACGTTGATGCTTCATTGCTTCATTTAAAAGTAAATGCTGATACCTCGGTAATATCACATATAGTTTTGTTTTGTTTACAACAAACCTGTCGAAATATAACAGGTTATATGGTCTCCAAACGATTTTACAATAAATATAAGAAGATGTGGTATGAGTGCCAATGAGACTACTCTCCATCCAAGTAACAATTAATAAAAGTAAACCATTATAGTTCAAGGAACGTACAGTTAATGAAGTAATAAAGACCTACATGTAGTTCTACGTACTTTATATAATAACTAAATAGTACAAGAAATCTCGAGTGGTGAGCTTGAACCATATGTAACATCCACATCTCAGACGAAATAATTGTGTGACGGAAATGTCTATTGTCTTGTTTCACGAAATGTATATTTTGACATGGTATACATACAAATCCTGCTGTCTTTATTTTTACGCTCTGAGTCGAGTGATGTCTTCATAGTCCACAGGTTGACAGTCAAAGGAGGCCATGTCACTTATTCAACAATGATATGTCATACCACTGACCCCATTGGTCAATCGAACATGTTGAATGACTAATAGTCATTATAATCTGTCGAAATAAACAAACCTTACTAGAGATATAGCGCAGTATTCATAACTTTATATAGCCGAAAAAGTTTTATTGTAAGTAAATGAAAAATTTTGAAAAATAACATATAATGTAAAAGAATGGATTTTCTTTTGCTGTTTTGCATCTTGACAATAAACAAAAATCAATTCACATTTGTCAATATATAAATTAGCAGGATATAAAAGTCGAATACGGAATATAAACCGACATGAACTTACTATACAACGTAAAGACAAAAATGCAACATTTACAAAATAATGCCAAAAAAATAAGGCGACTTTATTTTACCGATGTTCAAATATCGTAAATAGATTGACAAGAGACAAATGAAGATACATGTAATATTATGAAAATAGGGAGAAGATAATGAACTCTTGAATGATGCGAGATATAATGCTAAAAGTTTGATAAGGTAAGCGTGTCATAGTCTTCATGAACTAGGGCACCATATAATTTTAAAGAAACTCTCCTACAAACATTTAATAAAATTAAAGCGAAACAACTATTCTCACAACTGATACATCGGTAAATGTTAAGGTATAATGCTTGGTCCTTTTCTGTGTGTGCTACATTGTAGTGTTGTTTTGTTGTTCTCCTCATATATTTAATGCGTTTCCCTCAGTTTTAGTTTGTTACCCCGATTTTGTTTTTTGTCCATGAATTTATGAGTTTGAACAGCGGTATACTACTGTTGCCTTTATTTATAATGTATATTTTTAGTATTTAATATTTTTGAAATAAAATAAATACTCTTCCATCCAACTACAACAAATACATTTTGTTACAGACATTACAGATGAAGTTATATACTGTCTTCTTGAGTCGTTTCATTAAAACGCATTGAATTTACACTCGTACTTTACTAATATGAGACAGGCGTTACCTGTGAAAGGGGACGAAGTCCGTATCATTTTTTTAACATATTGTTATGTTTAAAAAGAAACGGAAATACCTTACCGTTTCTAATGTTGGTCTTTTTCTAAGGGATTTTAGATGTGACGTCATTTAGTCATTACGTCGTTTTCAATGTAAACAAAGAACGAACGTGTTTTTTTTTTTTTTTACATCAAAGAATAATTAAAATGAAATTGTAAATGTACGCATTTCTATATATTACTAGACTGATACATATAAAGTATCCTCAAAGTCTCATGACAAATGAGACCGAAAGAAAGGAAAAGATTTCTGCGCAAATTTGAAATTGAAAAGTTAGAAAATAAAAAGTTTGAGTTTATAAGAAGAGTGAAATTATTAAAAAAAAATTCTACATTAATTGGGGACTTCGTTCTCATACAAAATTAAATTTGGTAAAATGTAAAATCACAAAAACACTGACTGAACTACATGTACGAGAAAATTCAAAACGGAAAGTCATAACCCTGACTTGGTGCAGGCATTTTTGTAATAGAAAATGGTGGTTTAAACCTGGTTTTAGAAAATATTTTATAGCTAGCAATTAGTTACAGCTAGTTTTCAAAAAAACAATTAATATTATCTATAATTGTAGAATATGTTACGACGATACGTTATTCAGATGAATATACAGCAAACATCTCATGTGGGAATAATTCTCAAATACACATAAAGGACATTGATGTTCAGGAAGAGGAAACAACTTGTCGCAAAAACACGTGTTATTTAAATTCCATTGATAAACATTCAATACAAGATAATTGTAATGGTAAAAATTCCTGTTTGGTTGATTTTAACTTTACATCGACCTGTTTACGGGAGTTTAGATACATGAACTTGTCCTACACATGTAGACACGGTATGTAGTTTCTGTATATACTATTTGTGTTTCCGTTATTAAGCTCACTTGATCTAAAAGACAAGTGAGCTTTTCTCATCACTTGGCGCCGTCGTCGGTCGTCTACGCCTGGAAATGAAGATAACATCAGTAACAAACCTGCCAAAAGACATCTAACATCGGTATTAACTATAGCTGTCGTCGTTTACTTTTAAGGTATACTTATAATTAAATTGATTATTTGGTCAGTTTGAAAGATTATATAACATGTTGTAAGTTATAGTTGATTGGTCAGAATCGCTAGTCATTATGTTAATGTATGGACTCACCTACCTCTCTTTATGTGTCACAGATAGTCATACATAAGTTAACTTTAACTATCAATAACATGACTGTTTATTCAAAAGGCAAAACAAATTAACGAATTAATCCTCGCTCCCGCAATAAAAAATGAACTGAAACAACACACAGATTTCAAAACAAAGTTGTAATGTTTGCAGTGAAATAGATTTAACTGTTCAGAATCCACTCAAGCAGAACAGGATAACATATTTCAGTAAGCAGATCCTGCTCCACTTGTGGCACCTGTTGTGTTGCTTATGTTATTACAAATCCGGTAAATAGTCTAATTCGGTAGATCACATTCGTGAAAAGGGAATTGTATAGTAGTTACGACATAAGGAACATATCTGATATAATGTGAAACGGATATTTCCATAACGGCCAACCAACTCGTGATGGCGTCCGTAAAATTTACGAAGGGGTGATTTCAAATTCACAATTTGAAAACCTTGGTTTGATAGCTTCCATTTAAGCAACAACCCTCTATCGAGGTAATCATGATAGAAAATACAGGCCCGAAATATGTATCAATTGGGAGATATATACTCCGTATGTTTGTGCTGCTGGAATGTTGCTACATAGAAATGGAAAGTTCATAATTGGAAATCCGAAATCATCTCTTTTTTCGTTAAGTTTTGTTTTCAACCGACCCTGATTGTTAATTTCTAGATGTAAGTCAAGATATAAGGCAGACTCAACTGTATCTGTAGCAGTCTTTATCTCTAGTTCGATGAGATAGATTTGTTCAACATAGTCACCAAATTTTGTATTATTTAGTAAGCGATCATTATCTATATATCGGAACGTCAAGTTAAGGGTATTGCTAACTTCTTGTCTTTCTTCCTAAGAAATTCCTGTATGAAGTCGGCATGAAGAGGCACAATTTGTTCCTATTGGAATTCCAACTAGTCCGGCCGATCGGTGAAAAAAATGCTCAAAGAATGAGGAAAGCACCAATTTTTGCTTGATAGTACATTTTTGTGTACTGAGCAATTTTAGCTATGGACCCACCCTCAAAATTCAAAATGGCGGCTTATTTCAAGATGGCTGCCGTACGTTCTAAAATATTTTCCAATATTGCACAAACCACAGTGGATTTGATGCTAGAAGCACAAAAATCAATATATTTGTATGACTTGGTGTACTTAGCAAGATTTTGTTTTGATCTATCTTTGAAATACAAAATGGCGGCTATTTTCAAAATGGCCGCCTTGAAAAATAAGCAAATATTCATTATTGAGAATTGACCTGAATATAAGCATTTTATTGAAGTAAAGTGTCATTTATAGTATCTGTCCCAGTTCTGTCCTTTTTGATTTTGCCTTCCTTGTCATTTCATACACAAAGTAGTTGCTTTCATAAAAAGCTGCAGTAGTAGCTTTCATTAAAAGCTGCACTGTTTGTTGTCTTGAGTCATACATAAAAGCTGTGGTTTGGGATTTATCTGCCTTAAGATATTATTCAGTGCCTATCTTATTTCTTGGGTCGCAATATTTTGCTATTTGAGATATTAAACAGTGAATTGAGAATCATTTAAACACATATCAGTGAAATGGCAGGAATTGAGGACAACACGGACAAGAACATTAAAATGGCAGAAGCTGAATCACTTGGGGATATTGAGAAACCCAAAGCTGAAGACATTTTAACAGAGGACAGCTCAGAAATTACTATTAAACTATTGTACGAGGAATGTTTAGTAGATAGAAAATCTAATGCTTAAAGAACAGTTGAGATTTAACGCAATATAAAACAGAGCGAAGCGCGAATTGATAAAATATGTATTGGTCTCATTACGTTTTAATTTGAACAGAAAGAGGCACTGAATATTAATAACGAATAGATGAAATAAATATCTCGGCAACTTCAGCAGTCTGAAGACATGGCTAGTAATAATTGCTTGGCGGAATTGATGGTAAGACCAATACGATATTCAATGTTGTGGTGAGATGAATGGACAAGCTGACAACAACTGAGGAAGGAGACACAGTTCAATTTATAAGTGCATTTGAACAGCAGGGTACCTTCCAACAACTGGCATCTGTTGTAAATGAATTATTGGACAATCAAAATAATGAAGTTAAGATTCCTGCAATGGACACATCATCTAAGCCAAAATGTGACCTTAGCCAGTACAACGGAAGTTTACAAAAAGTACACAACACAATCCATGCCTTGGGTCTTTCCCCAATTGTAGTTCGCATGAACCATCAACCTCACCAACTCTGTTGAAGGTGTCTTCACCATAAGCATGATAAGTCAAAAGTCCTATGTCAGGGCCCTTGGCCCTGCATAAGACAGTTCAAATTATTCAACAACAATCTCTATTTAAGAAAATACTATAAACCTCTAGTACTAATCAAGGATACCAGCAAAAAGGCTTATGTGTCTTCTTACGCACACTTACCATTTACTATGAGTCAATAATATTTAGTTAAGAGCAGCACACCATTACAAAACAATTGGCTGCAAGTGGATTCTATCAAGCTTCTCCAATGCTGAATGCAGTGCCTATACTTACGATATCATCCCCGTCGAGTTAAACGGCAAATCCCACATTTATCACTCCAATTATGACAACTTCGTCAGCTCCTGGAGCTCTAATAGGCTTCCCATAACAGCAAGCTGACTCCACTGACCGATCCAGGAAAGGGAAGAGGAAATCAAAAGAGTGTGGCAACACCTCTTCTTCAGACTCCTCAGATTGAAAATCTTGGTGCAAGGGACCGGAGCCGAAGCCCACCTCCCAAAAATGCAAAAACTCAATTGAAGAGGATCCATGACTTGGGCGGCGTTCATTTACCAATTCGAACGAACTGTCGGTAGATGACAATGGTAAAACAGGAAAAATGTGTGTAGGCCCCAGATTGCCAGGCTGATGTTGGCTTTGAGTACGCTCGCAAGGTAAACACAGATGATGATTCCAAGGCTTTAAAAAAAGCATTCATTTGAAGCAGCGCTTCAGTAAGAAAGATCAGACCAGATTGAAACTATAGCAATCCGTCGAGGATGTAAAGACAAAGATTATATAACACATGTTATAGAGAGGAACCCAGAAACATTAAACAAGGCGTTAAAACAACTGAAAACCTTAATAGCAAACCAGATGGTGATATTTGGATCAAAAAGTGACCAATTATGACCATCGACAAGTCTACTTTGCTGATGGCGCAGTATCACCGATCGACAAAAAAATATGAGCAGTCCTTTGGATAATGAGGTGCATAACTTCACACAAATTGTCACAAAACTAGCTGATGTTATGCTTTCAACTAATCAGCATAACCGTGGATTGGCCGATTAATATAACCTCGGTTCTTCTGATCCAGTAATCATGGAAGATCACCAGTTAAGTGGAAGATCACCTGATCAATATACACGTGGAAGATCTCCTGAGCAATACAATCGCGGTAGATCGCAAGATAGAAATACACCCAACCTTAATGCCTATCGATCAGCAACACCCCCACTAAGCTAGAGATCATATGGCCCCTAAAGACAACGGTTCGCATCTCCACGGACAAACTCCAGAAATCCAGTTTATTTCAGACAACGGTCACCTTCACCAGGATACGGAGCAAATCAAAGTGCAACCCCAACAATAGAGTCTTAAAACAGCAAAGGGTCGGGCCAGTAGGCCAACGCACGATTCCAAAGTCTATTGGCCATGAAACATCACCTCACCACAAAATCGATCAGATGCCAACGTCCTCGTCAGATATTGTCATCAGACGAACCATGTGAAAGAGTTTAGCAGTAAGAGGTACTATACATGACCAGAATGTGAGCATGATTGTTGACACTGCTGCAATGATAACATTAGTAAATGAGAAATTAATTCCGGCAAAAAATTTGAGATTTGGAGAACGTAGCGCTACGTGGTGTTGGTTAACAGCTTGTTATTGGGAAGATTATAAAGAACGACTCTCGACATTAATAGAGTACACATACAATGGGATGTGTGCAAAGAGCCATTAACAGACGATGTTATACTTAGGGTAGATATTTTGGACACACTGAGCGCAGTGATAAACCTGAGTACTCCCACAATTACCATCAACAATAAAGTGATAAATGCAGCATTTGTTAACAATGAAAACGAGATTTCAACTCAGCAAGTTTGCATAAAACGAACCATCACAGTTCCGCCAAACTCAAAAATGACTGTTACCATTAAAACTAATAAAAGTGCTGACCAGGAGTGCATTCTAGGACCATGCTCTCTGAATAGTTGCGAATTTGTTTCGCACGTAGTTGGAAAAAGAAATAGTTGCCCCTTAACCGTTTTAAGTGAAGGCAATCGTCTAATCCCCCTGAAGAAAGGTACACCTATTGATTACATAGAATAATTTGACGATGCAGTGGGTATGGCAGATGAAAACTCGATAAATGACTCAAGACGTGGCATTGAAGAGACACGAGACAGGTGCACTCGGCACTGCCTCAAAGTTCAGATGAGTTACCTACTATTCCACCACATTTAACCGACATATACTAACTTTCAATCGACTCGTTTAAACCTATTTCATTCCAACCATTCAAACTGAAAGCGTTTAAAGAACAATTACAATAACATGTAACATATTGATTAACATTTTGAATTTCTCTTTTTGTTTTTGTATATGCAGCCATATTTGTAAATGTTTGTGTTATAGAAATAACCAAATATGTTTTTTCTATATTTTAAAATTAATTGATAACAAATTTAAAAACATGAAGTCCATTTTTAAAGAATCATTACTTTCATTTCCGAAATTATATAGAATACCTATAGGACAATCTTGATATTTATACCGTTTTTCCGCCATCTTGAAAATGGCAGCCATATTGGATTTTTCAGAGTGGGTCCATAGCTGAAATCAAAGGGTATATAATCAAGAACTACTATGCAAAGTTTCATGCTTTCCTCATCAAGTGAGCAATTCTGCTCTATATCTGCACCAGTCGACCGGACTAAACAGGCTGTTGAAAAACACGTCCTCCAAGCGTAACAAATATGTTGTCAATCAAGAAATCTAGCATCTTGATAATGTCAGTTTCAGAGAATTTTTTTATGAAATCAGAGTGATTCTTTACAAAGTAGGATTTATCCCTCCACAAGACAAGATACTTGTATCTACGTTCGCCATTCTTTTTAAAAGTATTTCAAGTATCTGTGGATACATATGTTGTGTACAAGTTGTAATGTTGTATAAATTATAATTTGTACATTTTTTTTGTACAAGTTATCAGGGTTTTATGAAGTGCTAAACGCAAATGGATGATGCAAGCACACAGTCTTTTGTTTCTCATATTTCTGTCATATTTCCACAACAACATGATAAAGTCTAATTATAACATTGTAACAAAACATTATAAGAACATAGAAAGACTTTTTTTAATGCACATAATTTTGATATAAGGAGAAAAAATGAAATTAGAAATTAAACCATTCAAGTGTCCTCATTTCCAGTTTGTAGACAGAAAGAACAGCACCAAGTGTTAGGATGAGATATAACAAATTTGTATTTAAGACATTAAACTGATATGTTTTAGAACATAAACATATATCACATGGTGCAAGAAGGTATGTGTCAAAAAAAATTGTACAAAAACCCTGTAAAAATTATAATTTGTACAAACTTACATCTTGTACACAACATATACATTTATTAAAGGCTTCCATTTGATAGAGTAAACAACTCTCAAAAGATCCTATAGTTAAAGGTGTTTTAGGACCTACTACAAATGTATTTGCGAAATACACCCTGTACTTGATACCTAGAGTATTACGTATTAAATTCAACTAATTTCAGAAAACGGGACCGGTATAAGTACTTTTGAGGAGAATTTTGGTGGATGGAGAAATAAATCAGCAAACAATTACGAATGGCATCGTAGTAAATTAATTACAGACCATACTAGAGTAAGTGGTGGTAAGTAAAATATGTATATAAATTAACATCTTCACCAATATTGTACAAAAAGCACATCTATCGCGGCCTTGGTTGTCGTGTGATTCATTTTATATTTTTATAGCATTAATTTCATAAGATTATCTACACCAAAATTCACTTTTCTTAAAGTAAACACGCCGGCGTGTTATAAAAAAACTTAAGACTACAATGTCATAGATCCTTTTGTTATTCTTCAAAACACATAACATATAAGAAATGATGCATGATTGTAGGTGCATGAATGTTAATATTCTATAAATGTTGTTTTTCTTATTCAGCTGACCGAGGTTATAGCATGCTTGCAATATCCTATAATAGAACATCTGGTACAGCACGCATAAATACAACTAATGAATTCATGAGACCAGTTTGTTTGTCACTTTGGTACCATTTTTATAGCAATTGTATGGATTGCTTTTTCAATGTTTATCACACTTCTAGCGGTAAAGACACACTAATATTTTGTGAGAACGGAACTTTTATAAATCAAAGTGAATGGTACAATTTAGCTGTAGATGTAAATGGTATAGCTCCATTCAAGATAGTCTTAGAAGCAGTCTTTAAAAATAATGAATATAAAGCACCAGAAGCTATTTTGGTAGATGATACATCGATAGCGTATAGACCTTGCAAAGGTGAATATGTAATACAATTCATCGCCAAAAATACGATTATCAATTCTGGATCCATGTTGTCTTCGACAGGAGTTGAAATGATAAAAAACAAAATGAAAAGGACTTTTCGATAAATATTTTTAAGTGAAAACTGCATCAACAAAAAGTATACTTTTCAATGATATTTTGTTCCCGTTGGGATCCAAATACAACGATCAAAACTGTTGTTCTTGATATACAACTTTTAAAGAATCATGGAGCATTCAGATGCTCCTTCTTTTAAGCGAATAAAATTGAGAATGGAAATGGGGAATGTGTCAAAAAGACAACAACCCGACCAAATAAAAAAACAACAGCAGAGGGTCACCAACAGGGCTTCAATGAAGCGAGAAATTCCCGCACCCGGAGGTGTCCTTCAGCTGGCCCCTAAACAAATATATATTAGTCCAGTGATAATGAACGCCATACTAATTTCCAAATTGTACACAAGAAACTAAAATTAAAATAATACAAGACTAACAAAGGCCAGAGGCTCCTGACTTGGGACAGGCGCAAAAATGCGGCGGGGTTAAACATGTTTGTGAGATCTCAACCCTCCCCCTATACCTCTAACCAATGTAGAAAAGTAAACGCATAACAATACGCACAATAAAATTCAGTTCAAGAGAAGTCCGAGTCTGATGTCAGAAGATGTAACCAAAGAAAATAAACAAAATGACAATAATACATAAATAACAACAGACTACTAGCAGTTAACTGACATGCCAGCTCCAGACTTCAATTAAACTGACTGAAAGATTATGATTTCATCATATGAACATCAGGCACAATCCTTCCCGTTAGGGGTTTAGTATCATACCATCATAACATATATGAGAAGAACACAACCCGTGTCATGCCAACAACTGTTTTTAGAATAAATGTGTTTAGTTCCGATGCAAAGACCTTATCAGTGACTCAATATTAACGCCCAAATATGCAATCTTTAATGACTTGACAACAGTATCGTAATTATGTCCCTTCTTAATAAGTCTATTCAAAGGTTTTGTAAGTTTCTGAGGTGAATACTGACACCTTTGTGCTTTATAAAGAATATTTCCATAAAAAATTGGATGTGAAATACCTGAACGTATTAGAAGTCTGCATGTTGAGCTATATTTACGAATGATGTCTTTATACCGATGATAAAATTTAGTAAATGTTTTGACTAGTTTGTGATATCGAAAACCCTGGTGTAATAATTTTTCAGTAATACATAAATTTCTCTCGTTAAAATCTAAAACATTGTTACATACACGAGCGAATCGTACAAGTTGAGATATATAAACACCGTAAGATGGTGACAAGGGAACGTCACCATCTAAAAACGGATAATTAACGATAGGAAATGAAAAATCATCCCTTTTATCATAAATTTTAGTATTCAACTTTCCATTAGTGATATAGAAAAGGGCAGTGGTCATTGTTAGTATTAGCTTTATTTAAAGTAAGTTCAACAGGATAAGTTTCATTAATATACATACTGAAGTCGTCATTATTGAAAGCCAAAATATCATCCAAGTATCTAAAAGTATTATTAAATTTGTTTATCAGATGTTGTTTCGATGGGTCTTTGTTTATTTTTGTCATAAATTGTAACTCATAACAATACAAAAACAGGTCCGCAATAAGTGGTGTTAATGTTTTGTTGTGTTTTTTACAGTCTTTCTATGTATTCTTGTGTGAATATATGTAACTAATGCCATGGACAATTTTTACAACTGGGTTTACATGTTATAGAACATGCTACTTTAAGAATCGACGGTGACTGCGCTCGACAGCACACCAAAATGTGTTATTATATCCAATATAAACTTTTTGTCAATCAAATATTAATGATCCGAGTGTGAAAATGTTTCAGTTGTCAAACCTTTAATTAAGGGTTTTGACTTGTTACACAACTTTCACACATTTTGCACCAAATGTATCATACTGATTTTAGGCGTCTACACATTGATTAAGACAAGCATACATGCTAGCGATTTTTTCTCTCATTCATGAAATATACATTTTGTTTGTTGTATATGTATCTTTGTAAAGGAGAGCAAATACATACTACCTGCCGGGATATAAGTAAACCAGTTAGAATAGAATGTGAAACACAGTTCCTTGTTGGTGACATTAAAGTATCACTAGAACAAGAATACAAAACCGATTGTCAAGAAGAAGCTATTGAAACTGACTTAAACTACGTTTGCAGATATAACTTCAATAGATCAGAACAATGTAATTACAATGTGTTTGAACGTAGGAACAAATCTGAAGACTGTTACGAGTTTACAAAAAATGTTTCTGTCAAGTATTTGTGCATCGGTAAGTGTTTAATGTTTTAAGAAATTACAGCCTTGACATTAAAGGCAGCTTAAACTTCAAATAAATATTAACACAGGCAATACATATTACCTAATATGTCTTATAAAACGACTGCAATTTTACTGCTTGTCAAGAAATGATTAAGACAACTAAACAGAAAGAGATATACAGGTCCTTGGTCAAGACATTCAACTACCAATTAAATCCCACTACTACAACCGATTGTCCAGAAAAAAATTATGGAACTATTATAAGCCAAACCTTATAGTATACTCTTCTATGATTTTTTTTTCTTTATATATGCAGTGCTTTTGAATTGAAAGACAAAAAAATGAACACGTGTTTATCATCATAAATAGCATGTACAAGATGTATGTGTGTCCTCATTATTGCGATTTATTGTATTAATGAACCTCACAAAATAACTAGAAGATAATGTTGTCGATCCGTACGTTTGCCCGTCAATCTTTATGATAATTAGATAACCTCACATGATATTAAAGCAGTCGTTAATATATCCATGTCAGAAGAGGCATATAGTTTATAGAACACAATGGGATATCATGAGCCACAATCACTTCGTGGAAACTGTATTTCAAATATCAAAGAAACACAGCTTTTATTGGCGTTATTCAAACTAAAGATAACAAACAATGCAACCTTTACAAATGCAATCAGTGCGTATGCATGTTCAAAACGTTACTTTGAAAAATAGACTCCCAGAAGATATATTTTAGAAACAGTGATCGCGCATATCACAATACTAGGGGGTGGATTGAATAACAATGTCATTCAAAAGCATACACATCAGGAAGACCCCGTCAAACTGGTTTTCTTCGGAATAAAGACGTAATACCATTACAATATAATATATCAAAAACTTTCAAATCCTTCAGACGTTTTGGTGTGGTCTGTAAATAGGTATCCTATCAACAATGATGGCAATAATTATACCTCCTGAAATAAAAGTCAATTAAGTTCTCTTTTACAAATTTGTATTTTCAAATTCAGTTTTGACCCTCCGACTATTTCTTAAAGTCATGTTAGCAAAAATATCTAAACATATTAATTATAAACTTAAATTTTGCATATTGATAACTATTGAATACCAAAGCAATTCATTTAAAAAAAAAAAGCTTGTTAACACTTACATGTCAGATTCTATTGTTAATTGAAGAATCGAAAATCCTTAAAAAAATGTTAATGTTTAAATCAGAGTCATAAAACGAACCATCTGCCATAGTTTTCAGAAGTATAAATGTGTTGTATGAGTATATCATTTAGTATGAAAGGAGTAGTTCCGGTAAGGGTCGATTTTGGCCTCAAATTTCAGGTTCATCTGACGAAAGATTTTGGACACTCTTTAAACACTGAAGTTCACTATTTCAGTTGATTCAATTAGTTTATATGAAAGATTTTATCTGATTTAGTCATTAAAAACCCTCCGAATGAAGCTTAAAAATGAAAAATCTATCAAATATGCCCAAAAACGTCATTTTCAGATGTTTTTTGTCAAAAATGAAAGTGGCCGCACCCGTGTTCATCCTCAACCTTTTTTATATATGTTATGTATTATCATCAACCGTCAAAAATTTAACTATAATGCTTGAATTTTGAAGATTTCAGTAATTTAGCATGACTTAATGATGTTACTACACGATAAATGTACATTGTATTGTCAAAAACAGCCAATATTTATGTAGCGGAAGCATTCTACTTTCCAATAAATAACTAAAAGTTTACATTTTACCATTTTTGTAAAACTGCTATATTTTGGGGCCAAAAAGAGGTCTTACTTGACCTACACCTTTACAAATATATTAATAATTGAAAAGCCCCATTCGACTGAATTTGAACATATTGTAAGAATCAGTTTAAACGTAATTATCAAATAGGAGACCCTACCTGCAGCTACCATTGTATCTATGTATGATTTTTTTATGCTCATAAATATACTATTTTTTTAATTCAAATACTTTTTAATTTTTGGCAGATATACCAGATGGATCGTTGGAGTCTCCAGTTCAAAATTATATAATAGGTAATTAACATTGTTGTTTCTCAATAACACAATCAAAGATAGCCGAGATATACCAAAGGATTAACAAACTTATATGTCGGACACGAACTGACGAGGCCAAAACAAAACCAGTTAGCTATAAAACAAGGTTCATTACACCATTGTCTCCATAAGAATATTCCTTTACCAAGTCATGAATATGACAGTTATTATCCACTTGCTTCACGTGTTAAAAGTTTTTGATTTTGGCATCGCATAGGGTACTTTCCGTTTTACATTTTCCTCTGAGTTTTTTTCTTTTTTTTTTTTTGGTATATTTCCTCTTAACTGTAGATTTTTGTGCAATGCAAAACATTTTTTTCTTCCAATATTCAACTTGATATAAAACTTCTTTTCCCATCGAGATTTCACGCATACAGGTACCATTTACAATCTTTGAATATATGCAGGTGATTAAAATACTGTGGATTCACTATTATTCGTTTGATACCAATGTTTGTGAATTTCGAGGGTATAGGTGAACACCGAAATTAATTATTCAACACAATACACAATTTCAATCAAGTAATATGCAGATTTTGGCAAAACCACGAAATCAAATATCCACGAACATGCAAGTTTTCCTGAACTACGATAATTGGCACCCACGAAAATAAATGAATTTCGAATAATGTACGAATTGTAGAAGCTTGCATATGGCAATTAAACGACATATCTATCAAGGCACCACCATTTTGTGATTTTGTTTATCAATTGATTCTAAATCAAGTAGTCATCATAAATCAATCGCTTTTGATAAACCAATCAAATAATATAAGTACTCCTCAGAAATGCGTGATATTCAATTTCCTCATCAGCAATTCCCATTTAAAGTTGAGACAGTATTACAATTTACACCCTGACAGTGTGCGTTTTACAGTAAACCACCTATGCTGGTTCATGTTGAACAGATAAACTTAAGGGCATACGATACAGTTTTGATCCCGTATTTAAATTTCCATGAAAATGTTCATGTAGGCTATTTTTTACCTGATTTAATCAAATATGTAATAAAAAATATACCTTTATGTGCTACTTTTTGAGTAAATTGAGGTTCAAATTTCAGATATTTTCTCACAATACCGAATTGATACGTATTTTTCCTTTGGATAGAAATACATAACTTTTTTGTTTTAAAAGATAATTACGATCTGTTTTTGTTACATTATTTTAATTTATGTGTTATATAAATATTGTATAAATTTGTACATTTTTTTTTTTTACAAATAACTCAAATTTATCAAATGATCATGAATGTAGGGAAAAAACGTCATTTTTTCTGTACATTAATCAAATTTAAAAAAGTTGCACTATTTACGTTTTCAAGAATATTGGTACACATAATCTGTTTACGTAATCAAACCAAATGTCATTTTAAAAAACAGGGGTCCATGGATTCGTTTTCAAGTTAAATCGGTTTGAATGCTAAAAATCAGCCTAAAACTGAATCTTTTCCCGATTGACGTCGCAAAAATAACAATTTACGTTAGCAACGTCATTACCTCCCCTGTTACTGTATCGTATACCCTTAAGAAGTAACACCACCTAACAAAGATGACATACAAAAAAATAATAACGATTATAGGGGCTACGTTTTCTGTAGTGACATACAAAATGCATATTATCGATTGCATTCGGGACAAGAACTTTTTGCATGGTGTTTTCTATTCCGTTAAGGGGTTGTTGTTCACTGTTTGCCATATTAGTTGTCAAATGTAAGTCAATGTACACTTAAGAATAGTACCATATCACGAATAAGGTTAAATCATGATGGGTAAATTTGATATAGACGTTCATTATCTGTTTTTTAAGGAATAGCAGCTGGTGTTAGTGGAGGAGTTATTCTTACAGTTATAGTTGTGGTTGTTATATGCCTCATAAAAAGGTATACAATTGTTAACATAATATATATTATAACTATCATCTTAATGTCAATGTTTGTTTACCTTTTTTTTATCATGTGGTTTTCCTCCCACTTGAGATGTGAGGTTGACGAAGTATCAAAGTTATTGTTATTGAATGAGTAAAAGCTGTCGGCGAATTTAAGGATGGGAAGACATAATTTATTATTGGTATATTTTATAGTAGCACTAGTACTTAGCCGTTGAAGTGTAAGAAACATATCTATTGTAAAATGTTAAGTATCATATGACTTCCAGTTTGTATTCGACAATGTTTATACGTTCTACATGTCGTAACACAGTTAGGAGACATGTTCTTCATTAATGAAAATTCGGACTAAATCTGCAAATCTATTAACTGACTAAACATGATAAGTGCTTATGCTTACCTTACTCACGAGTTCATTTTGTACTTAAATTCGCCAGTATGGCACAAACAAATACATGTATTTTGTTGATTATCAATTTTTTTTTACAGATCTATACCTGGTAAACAGGAGGCTAGTTTCGGTAACGACAACAAAGCTTTTGATGAATTGCAAAATTACGACAAAAGTCAACAAAAAATAAACTTGTCTCAATCTTCCAGTCAGGATATAATTACACCAACCGATACAAATTTACATAAACCAGAGCAGTTGAATCGGGATGGTCAAGAATCAGCCGATCTTTATAATATGTCTAATGAAGATGGGACTTACGATGTTTCCGGTAACGAAAGACAACGAGGAAACCCGAATGATAACAATATATACAGTCACACGGCAGACAATATTTATGATTCCGGAAGTCATCACACTTTACAGGACAGAAATGACGAAACGTATGATCATTTTTTCGGACAGCAAACAGAAGATGAATATGACACTACTGCTCGAACGTGACGTAAAAGTAGACATTTTTCCGGTAATCAGCTGATAAAGTAAACAGCTACGTTCTCATACATTTAAATAAGTGTAGTGAAACTTAATTAATCTTTCATAGATGAATGATGTATTTTCATTTAAAAAATCTTCAAACACTAAAAAAAGTATATATCATGTATATTATTCGTTGACTGCAAATGCAAATAATTGCATTACTCCTTTGTTTAAACTAACATGAGTTTAAGCATTTTCACATAGCTGAATTAAATTGATTTGTTTAGTAATGTTCTTATAAAAAGATCTTTATTTTTCATTTTTTTTTTCATAACCTATTGTTTGATTGTGTTCTAAATCAAATGAAAATTCAGAAAAATTCGGCTGATACTTACTTTTCCATTTCGAAATGATATCTCTTCACGTGTTTCGGTATACTATAGTTAAGAAATTATTGCGATGTTTTTTTTATTACAGCGAAAAATGGGAAACGTTATAATCGCAATAATTTAAACTCGCGTTTTGAAATTTTTTCTAATCAATTCGCAGCATTTTTCTCAATATTGCAAAATATAAAATCTCAGTTTAGCTAAAATTACAAAATCGAAATAATAAATGCACACAATAATTTCTGAATTCACAGTATATACATCCTTAGTTTTAAAAATATGAATTTTATTGTTTCTGATTCAAATAAATCGAGAAAAGCGGTTTTGGGGATTTCAAAGTAACAGGTACACAATGTAAATACTAAAACTGCACTCAATATCAATTATCTTTTTCATATTTAACGCAGTGTTAATAAAATTTTACATTTGAAATTTCTTTTATTAGTTTACTTGTGAATGACTTGTAGATGATACTAAATGACACCAATGTAAATTATATTACAGTAACAATCCTTATTTAGATTTAAAACACAAACACATCATTGGTTATATTAAGAAGCAGGATGTCAACGGTTACAGTAATGATATTACGGTAATTATGGCCATTAAGCATGTCCAGTGATCATATGAATAAAGTATTTTAAAATTTAAAGGTGTTTCTACAAATTTTCAGCCAATTCCTTGTTCTTCGTCGTACCTAATGTAAGCTTTTGTTTGTAATATATACTCAATATTTTGTGTCTGATACACTTATTGTGAACATGAGGAGACATGAAATGATTACAAATGAGACAGTTATCAACAAAGACACAGGACGCAGCTAAAGCATTCATAGGGGAATGTAAGGCATTAAATAATGGTAAAATCCATGCCGTAAAGTAAGCCTCACAATGCCTTAGCTACACAAAATATTAAATAATTTCGCTATACAAAACAAAATATCTGTTAGTATGAACTATTATGATTA
The DNA here is from genome assembly GCA_019925275.1 of Mytilus edulis. NCBI lineage: Eukaryota > Metazoa > Mollusca > Bivalvia > Mytilida > Mytilidae > Mytilus > Mytilus edulis. The sequence goes on along the minus strand of CM034356.1, from coordinate 35,799,835 downwards.
ATTTTGTATTTATTCGCTTTACTTGAATTCTCAGTGTATAACATGATAAATCAGGTGAAATACTAAAATGATTGTTTAAAGGTATGCTAAAATCAAATTTGATACACAAGTGTGGACAGTTATAATAACCATAATTAATTAAGATCTTTAAGTCACAATTACAATATGAAATCATAATTGCATGACTTTTACACTCCAGCAGAAACAATATTAAATCAAAACGTTGACAGTTGTTTTCTATTCGTTTGATGTTTTTGTCTGTGGATTTTTCTAATTGATAAGGAACTTTCCAATTTAAAATTTTCTTTCAGTTAACGATTTTTTGGGGGAATATTTTTTACTCGGCCGTGGAAAACTTGGTACAAATATGGTTTGAATGAGATAAGAAAAGGGAAAGTATTTTGATTTCTATTAAAGATCTAGGTTTGAAGCTTATCTATAAAAGAGGGACGAAAGATACCAGAGGGACAATCAAACTCATAAATCGAAAATAACTGACAATGCAATGGCTGAAAATGAAAAGGACAAACAGATAAAAAAATAGTAGTATTGTGAAGACACGCCATGCATGTGCCAACTGTTTTATGTATACAAAGGGTGTCATACAATTCCATATAGCATGCATTCTCCACAAAATTGTCACCGATTCTAGTCTACTGAACACGTATTGAGATGTACATGTTGCTTTGAATTTAAAAAAAAGATAATAATAAAGAGGTGACAGGAATAGGTAAGCAGCACAGTCAAAGCAAAAACGGTATCCAGGGATTAATATTATAAACCATTATCTTGAATTAAAGCATAGTTCGTTTTCTGATATTTAATCAACACCTAATTTGGAAAACATTCATATAGATAAGAACATATAATCTATTCTTATATACATTGCCTTTCAATTCAAGCTAAATTATCTTTCTGATATCATCCTTCACACTTGTTTTGAATAAAACGAAATAAAATTTACTACATGTAGTAGTACGCTTAATAAAACAAAGCAACAAATAACAGGAAATTAGCTCTAGTTCAATTACCTAGTTATTACAACATGTACAAGCTAAACTTCTGTGGGTTTTTTTTAATAATTTATACTTTCAATAAACATTCCAATACATGCATACTTTTTTCCGTAGGTCTTGTATTTAGGTATTATCGTTACGACTACCAGGATATTGTATTAAAGGAAACCCATTGGAATGATAAGTTGAACATTTACAAGAATAATCATATCATAAAAATAAATTGAACAATGTCGATCCCTATACACAAAAAGAGGACATTGTTGCTTTATATCCCACTACTAGACGTTAGAGACGATTTTGGTACAATTGTACAAACATTATATTAAAAGACATCCATATCAAAATAAACTAATTTAAATCTAAAATTAAGTACTACATTGTAACATTTCATAAAGTTGGATGATTTAAAAATATAATTCGTTCAGACAAAATCGATTGTTTTTAAAACGCAAATCTTGGAATAAAGGTAGAGGGGTAATATTCATTTGGGTATATTCAGGTGTATTCTTAAATATAATATAACATAACGTCTGTACCAAAAATGTCATTTTGTCACTGTCAGATAATTATCTTTATTTATCATGAAACCATCTACTCTTTTCTATATAGATACATATACTGTATAAGTTCACAATCTTTTGTAATACTTTGTTATTATTTTGATATAGGAAAAAAAGAAGATGTGGTATGATTGACAATAATACAACTCTCCACAAGAGACCAAATGACACAGAAAGTAACTCCTATAGGTACGGCCTTCAACAATGAGCAAAGCCCATACTGCATAGTCGTAAAAGGCCCCTCAATGACAATGTAAAACAATTCAAACGAGAAAACTTACGGCCTAATTAAGAACAAAAATGAAAGAAAAACAAATATGTAACATAAAAAACCAACAACTACTGAATTACAGGCTCCTGAATTGAGACAGGCACAAACATAGAGAATGTGACGGGGTGAACATGTGAGTGGGTCCCAACCCTCCCCTAACCTAGTACAGTGGTGTAACAGTACATCATAAGAACGAACTATAAAAAATCAGTTGCAAAAGGCTTAACTCATCAGATGGATAAAAATACAAATATAACAACTACAAGTGGATGTGGCCGGGTACTTGTACAACCCAACAACAAAAACGACACTAAGTACAGATCTGAGAGTACTCACAGTTATTGACAGCTAATTCAAAGTCACTTACAACTAATAAAAATCATGCATGTGATGCCCAGTAGTCAGCACTTCGGTGTTGACGTGAATTTCAATTATCTGGTCATTTTTATATATTTCCTGATACAAAACTTTGAATTTTTCGAAAAACTAAGGATTTTCGTATCCCAGGAGAAAATTATCTTAGTCGTAATTGGCACAACTTTTGGGAATTTTGGGTTCTCAATGCTCTTCAACTTTGTATTTGATTGGTTTTACAACTATTTTGATCTGAGCGTCACTGAAGAGTCTTATGTAGACGAAACGCGCGTATGGCGTATTAAACTATAATACTGGTACCTTTGATAACTATTTACACCACTGGGTCGATTCCACAGCTGGTAGAAGTTTCGTCCCCGAGGGTATCACCACCCAGTAGTCATCACTTAGGTGTTGACACGTATATCAATTATATGGTCTTTTTTATAAATTTCCTGTTACAAACCTTTGAATTTTTCGAAAAACTAAGGATTTTCTTATCCCAGGGGAGATTACCTTAGCCGTATACGTAATTGGCACAACTTTTGGGAATTTTGGGTCCTCAATGCTCTTAAACTTTGTACTTGATTGGCTTTACAACTATTTTGATCTGAGCGTCTCTGATGCGTCTTATGGTACCTTTGATAACTATTTACACCACTGGGTCGACGCCACTGCTGGTGGACGTTTCGTCCCCGAGGGTATCACCAGCCCAGTAGTCAACACTTCGGTGTTGACATGAATATCAATAATGTGGTCATTTTTTTAAATTTCCTGTCTACCTAACTTTGGCTTTTTCGAAAAACTATTGATTTTCTTATCCCAGGAATAGATTACCTTAGCCGTATTTGGCACAACTTTCGGGAATTTTGGATCCTCAATGCTCTTCAACTTTGTACTTGTTTGGCTTTAAAATATTTTGATATGAGCGTCACTGATGAGTCTTATGTAAACGAAACGCAGGTCTGGCGTGCTAAATTATAATCATGGTACCTTTGATAACTACTATGTAGACGAAACGCGCGTCTGACGTTATTTCGGTACCTTTGATAACTTTGTCTATTCTCTTTAATCAGAGTTTGATTATATAACTTGTCCTCGTGTAACACATTTATTGTGTTTGGGTGTAAATAAGAAATTGAAAGAAAATTATTCACCATTAAATTAATCGACGCATACATGAAATAAACATTTAATTCTACTGAGCATACATTTGTCAGCAGTTAACGAAACATTTGATGAAGTTAACTTTTATTATCTGTACACTCGTTTTTTACATTTTGTTTAATGAAAGTCAAACATAATTTTAATTCGGGTGTCTTGTAAAAAAAAATACATATTCTTCTAACCAATGAAGGAAAATAAAATGTAGCACTAAACATTATAAAGCGATTCCCCTAACCATTCGTATGGAATGGTTTGGAATCCAGTTGAAAGATATACCAAATCAGTAAATTAGACACGTAATTCGAATATCCTTTAGTTACGTGTAGAAAAGGTTATTTGACAAAAAATATTTGTTTTATATGAAACAATAATGAAAATTTGACAGAAACAATATTAATCGGTACACCCAAAAAGTTCTATTTAATTTCTGTTACACTTTTTATACTTTCAGTAATGAAATATTGACTAATTTATTTATCATTTATAGAAATGATGGCTGTTTATGTATTAAAGTGATTTTCTTCACAAATGTTAACCGAGATTTAACAATATAACATATGTACTTCCCTTATAATATATTAATAATGTTTTACACGACTAATTTACATTGTGTTTTAACACTTTTTAACTCATTTGAACATTAAAAACTTCCTGTACGTTACCACATACATGACACGTATTTGTTTATCAAAATGGATTCCTTGCGGATAAATGAGTTTCTATTTTTATATTTTCAATATTTTAGTATATCAATCATACATACAGCAGGTAAGTATTCTTTCGTTCAAATCCATACACTGTTAAATATATTTGTTTTCTCAATTACTTAATCGTCAAACGATGTACTTTATTTTATATTTTGAGTTTATATTAGGTTTTCTGTTAAACAGAACTGCAGAAATACAGGAAAGACCTACATTCTAAACGTCTTGTTGAACCGAAGAAAACGTTGATACATTTATAATTTTACAATAGCGTGAACACATTTACATTTCATACTATTGTTCAACAATCAACCCGTTTAAAACAATATATGAACAATGAACTAAAGATAATCTGGGTTTCTATAAAAACGAATGTTGAAACCGAACGAGAAACCATTAAAATGCAAAGATCCCAACTCTGGTGAATGAAAACATTTCTAATATCCGTTTATGTATATATTAAAATAAAGCTTATCATTTGTAAGTTACGGCGTCCGTTTAGAGAATTCCCGATCTGCAACCGAACCAATCATGTAATGAACTGTGAGCTGTCAATGTACATTTGTAAATAGTGCTAAATGTACACATTTAATATGTTTAAAATTAACCGTTGTTTTATGAGTCATAGCTGATAGTATTTGGTTGGTTTAAGCTGCACCTGCTAATTCTGAATGGGTACTATTCGTTTTTCGAAATCAAGCAATAGTGTGTGTACTCGATTATTCTTTCATGCAAAGTTAAAGTTGTTTTGTGCTAATACATGTGTGAACTTAATTTCTGTAATTGTATCAGGACTAATAAATAAACTTCATGCATTATAGCGTACCTCCAAAACAATAAAGGATGAGTTCCATACAAATGAAACTGATCAAGTGCACATCGGGAAACCTATGGAGCCTTTTAAATCCAAAGCATTTTATTTTTACTCCTCACATGTAACAATGGATAAAGCAATAACATCGGGTTGGTAATCAATTCAACGTTCTTTGTTTCTAACAGACCTGTATCTTGTTTAATGTTGCCTTTTACATGATTTTTTGGGTGTTTTTGTCTTATATAATATTATATAAATTTTGATCGTATCTATTGTCTTGCTAATGGTAGAATTGGTTACGACGTTGCGATATCCCGAGCAAAGTTCAGTAAACATCTCATGTTGGCAAACTTCAATAATACAGATTCAGAACATCACTGTACATGCAGAGGAAACGTCCTGTGGTCCAAATCAATGTGATTTAAATTCCCATGATACACATAGTATAGAAGACAACTGTAATAGTGAAAATTCCTGTCTGGTGGATTACAACTTTACATCAGCCTGTTTACGGGGCTTGAGATACATGAATCTGTCGTACATTTGTAAACACGGTACTAAAAATATTTCACTTTTTTGCTTTCATTTTTTCCTTAATTTTTAGTAGTACTGTGATGAAAATAAATATAGACTATTTTAGTATGTATGCTTTACTGACTTCCTTACCTTGGTTGTACTCATATATTAGTTGTTAGGAAGAACTACATATATCAGCAGATTTTATACCGATACGATTTGAAAGTATTCAAACTCATTGGCGGTCCCTAATCTTTTTATGCATGTACCACGATTGTCGTTTGAACTGTAGTCATGGTAATGGTACAGGTTGTGTCCTATACCCGATTGGACATTATGATTGATTGCCAGTTGGTATATCGCATGATCATGCATAAAAACGCTAACCCTGTCAATATTGGCGACACGATTGGTTTGGTTTATTTTCTTTTTTAAATCAAGCTATGCCTTTATTACCTAGATTTGTCATGTAACATGTTAACCGATTTGAAGCCAAGTATTGCATTAACTTAACGTGTAATTGAAAGAAAAGTGATGTGTAAAAAAATGACAAACAACAAAAATAGAACTGCAAGTCAAATAAAACGATTTCTTTATTCCCAGTTCAAAAAAATCAAAAAAACTGATTAAAAGTTAGTTTACTTTATATTCAAATTTGTTAAAAGAGTAAGCATGTTTTCACGTTATTAAAACAATCGAAATGGAATAACATGATATATAAGAATTATTAACTGAACTCGATTCATTATAGAAAATGGAACAAGTGTTAGTACTTTTGAGGAAGATTTCGGAGATTGGGAGGACGTGTCACCAAATAATTTCAAATGGAAACGTATTTCAAATGTGGAACAGCATACTGTAGGTATGCACATTTTCAATCTTTATGTTCCTTCTTGATTAACACCTCCACAACTATTAAAATGTATTACTTAATTGAATTTTACTTTTAGTTCTTTTAAACGGTGTTTCCAATAAACCATTGTTCTTAGAAGTATCTTAAAATGATCTGACCAATCATAAAAACTTGAAATGTTAAAATATCACAAGATTGTATATATATGATTTATATTTTCAGCATCTAGAGGCCATGTCATAGCTGCATCATCTACTGTTGGTTCAAATAGTAGAGTACGCATTAATACAGTTAATGAATTCATGGACCCTATATGCTTGTCACTTTGGTACCAACTGTATACCAACACTCCTACTTGCTCCTTTAGTATATACAAGATGTATGTCGGAAATCACACTTTATTATTTACTACAGAGGGTAAATCTAAATCTTTACAACAATGGCACAACATATCAATAGATGTATATGAACAAGTTCCATTCAAGTTAACACTGGAAGCAAACTTCACGGATCGTAATAATGATGCTATTCTAGTAGATGAAACATCGATAGCGTATAGGCCTTGCCAAGGTAAACATAAACAAGAACTAATTTTAGTAAAAACACTTACAAAAACGAACAGAGACAGTGTTCCTTAAAAACATCTTTGTACATGTTGTTGTTTTGATCTTTGCATTCAATCGTAGGAATAAGTATTTATTCCTCTAATAAACTAATATCTAATTAGGCATACTAAATATCTGTTTGGATAATGAATGATGAATAAACATACCGGTTATTTATTGAATAAAATATAATTGGAGTTCTACGTGATGTGTTCAATGTAGAATAAACTTCAAACCCTTACGTAGCACTTTATTTCTTCCATAACAAAATTATTTTTTTTTAAATGTACGATATCCGTCATACCTATAAGACGGAGTGATTCAATATTTTAGGATTTATTTTTAAATACTTAAAACGGTTTGATCATTTTCTTTTGATTTTTCACTGCTGTTTATTTCTTTCTTATTGATTGATATGTTGATCTCTAAAACATATAACATTCACAAGCTGATGTTATCAGGAAAATTTAACTCACATAAAAACCTGAAAATTTTGCTTTCTTTTAAATGAAAGACAAAGAATTGACACTACTTGCCAGGATATTAATACACCAATGAAAACAGAATGTGAGACACAGTTCCTTACTGGGGATATAACATTAACGTTTCAACAACAAAAGCCAACCCTTCATCTAACAGGTTGTCAAGAAGAATCTATTGAAAAAGATCTAAATACATTTTGTAGAAACTTTAACAACTCGGATCGGTGTAAATTTACGGTGTCGGATTTTATGGACAAATATGAGGATTGCCTCGTTTTCAGCAAAAAAATTTCTGTGACGTATCAATGCATCAGTAAGTATTTTAGTTTTTATGTTGATATAGTGAATTTACATTGCTTTTCTGGTTTCACCTTGTGCCTTACTTCAGATTGCTACAAAACATCGAAATACAGTTGCATATTACACATTAAGATTAATATTTGAAAAGTCATGGTAGTCATGTTATACAAAAAATCTAATCACAAAAAAAACTGAACTCGGGGATATTTCAAAGCCGCAAGTCCCTAATCAAATGGCAAATTCAAAAGCTCAAACACATCAAACTAATGAATAACAACCGTCATATTCCGGACTTGGTACATATGAGGCGTAATTCATTGCTATTCTCACTCTTATTCAGACAGTTGCTACTCCATGAAGAGAGGGAATGAATTTGAGCTTACAAAGTGAAATTATATTTAGCATGTTTAAGAAAGCTGGCATTCATCCTTTTATTTTTTTCACAAGCAATATGTAGTTATGATCAATGCATTCAAACGATATAATCTATATGCAAAAGAAAGTTTCGACTGATCCAGTTATTGATACAAATATATTGAACTAGTCTTCACTTGGGGCTTAACGCAAACATATTTCCTTTCTCAATTTCATATCTTTGAAATTACTTATTACATAAAATTGAGAATGTAAATGATGGGGAATGTGTAAAAGAGTCAACAACCCGACCATAGAACAGACAACAGCCGAAGGCCACCAATGGGTCTTCAATGCAGCAAGAAACTACTACACCCGGACCGGTCCTATTTTTTTTCAGTATGCCTAGATCCAGTCCCAATGTCAATTAAGTGTGTTTCTAAAAAGATTTACTTGTCATCGACTGTCATTCGTATTAGAGAAACATATGCATGACAACAATGTAAACTTGTAATTTCGATTCAAAATTAACAAGACTAACAATAGCATGTTTTTGTCTTTTCTGTCTTATATTATTTAGTATTGCGGACATACATAGTCAGTAGAAATACGAACAACAATAAGAACTTTGACGTGCATGTTGTCAAATCTAGCCAAACATATCGATTGTATTAGCAAGGTGCCATGATCCAAATCAGAATTTAATCCTGTGACTTTCACACAATACAATGTTACAATAATCATTATAATTTGATTTTTTCTTTCTTTTTTGTATTAATGCAATAGTTGTTATTAAATGTTTGAAGATTATTCTCGCATTTACAAAACACATACTATTGAAATAAAATATCAAGAAACTTGATTCATATCCAGTATTTGCAAGATTATTTTAATATTTTTGTGGTATTTTAGACAATTCTCATACAACAACTAATATGGAAATTTCAACAGAGTCAAGAATCCAATCTGAAGGTATTCTATAAAATTTAAACAGTATTGTCTTTTTCATGTGCGATAGTTCGGATGAGAAATTGAATCCAAACGAATTGTTATATCACTTCGCAAAACGGTACCAAATGTGGTTCCCATATGCTAAAACTTATACTGAGGGTTTGTGTTGCCCAGATTTATATTGCATTTTGCAGCACTAAGACAAGCATAATTTAATTTTCGGTATTATCAATTTGTAGTCGATTTGGCTTTTGAACTGTTCTGATAAATCCTATGTTGCCTAAACGTGCGTTGAGCGAATTGCCTATAGACATTTCACAATATCGTACTACACTACATGATCGTTTGTGAATCAATTATTTCAATTAGTTATTTTTCTGTATATTAATTGCTGTTTTTTTATTTATTTATTAATCTATATATCTTCACATGATTTTTTTTGGCAGATACGAGAAGAGGATTTTTGGGGTTTCCTGTTAAATATAATATAACAGGTAATAAAAAAAAATTTAAAATTAACAAACAAAATTTTTTGATTGTAATATCTGTAATGAAATACAATTTTCTGAAATATTCTGAAACGTGTGATGTGTGATATAATGCTGTTGCAGGATCGTAATATACTTAATTTATATTCATCGGCTATGTGGTATAGGAAAAAATTAAATGATATGAAGGATCTGATAATTTGCATCTATGAAATGAAAATCTTAAAGTATATACAATGTAACGTTGAATACGTATACGGAAACGGAAACGATGCCAACAGTGATTCGTGTTTGCCACAATCTAAATGCTGATATACATTTTTAATTTCAGCAATAGGACACATGTATTTTGTATTTTATTTGGTTTCTGGTTGAATCATAATCACTATTTAAATGGTTAGAAAAATAGTGATATTATATCTCTGACAACCCCCATAACTATGAAATACAAGCAAATGGTCAACTGAAACTTAGAAGTTAATTCGGATGGAAATTTGATGAAAAGAGCGTTAAATATTAGAAATGTCATCAAACTAAAGTTTGAAAAATACAATAACATAGGTATTGAATAACCAAAAGATGTTCTTTACAATTGGGTTTTTGTTAAGCAACTACAAAATAATCAATCAACAAAATTGTGACTCTAATAAATTTACGTTTAAATATTTCATGCATCTCAAGCTTTATATTTTGGATAAGAACATCATTTCTTTAATGTATCTTTAGCTTGTTTAAATAATTCGTAAAATGTGTGAATGTTAAAAGATAAAACATGGCGTTTGTATTCTTCTCGAAACACGTTAACTGAAACTTTAATATCATCACCACTGTTTTATGAAACTGTAAAGAACAATTTTGAAAAATGAGAAAGCACCAGGAATCAATTGATCCTGGTTAACCAATAAAACGGGGATAAAAACAAATGGATATTTTTTTCACTTCTATTTTATCAATTGCAATTTTCTACCTAAGGGACAGAACTTATACAATTCACAGCATTAAAAGTATGAGTTTTACAGAAAAGCTTCTTTACAGGCTCATATAAAACAGACGAAATTAAGGAACTATAATCTCCAAAACAACAAAAGGAATAAAATGATGGCATAAAGCAAAAACAAACATTATGGAGAGGGCGAAAAAATTTTTATTGTACCATAGTAAATGCGTACCCTCGATATCTTTCTTTATGAGATAAGCTCCCTTTTACCACTCGCATGCAGCGATATCAATTACTAATATATATATTGACTGTATTATCTGCAATAATGTTTATTGAATGTAGTGATGACCGTAGTCTTACAATCGTGTCATTTTTTAGTGATTGATTCTTAGAATATCACGATAAGGGTTCATACATGTTTGTTAATTTTATTTAAATGTGTTTTTTCTGTTTTTAAGTAATAGTGACTGGTGTCAGCGGAGGATTACTTGTTACAATCATAGCTGTGTGTGTTATATGTCACATCAAAAGGTTATATGATGTTGTTAACATTTATTTTCATTTTAATAACTTTATTTGATTGAAACCACCAATGACATGCTTACGAAAAACCTACAAGACCCTTCTTTAGGACATTACAATTTATATACGAAGAACTGTGCTTACAATATTGGAGAACCCTAATTTGGCATATAATGTAAAAGAGGGGCGAGATATACCAGAGGGACAGTCAAACTCGTAGATTGAAAATAAACTGACAACGCCATGGCTAATAAAATAAATACCAAGGTACCAAGACCTTCTTGATAAATATTCCGTATCAATTTCACAAATAATACATGATGGTCTTGATTCTGCATACTGTCGATGTTTATCATCTTAACAACGTTTTATATTGTTTTTGCATTTGTCTTTGTTCTATTATTAATATTACTTTTACTGTTGGATTGTTTTCTGTTATATCCATTTAACGTGGCTCAGTACTTATACATCCCGTCAATGTGTTTGTATTATCTTTCATTTTTGCTGGTGTGTTTTGTATAGGCGACTTTTTGTGTTTAGTTGGTTCTTATAACGTGACTCTGTACTTTAAAATATCCTGTCAGTATGTTATTGTTCTATAATATGTCATTATGTTATATTTCTATTATAAATCAGAAAATACATGGAACCAAAAATTAACGTCAAAATTATTGAATCACGTTTGTTGATTCTTATAAATTCTATAGAACTTTTGGACTTTTTTAAATCTCGGTTCATTTCTGAAATAAATTCTTACAGGCTCTAATTTTTTTACCCTGTATGCTACATGTAACATTGCCAATGTGAAATTTTAAAATTGTTTGTATAAACATTGAACGACAAAAATATGTGACGTATAAATATTCTGACGTCAGACACGCGAAATTGTTTCTTTTAAAATTGTAACACGATGATGACTACTGTACCCATATTTTGACTATTTCATTTATTATGTCTGTTTGGTTATCATCATTGTAAATATAACGGAATTTGATGAGACTGTCGTACAAAGTGAGAGGGGTAGCGCTATAAAACCAGGTTTAATCCACCATTTTCTACATTTGAAAATGCTTGTACCAAGTCAGGAATATGACATTTGTTGTCCATTCGATTTTAATGTGTTTTGTCATTTTATTTTGTCATGTGATTAGGGACTTTCCGATTTGATTTTTCTCTGATTCAGTGTTTTTGTGATTTTACTTTTGACTTAAACCTGACATTACCTTTACCAAGATTTCAACCAGTTTCTGACGGACAAAAGGATGAACGGACAAACAGACCGGCAAACTAGAGTCATAGACGTGGCTTACAACCAGTACAAACCATTGATATAAATGTATTGGATTTGATGAAATGTTGATATGAAATTTTTACGATATAGAGGAAACGTTTGTCACCCTTTATGGTTTATTACTACAGCAAAGTATGTTCATATGTTTAGTTTCCAAATAGAAATCTTTAAAGGACAGGGGCGCGCTGTATGTTTGTCCTTTTTATGTACAACTTAAATAAATAATATTTAATATAATTTAATTATACTCTTTTTAGAATTGTCTTAAAACTCATATATTTGAATCTAACAGAATTAAAAAACAACATTGATAACACAATGCAATGAGGCATATATTCCTATATACCGTGACGGATGCAAATAATGAAGTATGTTTGCTAGAACTTTACGAGATATTATGTTCAACATTCTAAAAGGTTAGGGAAAAAATAGTCAGGTACATGTGTTATTTAATTTTTTCCAATATATTAGTTATGGTATATCACGAAACAAATATGTTAAATTTTACATGTAATGTTACAGATCTACAACTGGTAAACAGGTGGCTAAACCTGGCAAAGCTAGCAACGCTTTTGATGGACTGCAATATGACGACGAACGTCAACTAAATCCATCCTCGTCTCAATGTTTAGGTCAAGATAAAATGTCAAAGAACAACGCAAATGTATATTTACCAAAGAATTTAGATCAGAGTGGTAAAGAACTAGCCGATCTATATAATATATCTGACGAGGATGGAACTTACGATGTTTCCAGTAATAAAAAACAACTAACACCCCAAAATGATAACAATATATACAGTCATACAGCAGACAATATTTATGATTCCGGAAGTCATCACAAGCTGACGGACAGAAATGAAGAAACGTACGATCATTTCTTCGGAAAACAAACAGAAGATGAATATGACACTACCACTCGAACGTGAATTTTACACGTTTAAACATGGCATTAATGTAGCGGTCTATGTGAATCAGCTTGTAAAGCAAACAAATACGAGGTTTAACATTTCTATAAATAATTCAGACCTGGCAGGTGTATCTTCATTCAAAACAATAGGCCAAATTTGTACAGAAAAAAGTTGTTAACATGAATAAAATTAATTCCAAACATCAATCATCCTTTGTTCTGATTTAACAGTAATTAATCATGATAACTTAGTTCAATAACATTACCTAGTAATCTAAAGTTCTAACGTATTTTCATTTTTCATTTTTTGGGCACAGTAATGAATGATATGATAACTCAGATGGATTTTGCTGATCAATATATATGTAACACTCCCAAACGTGTCATGTCCCCCAAACGTGTCCGATTCCCCTAATCGTGTCTTTTCTGTCGAAACATGTCCGTAATATCCAATATTCCCCAAACGTGTCTGACTTTATAACCCCAAAACGTGTCCGATAATTGTTATTCGCCAAAACGTGTCCACTATTAAACGCCAGGACGTCTTACGTCTCTTAGCGCTAATACATGAATTAAATCAATAACGTTTACGGAAATTCTATAATGGGGGACACAATTGATGAAGTGGTCACTTATTAGTATAAGTTGGTTCAATGCCGGTTGTTATTGCAAATTTAACCTGTAACATATAAATCAACTTTTGACTGAAATTGCTTATATTCCAGTTGCAAGTATTATGCTCGTTAAGAGCGCACATACATTTACAAACAATTTTAGTTCAGTTGAATTAATCGTTTATTATGTAATTATTCTGTACTAATAACCTCCGATGATGCCTTTTATATTACAGCTAATTTCCTAATGCATTTGAACAAAACTTTGGTTAGCTTGCTTGCTTGGTTTTTATATTGTACAATCCATAGGATAACACCCAATTAAATTCAAATATAATATATTCATGTTAAACAATGCCTATATATATTGTTTAAAGATGTCAATCTTATTTACAAAGCTTGTATTAACAATTATACAAAGCAAAGTAAGCAAGCCAAACAAAGTTTTACTTTACAAGCATTAGGAAATCAGCTGTAATCCGCGAATACTGCACGGCGGGCTTTTAAAAGGATTGACTTCCTTTTTTTTCAACAGTTCTGATATTTTAAAAGAAATTCAAATCATAAACTGGTTATCAGGTATTTTAATGAATTTTAGGTATCCAGCATGAAATTAAGTTTTCATAAATAAAACTAACAGACATAATAAAAAAAAACACATGAAAATGTTAATGTACTCATAAAAACTATCTCTACTTCCTTGTTCTTACTTTAAGTACTTTTTGACAGTTATCAGGTTATGTATCATCTCTGTGCTATTCAAAATTTACCTATACTATAGTAGTTGGGTTTAAGTCTCTGGAGTATTGTATCTTATGGTTATCCTACCATTCCTTCTTATTTTCTTATTAATTGAAAGTCATTCAACACACACCTAGTTGTAAGTTGTACAAGGCTTTATGTGAAACAATTCAAAATTGAAAACAAAATTGATTAACAATAAACACAGAGAAACCCTAAATGATAATGATTTAAGGGGGTTCGCGGGTCTAAATCATTTCTATAATTTCGCTATATTTTTCTATAAATGAACTTTATTTTATAGTTAATAGAAAAATAAAATAAAAAAAGTTGGGTCACCGTTCATTTGCGCTCACAATCTGCCTTCGAAAGAAGCATACATTTTTGTAAAGGTGGTTTTTTTCTGTTGAAGTAATAGGAGAAATAAAGGTAATATCGAAATAAAAAAAGAAATTTATTACAGAAATCGCTTAAATATTACAACAATTTAGTTTAAGTACAGCTTATATGGAAATTATATTAAAAAAGATAGGTCACCGATGAGTTAAAAAAGACATTTCAATTTTAAAGCCAAAAAATGGTATTTTTCCACCAAAGGGAGATAATTTTAAACTTTTTTAATGATGTATACATTTTAAAAGTCATCTGGGGCCACCACGCATTGATTGTTTTGAATGATTTTTGTACCATATGATAAAGTAACAACTACAAAAGGAAATAAATAAAATTTGTAATGAAAAACAAATGTTTGATTTTTTCCTCGAGCCTCCTTAACAATGTTGACTACCACATCCCTATTTTTGACATTTTTACCTATTATGTCTGTTAGTTTTGTCCACATATTGTTGTCAATATAATGTAATGTGATGCATCTGTCATACAAGTGAGAGGTTTAGCTACCTTTAAACCAATGTTTATTCCACGGTTTTCTACAAAAGAAAATGTCTGTACCAAGTAAGGAACATGACATTTGTTTTCAATTCGTTTGATGATTTTGAGCTTTTGATTTTGCCAATTGATTGGGGACTTTCCTTTTTGAATTTTCCTCGGAGTTCAGTATTTTTTTAGATTTTATTTTTTATATACAGTCACAAGTCTGACGATGGAACGTACGATGTTTTGTTCTCAATATTGGTCTCTACAAGGTAAATACATAAAACTACCCTCACTAATCTTTTTTTTTATAAAGATTTATTATAGATATATTAGTATTTGTCAATAAGTGAAATGTATGACACTAGTTTAATGTCAAAAGCCTTAAATTAAATCAAAACACAAAAACTTTAAACCATGCGGTACTTTGAGGAGAATAGTATAAACAGATTTTAATTTTGATAATATTTTTGTTCGGGCAATTTGATATTCATTTAACACTTATTAATATATTAAATTACCACTTAACAACCCCGGTTACTTCCTCATTCTGTTTTGTACCTTATACTATTTTGTTGTTGATTACGCCTTGTACAGGAAGCAAACAAGTAAACATCTATCATGGCTTTTCCTTGTATACCTAAAAGTTTAAAGAATGAATAAATCTAACAATAAATAACTAGAGGCTCTAAAGAGCCTGTTTCGCTCACCTTGGTCTATGTTCAAATTAAACAAAGGACACAGATGGATTCATGACAAAATTGTGTTTTGGTGATGTTGATGTGTTTGTAGATCTTACTTTACTGAACATATTTGCTACTTACAATTTTCTCTATCTATAATAAACTGGGCCCTTTAGATACAGAAGAAAACACAAAAATTTACCAAATTAATGAAAATTGTTAAAAAAAAAATACTCTAAAGGGCAATAACTAGTAAAGGGGTAAACTGACCATTTTGATCATGTTGACTAATTTTTAGATCTTACTTTGCTGAACATCATTGCTGTTTACAGTTTATCTCTATCTATTATAGTATTCAAGATAATAACCAAAACCAGCAGAATTTCTTTAAAAATTACCAATTGGGGGGCAGCAACTCAACAATCAGTTGTCCAATTCATCTGAAAATTTCATCGCAGATAGATATTGACTTGATAAACAATTTAACCCCTTGTCAGACTTGCTCTAAATGCTTAGATGTCAGAGTTATAAGCCAAAATTTCCATTTTGCCCCTATGTTCTATTTTTAGCCATAAAGGCCATCTTGGTTGGTTGGCCGGATCACCGGAAACATGTTTTAAACTAGATACCCTAGTGATGATTGTGGCAAAGTTTGGTTAAATTTGGCACAGTAGTTTCAGAGGAGAAGATTTTTGTAAAGTTAACGACGACGGACGACGGACGCCAAGTGATGGGAAAAGCTCACTTGGCCCTGTGGGCCAGGTGAGCTAAAAAGTCATCATAACTTAAGACTATCCCCCATATCGAATCAATTGATCATGTATGCATAATTATGTTGTCTTAGACATTTTGTATTATTGAATGATACTAGTAGTTTACAAACGTTTAAAAATGAATAGTGCTTCAAGTAGTTAAATTGGATCAGACTTTCATGTAGAATACATGTACATCGTAGGTCCACGATGGCCGAAAAGTATACGTATTAAAGTAAGGAGAAGTGATACAACTGCCAACTATCCAATAAAGTTTAAATGAAGTGGATGTAAGCAATTGTCGACAATCGTAAGGCCTTCTACAATGAGAAAACCCATACCGTAAGATCTGTTATAAAAGGCCCCGACATGAAAATATAAAATAATTAAATTGAGAAACTAACTGCCTAATTTTGAACCCAACAGTTTACGAAAAACAAATATATAAAATTTCTATACTGGTATCTATGATGAGTTTAATGACAAATATGAACCAAAGGCAACCACTTAGCTACAAGCTCCTTGCTTTGGACAGGCAAATAAAGAATGTGGCGGGGTTAAAATAAAGTAATTCACTCACACTGATCAATAGCCAGCCACTCTGATATTGTAAGTTCGAACCTAACTTAATGCGAGGATAATCCGGTCATAATCGACATCGGTCTGACTGAAACCCATTATAAAACCAAAAAATAAACAACTATTTTTTTTTCAATTAATTTTAATTTGGAGCATAAAAGTATTATAATTTAATAGTTGTAATTGGCTTTGGACTAGCTTTCAGTAACCGATAGTTCTCACGTAGAGCAATACTTTGTGTCTTCAGTATTTTGTTGCGATCTGGTTAGTGAAACCCTTATCTAGTTAGTTCCAGTTTGGTCTCGCATTGTGTTTTATGACCACTGTCTGCATGTTTTTCAAAGTGAATGGTTGTCGTTTGAAGCTGCATATCATATTTATTTGACTTTTTTTCTTTTATTGTTTTATGCATAGATAAAAAGGTCGTTGGTTTCATGTATTTGATATGTTTTTCGATTTGTCATTTTCGGCTTGTTATTATAGATTTGTATACGACATTGGTGTTCCTAATTGTTAAAGGCCGTATAGAGACCTTTATTTGCTTACATCCTCGTCATTTGGTGTCTGATGGAATGTTTCTGATTTACAATCGTACACAATTATTTTTTTTTTCAATCTATCCATGGTAAATCAACATGCATTCTATACTCCAAAAGCACATGTCTTGTACACTAGATTGTATATTTTGATACTTATAAAAATGGCGATGAGAATAACATACGGTCTGAGCATATCACATATTTTCTTTGCGTATTTGTAAAATCGATCGTATCCAGATAGAACAAAGATGTAAATCAGTACATTTACGATAAGAAAAGCCTTCTCGTAGACCATGTTGTGATGACGGATGTGTGAACTTCAAAAATAAAGGTAAAAGGATCCTCCTGTTGATTCAAAATACGTTAATTTGTGTCTTTTCTTGTTCTATGCTAATAGAA
>CM034356.1:35689134-35781455 GCA_019925275.1 Mytilus edulis | reverse complement strand
TAAGGTTTCAGTTCTTTTAATAGCATTTTTTTCCTCCATGCCTAGGTATTGACAGAAGAGGACTCATCGAAGAGAGACGTGCTATATAAATCTATAGTGCAAAGTTAACAGCAACAATAAACATAATGCACTATGTTTTATCTATACATTTTAAATCAGAAAGTCAGTTTATTAATCATCAATTTGAGTTGGCGTTTTTAATACTAAATTTGATAGACACTGTTTGTAAATATGATATGTATAAATATATGTTGTGGTTTTATCCTTCACAATTAATTCAAGATTAAAGGAAGTATAGAACAAGTATGAGTAGGATTAAGAAAATAGATATATAAAAAAAAATGTTTAACTTATAAAACAACAGGAAATTATAATCGTTGGTGGTTCAAGGACAAACATATTTTAAAAGTTTAACAATTTTTTAACCTTTCATTTCCTACAATTATTTATCTAAATAAAAGTTAAAATTATAACATTACAAAATGATCGAATATCATTTTACAAACTACATTCAATTGTGTTTTTTATACCTGATGCGGTCTGAATGCCAATGAGACAACTCTCCACAAGAGACACATACATTATCAACTAAAGGTTACAGTACGTCCTGCAACAATATGCAAAGCATATACCACATAGTCAGCTATAAAAGACCCCGAAATGACAAATGCAAAACAATTCAAACTAGAAAACCAACGACCTAATTTATGTTCATTTTAAAGAAATTACAGAAAACTGGCTTTTAAAACTACTCTATCCGCTTATAAAACTACTCAGTGGCGGATCCAGGGGGGTCCGGAGGTTGGAACCCCCCTTTTCTGGACGATCAATGCATTTGGATTGGGAATGGGACATGTGGTTGAACCCCCCCCCCCACCCTTTATCCTGGGTAAGGACCACACACCCCCCCTTTTTTTAAATGGCTTTATCCGCCCCTGCTACCGCAAAGTCATATATAAGACTTGATCCCTCTCTAATTAAACAAATTAAAGCATAATATAGCGAGTGGGTTTACAATACGTAAAAAGAAAGCAGACAACATGCATCTTATCAATATATAAAAAAGCAAATAAGATTTTGTAATGTAAAATAGTATGCCAAATCATTGCTGCTTCTTTGTCGGTTCTAAAACAATAATGTTGACTGTCCATGTCTAACATTTTTTTATCATTCAATATACAATACTAGAAGAAAACATCCATTGCAGCAGTACTTATGATTTTATTTTGTGCATAATATACGTCCGTAGAAGTGAAATACATGTTTTTTTACTCACGGACAGGTAGTCAAAAGATAGTGTATTATTATCTGATGAACGGGAGATAACTGGATTTAAAATATGTAGTATGTCTATCATCAATGATGGTTAAATTGCAAATTTATACGATGGCAAAATTGAATTGCCAATTCTAATGTAACATTTAATTGCCAATATGAATGCAAGATTGGATTTCCAATACGAATTCGAGATTATTTTCATACGAATGTTTATCTATCCCAAAATTATATTTGGTATTTTGGTATATTGTGTGCTTGATATTCATATAACAATGCGTATAATGAAGACATTATCTGTCAATCAGTTTAATTGAGTTCTGGATCTGGCATGTCAGTAACTGCTAGAAGTCCTTTTTTTAACTTATGTATCATTGTTATTTTGTTTAGTTTCTTTTGTTACCTATTCTGTCATCGGACTCAGACTTATTTTAAACTCAGTTTTACTTTGCGTATTGTTGTGTGTTTATTTTTCTACATTGTCTAGAGATATAGGGGGAGGGTTGAGATCTCATAAATGTTTAACCCCGCCGCATGTTTGCGCCTGTCCCAAGTCAGGAGCCAATGGCCTTTATTTTTAAATTTAGTTCATTTATATATTTCGGTGTTTATAGTATGACGTCTATTATCACTGAACTAGTACACATTTTTGTTTAGGGGACAGCTGGAGCACGCCTCCGGGTTTGGGATTTTCTCGTTGCGTGGAAGATCAATTGGTAGCTTTCTGCTGTCTTCTGCATTTTAGTCGGGTTGTTGTCTCTTAGACACATTCCCCATTTCCATTCTCAACTTTATTGCTTGGAATTTTATTTGTTTTCAAACTAGATATAAGATGCCGGTTATCATACTCCGACAGACTGTTGTTCAATTATTATAATACTAATAGATATAAGACGATGTGGTATGAGTGGCAATGAGGCAACTCTAAATCCAAGTCAACATTTGTAAAGTGAGCCATTATAGGTCAAAGAACGGTCTTCTGCACAGAGCCCTAGCTCACACCAAAAAGTAAGCTATAAAGGGTCACTCACAAAAAGACATTTGTGAAACCATTCAAACGGGAAACCCAACGGTCTAATCTATATATATAACGAGAAACGACAAACACTTATGAACCACATCAACAAACGAGAACTACTGAATGTATTGCAGACTTGTGTTCTTCTATGTGTCATACTTACGATTTTGTATGTGAACAAAAAAAACATGTGCGATAAATAATAACGTTTAAAATATAGAATAATAAAGAGACGTGGTTTAACCTTGAGGATTTTGCTACAAATGAGACAACTATGATTAGCCAAAAGAGTGAAAAGGGACGTTGATTTGGATAACTATTGTAACTGTTGATTAATAACATGTATTGCGAGGGAAACAGTTTTCGTGGATTAAGGGAAAAAAGTACTTAAAATTCGTTGTGATTTTGAAAAAGTGGTGATCAGTGGTTCTGCGAAAGTCCGGGTACACTAAGCCTTAAGAAAATATGTATTTTCGTAGTGCATTGGGCCTATAGAAAATTTAATTTGAACATTAATATTAAACACTCATGATTCACCTAGACCCGAGAATTCCAAGAATAATGGTATACCATAATTAAAAATGAATATACAGTATATGTTGCCGTATGGTCTTCAACAAAGTGTAAGATGAAAGAACGTCCAGGAAACCAAACGAGCTGGTTTGAAAATAAAATAAGCAAAACAAAAATGACAGACAAATAACTTTGTCAATAGTATATATATATATATATATGTATAACGTCTATAAAGGTTTTGTTTGTCGCGTATTTTATTTGCAGTGTGACAGGTACAAGTTTAATTATATAACCAACGGGTCCTGTATACATTAAAAAAGTTTTATGCTAATCCAATTCTGACACAACCTATGTATAATTGTTATGTTGTGCAGACTGTGTTATTACACAAAAGAAATACCGCTGAAATCTTTACATTGAAGTCACACACTATAATTAAATAAATAATTATGCATATATATCTTTTATTCAAATACGGAAGTATAACAATTTAAATTGCATGCATAGTGTACTTAAAGTCTTTTTTAACGGTTTAAGACGATTACACAATTGTCAACTTTAAAGAGGACATATTTAAAAAAGAAAAAAAAAGAGGTTCATCTTAGATTCAAATCTGTTTTTTAACTTGTTATGGCTTTAAAGGTGTGTTGATATTTTGAAAGAGATAAATAGACTGGGAAGCCCAATTGGTGGTGTGTTATTGAATTTAATTGCTTTTTCGCGGAAATGATGACATGAAACAAACAAAACAACCAAACAATGATAAAGAGGGTTACATTGAATTGTTGTTGTTACATAAGAAATGCGTACCATCGATATATTTCTTTATGAGATAAGCTCACTTTTGCAAACTTACTAAAAATGCACTATGCCGGTCCATTATATGATATCGGTTTGAGATTGTTACATGAGTTTCTGTGGATCTACATTGTTATTTTCTGCGGTATATGAAAATAAAAGATTTTAGGTAATTGAAATAAATACATTTTATTTTTATTAATTTTCATTTAAGAATAAGATGCAAAATATTTAAAACAATTAATGTTCATTGTTTTATTATGCACAGAATACGTGACCCGTATTTTGGGGTTTCCTAAACCAGGTTATTTTTAGAAATGTAAATAAGTTACGATGTTCTCACAACAACTCGTCATCGGAACATGGGAAATGATTAATAGTTTGTGTTATTTTCTCAAAATAGTTTTTTTATATTCTTGAAAAATATAAATAATAAGGATATCTTTACTTTCAACGTAAACGATCTCGGGAGTTTTTATAGGTAACATGTTTCAGTAACTAAAAGTGATTTTGAACCTCTCAAATATTCACTTGGTGTTTGTTAATACTTCGCAATTTTACTGCGATCAAAAAGATTGAAATGAAATTGTTAGGTTAAGTATTTGTCAGTTGATATGAAGATAATACTTTGCTATACTGTCTGAAGATTTTTAGTTGTAGTATAAAGCATTTTTTTAGTCTGTCGTATACTCAATGAAAATATGAAGGGATATGGAGTAAACGTACATGAGACAATATTAATGTCAATACATGGTAAAACCCAAATATGGAATGTTTTATTGTTATCCTTCTTCTTCAAGTCACCATGATGCATTCAACAATGATCAATATTTCTCATAACTAGTAGCCATTATAAGATCAAGTGGACCCCTCAAGTCGGTTTGAGCAAATTTCAGTAACTTCAAGTTGACCCTTCGCATCGGTTTGAGCAGAATTCATGGTTAAATATATCATACAAAGCTACATCAACCTTTACTGAGAGGAATAATTTGATATGTGTTTACTGTAAGATTTTTATATCTTTTGTCAAACTAAGTTGTTTTAAATGCAAGTGCAAACAATCGAGACGTTCTATTAAGTGTACCTGAATCGATCATTGAAACCTTTTCACGAACAATTAATACAAGAATAAATGTGTTTACAATACTATAAAACTTAAAGGAGTAGGTTCAGTAAGACCCCTTTTTGGCCCCAAAATATAGCAGTTTTAGAAAATTGTGAAAATGTCATCTTTAAGCTATATTTTGGAAAGTAAAATGCTTCTGCTACATAAACATGAGCTATTTTAGACAATACAATGCACAAATACCGCGTTCTAGCATCATTAAGTCATGGTAAATTACTGAAATCTTCAAAATTTTAGCATTTTGGTTAATTTTTAGACGGTTTCCGTCTAAAATGAAAGTGGCCGCATTCATGTTCTTTCATAATATTGAAATGTAAGTTGTATTTGATGATAATACAAAACATATATAAAGGTTGAGGATAAACACGGATGCGGCCACTTTCATTTTGACAAAAACCATCTGAAAAGTGACGTTTTTTAGCATATTTGATAGATTTTTCATATTTAAGCTTGAATCAGAGCGTTTTTAGTGACTAAATCAATGAAAATCTTTCACATAAACTAATCGAATCAATTAAAATAGACACTTAAGTGTTTAAAAAGTGTCCAAAAACTTTCGTTAGATGAACCTGAAATTTGAGGCCAAAATCGGCCCTTACCGGACCTACTCCTTTGGCATATACCGTAAACATTTTGCAACATATTAGACACGTGTGCTAAGTTTCAAGTTGATGTGACCTATATTATTTACAAACTACATTAAACTTAAAATTGAAACTGTCTGTATCAATATTCGAACCAGTATGAAATGGACATACAAATTGACGGACGGACGGACAAACTATTGATATAGAATCTGCCTAATTCAGAGTAAACTTTTGGCACCATTTATTATCATTTTCCAAATTGAAATGGTTAAAAAGAGGGTGAATTGTATGTTTATTCTATACATGTATGACTTAAATTTTTTAGATTTTGTATAATTTAGTTATACTAAGTACCCTTTTGAATATTGTTTGAAAACTAATATTTCAAACAAAAATAATTTGATTCAACTTTTTCGAAAATAAATATCTGTCATGTTGAAATGGTCATTTAATTGCTTTCTCACTTTTTGTGGATTTACAACTGTTTTTTATGTAAGTTATAATTAATCTATGTCGAAAGTTGTTATATGAAGTTTGAATTCGACAATGGTTAGAAGTTGCGTTTATAATCTACCTGTCGTAAAACAGTCATGTCATCTTTTTTTCATTGATAACACAATACTATGAGGTCTATATCTTCGAATCGACAGATACAAATAGTAAAGTATTATTGTTAAAGCTTCATGAGCTCGTTTAGCAATCCTGATACAATGTTAGTGAAAAAAATTCAGGTGCATGTGTTATTTAATATTTCAAATATATTGAGTATGGCATAACACGAAACAAATATGTTGTTGATTTTGACATGTAATTTTACAGATCCACAACTGGTAAACAGGTGGCTATGTCTAGCAACGCTAGCAAAGCTTTTGATTCGTTGCAATATGACGACGAAACTCAATTAAATCCAACCTCGTCTCAATGTTTAGGTCACGATAAATTATCAAAGAACAACTCAAATGTTTATATACCAAAGAAGTTAGATCAGAGTGATCAAGAACTAGCCGATCTATATAATATATCTGACGAGGATGGAACTTACGATGTTTCCAGCTAAAAACCCAAAATGATAACAATCTATACAGTCACACGGCTGACAATATTTATGATTCTGGAGGTCATCACAAGCTACAAGACAGAAATGAAGAAACATGATCATTTCTTCGGAAACAAACGGAAGATGAATATGACACCACCACTTTAAAGTGAATTTTACATGTTTGAACATGGCGTTGATGTAGCCCTTCTTTGTAAATTAGCTAGTAAAGGTAACAAATATGAGGCCCAATATTTCTAGAAGTCTAGTTAAAATAATGCATTCTTGTCAGACATATGTTCATTGTAAACAATGTCCAAAATGGTAAAGTGTACAGAACAAAATTGTTATCATCACATGAATAAGATGAATGCAAACATCAGCTTTTTCTTCCGTAGTTAACATCACCTTGTCTTCTATAGTTCGTAAAATATATCTGTTTTCAACGTGTTTTTAATTATTTATTTTTGGGCATACTAAGTACTTAATGAAATAATAACTCAGAAATATGACGCATAAAATATCAGCTATTTTAATTTGAGTCTTTAAACTAATTAGTGATTTCCATTACCTTGGTGATACCTTGATACAGAAAAATGACGAACACATTTTTTTGTTGTTAATAGAATATAATGACAATTCGTGTACCTTATCGCCTTATTGCAATCTTTTAAAAATGATTTGATATCGTGGTTAATAATGGTTCACATACATACAGGGAAGCCATTGTACTTTCCAAATTTAAACAAAGCAAAACAATAAACGTCAGTATATGTCCGCGTTATATTCAATTTTCATCACTTATACATTTAAAAGTGTAAAACTTCCTGTATATAACTGCATACATCTGTCATATTTGAAATGAGCACGATGTGGATTAGTGAATTCTTATTTTTATATTTTCAATGTGTTGAAATATCATCGAAGCAGGAAACAGGTAGAAGTTGTTTCTTTTAAATAAATTTTACTGTGTGTTAATCATATGTTACATTCTAATTTTGCTTTTTTATTACTTTTACTTCAACCGATATACTTCATTAGATTTGTGGAGTTTGCCTCGTCTTGGTAATATAGTTTCTCAAAGACAGGTATGATTGTCCATTCCAGGTAAATTATGATAGTTGATTAACAATAGTTTTTGATATTTATATGAAACACAGGTACTATTGTCTCGACAACTAACCCGTTCACTTTGCAAATTCAAAAACAAAGTTATCAACGATAGATAAATAACAAATAAATGGCAAGCTCTCTTCGTTCATATTTTATGAAACACCATTTTTGATGGATGTTCACTTGACGGATATATGGTTGGACAATACACTTCTAGTGACATATATAACACGCATATGCAAGACGAAAAACACGTATGTGATATGAATATGAATCTTAATGATGTACATGGAATATAATGTTAAATATGAATTTTGATTTAAACATGAAGCAGTCATTTTCAATTGGCCAAAAATCAAATGTGTCTGTTGCACAGTTAAAATCTCTCACCGGAAACATTACCGACCTTTCTTTGTTTTTTCTTTTGTAAATGCCAAAAGAATACTAATGACCGGTGATCGGCAAACTTCATTCAAATAGCACTTTGTTTTGACGGTAATATAACTATTAATTTGTTTAACTTCTGGTTTGTTTTACACGTTACAATACTTTCCATGTCTTATAGAGAACCACTAGTTGTATCAACAAAACTGTACTTGTGTGTCGTCTTTCTTCTAAGACATTTGTTGAGACCTCTGCAGGGACAACAAAAGAGGTTAGGGATGAAATCAAAATCTTTTTGTATGTTTATAGAAGGTCTACAAGTACCTGCGTGGACTAACTTCACGAAATCTATTATACTATACGAAATTTAAAATAAGGATTGAGAGAGATGACAACCAATAAAGTGGTGTCAACCAATACAGTGTATGGTTGCAAATCGACGAAAAACGTATGAAATTATTCATATTATAGTTTGTCATAAATTAACTTTATCTTAATTTTAACACATGTCCAAAGGACTTATTCGCCATGCATAATTTTCTTGGTTTTTGTTCTTGCGAACGAAATTGTCGAAAAATGAATTGCCCGCTAGAATAAAATTTCAATTCCAATGCAACACATTTGTATACTCATATATACTATGTAATATGTACATATATTACATCAACCTATAGATTTTTCTTATATTTTTTATAGAATTTAATTACAGTCAATATGCTTCAATAGTTTAACCTCCATCTCGACAGTTTGTGTCAATACGTATGAAGTGTGGCTTAATGACATGAATCTTGATGTATGCGGCTTTCTTTTTTTTTTTCTGTTGGATTAGTGGTAAATAGAGGTTTGTGCTGGGACGTTCTTTTGGTGTCTACTATGTATAGTAATGTAATCCTTTTGCGATTCAGATGTTTATAGTATATTTTACTCTGATTATATCTATTGTATTGCAAATTATAGAACTGGTTAAAACGAGACAGTATCCAGAGGAAAAGACACTAAACATCTCATGTGTGAGTCCTTCTCAAATACAAATACAGAACATTAGTGTACATGAAGAGGAAGCGACATGCGGTCCCAATCAATGTGTTTTAAATTTCAATGATACAAAGACTATAGAAGACAATTGTAATGGTGAAAATACCTGCCTGGTGGACTACAACATTGCTTCAGCCTGTGTGTGGGAGTTTCGATACGTAAATCTTTCATACATATGTAAACACGGTACTTAATAATTCTTATTCATTTCTACAAATGCTATTTCTTTTCAATTTTTAAAAAACCGGTGATACAAAAAAATAAAAACACGAGAGGATTTTAAATTACTTTCTTTTCTTTTTTAAACTGAAATAACACTGGTGTAAGTTCGACCGCTTTCATTAAAATAACTTCATAATGTACGCTTAGTGTGAACTTTTGAAACAAAACTAAAGAAGCCTATAACGATTCATATTAACCGAGAGAGGTCTAAACTAGTAGCCAAATCCATATAACGTCAATATTGCATGAGGGTGTTGAAACCTTATATTCATAAAAGAATAATTTGTGAAAATATCATATTTCAAAAGAACGCTTATATGTATGTTTTGTACCTACTCGAGAATATATATCAAAAGGTGGCGAAAGATGCCAAAGGGACATTCCAACTCATACTTCGAAAATAAACTGACAATGCCATGGCTAAAAAAAAGAAAATACGAATAGTTGTCAAAACACTGAGCAACATGACACACGCCCACCCCCCTCCCCATGCGACTATCAAAATAGGTGATAATTCAACATCATCGCTTTTCAGTTGTTGTTTTGTCGTATAATGTGATTTTACACATACTTTGTAGCCAAATATGTAGGACATATTTTTTCTCCATTGAAGGGAATATTAAGAAAAATTATAAATGTATTTTCATAACAACGTGTACAATAATATGCATGTCGAGATAACAGATTTTTGCTAATTTTTTATCGAAAATTGTTTAACCTTCTCGACTTCTAATGTTAACAGATGGTTTATATTGAGTGTTGTATAGCCCAATTCTTAGTTGTTATTAAATTGAGAAAGGAAATGGGGAATGTGTCAAAGCGACAACAACCCGACCATAGAGCAGACAACAGCCGAAGTCCACCAATGAGTCTTCAATGAAGCGAGAAACTCCCGCACCCGGAGGCGTCCTTCAGCTGGCCCCTTAAAAATATGTTTACTAGTACAGTGATAATGGACGTCATACTAAACTCCGAATTATACACAAGAAACTAAAATTAAAAATCATACAAGACTAACAAAGGCCAGAGGCTCCTGACTTGGGACAGGCGCAACATAGCGGCGGGGTTAAACATGTTTATGAGATCTCAACCCTCCCCCTATACCTTCCTCTAGCTAATGTAGATAAGTAAACACATAACAATACGCACAATAAAATTCAGTTCAAGAGAAGTCCGAGTCCAATGTCAGAAGATGTGACAAAAGAAAATAAATAAAATGACAATAATACATAAATAACAACAGACTACTAGCAGTTAACTAACATGCCAGCTCCAGACCTCAATTAAACTGATTGAAAGATTATGTCTTCATCATATGAATATCAGGCACAATCCCTCCCGTTAGGGGTTTAGTATCATACTATCATAAAATATATGAGAAGAACATAACCCGTATCATGCAACAACTGTTTTTTTAAATATATGTGTTTAGATCCGATGCAAAGACCCTATAAGTGAATCAATATTAGAGCCAAAATATGTTGTGTAATATTTCTCTATGTCATTATGTGTTATTTTCAAAATATCAAACGGTATTTTGAAGGCCATGTATTTTACCTGAATTTAGGATATACTCTTGAATAAGAAAAAATCGAAATAGGATGAACGGATCATATCAACCCGAAGGCAAATATAGTACAAGAACAAAATAAAAAATATATACAAGTCTAAATTGAAAACAACATTCACACGTATGATGGCGTTGGATTAAAACCGCAATTTTTATACATGTGCATGCAATACAAACTTCTTGGTAGAGATGATGACATACAGCACAAATAACATTTTTCTAGAGACCAAAAAAGTGAAAAAGTATTTGTATAAACGATCACCATATGTAACAAAATGGATCTTAATCACTAATAAATACAA
Organism: Mytilus edulis; assembly: GCA_019925275.1. Lineage (NCBI taxonomy): Eukaryota > Metazoa > Mollusca > Bivalvia > Mytilida > Mytilidae > Mytilus > Mytilus edulis. The sequence continues at coordinate 35,770,473 of CM034356.1, read as the reverse complement.
AACAGAAAAAAATAAACTTTCTGAAAAGATGGTATACAATATATGTATTATTTAGTCTAAGCATATATAAAGCAAGTTTACGAAACGGATGTCATTGTCATTTTCTGTTTGAAATATATAAGTCACATGAAACAATTGAATTAAACGTGCATGAATTCAAAGGCGACAATATCACCAATGCAGACGGGTTGTTTAAAAATTAAAAAAACTATGAAATATGGGATGCTCGCTAAAGTGATAATCCTTATGAATGAAGATTTAATGAAAGTATCAATAAATTATGACATTAAAAGTAGTACTTTATGATTGATCATTGCTCTTTCGATGGACCTGAGTTCTTTGTCATCTTTTTGCTAGATGTTTTTGCTGTCTGTTAGACTTTTCCTTTGATATTGGAATAAGCAAATCGATGTCTTCTGCATGCTTCCAGAAAAATAATACAAATCTCATTGAAATTGTTATTTTGGAAATAAAACTAATTTCACCACATTTTCAGTACGTGATACCTAATAAATGTAGTAAAGACATACTTAAAGAAATCATTATTATCTTTTTCGAAATGAATTATTTATTTACAACTGAAACTATATAGACCTACCATATATTCTCCAAATATCAAAGTCGAGCAATATTTGCATAGGAGCAAATTCCTAAAATACGGTATGTTTCGACTTGAGATGTTTAGATAATGGGTGACTTAATATATAATATAGTATTGAAATACGTATAGTTTAATACATATTACTAAAATGAAATAAAATTATTAAATGTTATCACAAATTCAAAAGACAGTGAGTTTGTATAAAAAGTTTTAAAAGTCCAATTAACTTTTATTTGGTCAATAACTAAATTGAAATCTAAAGCAACTTAAGATTTAGTTTTACCTATATTAAGACCATCGGATTAATGATAACTGAAATATACTTGTTAAAGTTTTTTATCATGAAGCATTTAAGATATTGCTTATAATTACACGATAAATCACAATCGATATCCAAATTCAACCCATTTCAGCAAGCAGGACAAGCGTAAGTACGTTTGAGGATGATTTTGGAGATTGGATGAAAGTATCTTCAGGTAGTTTGACATGGAACCGTGGTACATTTTTGAGTGATCATACCCAAGTAAATACAAGTAAGAAAATTTTGTATCGTTATAATCATACGCCTTATATTTTATAGTGTTGTAGATATTAGCTATATACTATGAAAGAAACAACTTTTTCAATTTGTTTCTGAGAATCAAATTTCCAAATTATGTAACTTTGAAAGGAGACTTTGAATACACTGTTTTTGTTTCCAGTAGTTTTCAATTTTTGAACATTCATAGGGGAGGCTTGAGATCTCATAAACATGTCTCACCCCGCTACAATTTTGTGCCTGTCCCAAGTCAGGACTCTCTGGCCTTTGTTAGTCTTGTATGATTTTTAATTTTAGTTTCTTGTGTAAAATTCGGAGTTTAATATGACGTCCATTATCACTGTACAGTATACATTTTTTTAAGGGGACAGCTGAAGGACGCCTTCGAGTGCGGGAGTTTCTCGCTACACTGAAGACCCAGTGTTGGCCTTCGGCTGTTGTCTGCTCTATGGTCGGGTTGTTGTCGCTTTAATACATTCCACATTTCCTTTCACACTTTTACATAAATAATTAAATGCTTTAAATCCTATTACATTGTTGATAAATTAATTGAAGTAATTAATTTATTTAGAAACACCAGGTTATATCCTGAACGTATTGTCCTTTGCTGGTAAAAATGGTACCGCACGTATTGACACTAATGATGAATTCAAGGAACCCATATGCTTGTCACTTTGGTACCAAATTTATGCAAATGGTTATGATTGCTCTTTAAGTATATACAGGATTTCAGATAAAAATCAGAATTTACTATTTCACGCGGATGGTAATTCCACATCTTTTAGCAAATGGATCAGCATATCGATAGATTTTGATGGACAATATCCGTTTAAAATAGGATTGGAAGCAGATTTCAAGCATCGAAACTTAGTAGAAATGCGTAATATTTTGATAGACGATACATCGATAGCGTATAGACCTTGCCAAGGTATGTGTTCAGCAGAATAACGCCAAAATATCATTTAGAAACAGGTTTGGAGTTCCCTTACCTCTAATGAAATTTCTATATTGAAACAAACGTACAGTCAAATTAAAAAAAAACATGTTATCATAGTTCAAATTTTAACAATGGTATTATAAAAGCACAGTCTTCCAATTTGTATGATCGTTTTATCGTCAGTTGCCTGGGATTAGAATCTGTAATAAACAATATAAATATCAGCGTTATTGTTATTAAAAATAAATATCATATTACACAATTTCACTACAAGAATGGTGACATATCCATTATATTTAATACAAACATGTAAGAGGTTTTTAAAATCTATTCCTAGTTTGTAAAAACAAAGTGTTTGCATCTTCAACTATTATGTACAAGGAAACAGGAATAGTAGTTACGATATAATTGATACTCGGTCTGATAAATAAAGGCAACAGTAGTATACCGCTGTTCAAAACTCATAAATCCATGGACAAAAAACAAAATCGGGGTAACAAACTAAAACCGAGGGAAACGCATTAGATATTAGAGAACAACGACACAACATTAAAATGTAACACACACAGCAACGGACCAAGCATCAGACAACATCCGATGAGAACAACCAATATAACATCAAAACCAAATACATGAATTTGGGATAGAAAAGTACCGTGACACGTCTTATTCTTTAAAAAAAATGTGAAGTGACTGAAAATTTATGCATGACCGGTTTCATGTGCTTAATGTAAATTTGATGTTTTGAATGCAAAGCAAATATATCATTTGAACCTTGAGTATCTTAATATATTTTTTAGCTGTAAAATCAGCGCATTTTCTAGGGCTCATCTTCATTTGATCGTTATGAATTTGTTATTGGTGTAACGTATTGTGATTGTGAAGGAATGCTCTTTTATTTTATTTTTTTAGTCATTTTCTTAACTAGCCAACATAAATAACAATGTTAACAATAACTGATCAGATACGGTTACTACAATCTTTATCCATTTGCAATGTAAAAATGTATCTTTTTAAGTCAAGAATCATGTTTTACCTCCGCAAAATCTTAACCTTTATACATTTTACTGAAGGACAACACGTGCATTCAACCTGCATCGATTTGAAAGAACCAATTGAAATAGAATGTGAAACACAGTACCTTGCCAGTAAAATTGAAATCTTTGTCGAACCTGAAAATCCGATTAGTCATCTGAAGAATTGTCCTGCAGAATCTCTTCAAAATGAGATAAACAGCTTTTGTAGAAACTCGCCTAAGACTGACAAATGTAAATTCAGCGTTTTGAATTTTACAAGCGGACATGAAGACTGTTACATGTCCAGCAAGAATATGTCTGTTTCGTTTCAATGCAATAGTAAGTTAATATAATGGGTTTATTATAAGGTTGAGCTGTTTGACAAAATAACCTTTTAATCATACATGACGTATACTATATCATATATTATTAAACTAAGGGTATTTTATGTTTTTTTTAAATTATTCATTTTAGTTGCTATTTTATCATTTATTTCAATTAACACAAATACCGAATATTAATATTTGATGTTTGATGCTTTTTCGTCCGTCATTTTGAATACAATTACATAACATGTACATACATGTTTCATTAGAATACGTTATTTTGATTAGCTAACAGCAATCTCGTGTCATTCTGAAATAAACCTCATTCCAAAATGAAAGGTAACATTCATGATGAAACGAGCATCCACAGTTAAGTGACCGGGTAGATAAAGGAAAATCTTGATAGAAATAATGTTTTCATGGTCCCAGCAAAAAAATGATATTATAAGTATTAAATGCTCCTTTAAGTAAAGTGTGTGAAGAGTTGATTGTGCACATAACTTTAAAATGAAATACTTCGGTACACGCTTTTACATCCAAACAAATTTACAAAAGGAATTATTTAATTTTTTTATTAAACCAACATGATTAGGTATATTCAATTATTCAACGTGATAATCCATTAAAATTTAATAAATAGGAAATTAACTCTGCAATATATATATATATACACTTCTTATACGTTCCATGAATCAAATATAATTACATAAACAAAGGCAACAGTAGTATACCGCTGTTCGAAACTCATAAATCGATAGAGAGAAAAACAAATCCGGGTTACAAACTAAAACTGAGGGAAACGCTTCAAATATAAGAGGAGAACAACGACACAACAAAACACAACATTAAAATGTAACACACACAGAAACGAACTATAATATAACAATGGATTGGTACAGGACACATTTAAGAAAAAAATGGTGGATTGAACCTAGTTTTGTGGCATGCCAAACCTCCCGCTTTAATGGCAATGATAAATATAACTAAAATACAAATAAATGGGAGAACATATAGGACAGAGAAACACACGAATAATAGCTAACAAAAAGTACCAGGTTTAAAATTTAATACGCCAGACGTGCGTTTCGTCCACACAAGACTAACCAGTGACGCTCGGATGAAAAAAATTGAAAACCAAAACAAGTACAAAATGAAGAGCACTGTTGACCAAAAGTTCCCAAAAGTTGTGCCCAATACGGCCAGAGTTTTCTGCCTGGGATAAGAACATTCTTAAAATCTGTATATTTGCAATACATAACAGTCGATCTCATGAAACATAATCTACATTGTTCTGCATTTAGACAATTAACAGACAACTGCTCTTGAGGAAAATTGGGCACAACACAGTACCATACTGAAGGTACATGTAGTTACAAGCACACCTTATACGCTCCTTTCATCAAGTATAATCTTTATATCATGTTATCTCATGTACATCAACCATGCATGTATGTTTTGTTACGAATCTACCAAATGACAGTCCACTTGACGATATTTAACTAAAATTGAGAATGGAAATGGGGAATGTGTCAAAGAGACAACAACCCGACCAAATAAAAAACAACAGCAGAAGGTCACCAACAGGTCTTCAATGTAGCGAGAAATTCCCGCACCCGGAGGCGTCCTTCAGCTGGCCCCTAAACAAATATATACTAGTTCAGTGATAATGAACGCCATACTAATTTCCAAATTGTACACAAGAAACTAAAATTAAAATAATACAAGACTAACAAAGGCCAGAGGCTCCTGACTTGGGACAGGCGCAAAAATGCGGCGGGGTTAAACATGTTTGTGAGATCTCAACCCTCCCCCTATACCTCTAACCAATGTAGAAAAGTAAACGCATAACAATACGTACATTAAAATTCAGTTCAAGAGAAGTCCGAGTCTGATGTCAGAAGATGTAACCAAAGAAAAAACTATCTGTTTTCTGCATTTCAGATAATACCCAGACAACGCCACATTTGGAAATATCAACCGAATCCAGCACCCATTTTGAAGGTAATTGTAACATAAATATTAAAAAGAAGATGTGGTATGATTGTCAATGAGACAAATCTCCACAAGAGACCAAATGACACAGAAATTCACAACAATATGTCACCGTACGGCCTTCAACAATGAGCAAAGCCCATACCGCATAGTCAGATGCTAGTACATTAGAAATGTATAATCCTATATCGCATTGTACGAAATGTAGTGTTTAAATAAGCTCACTTTTTCGAGTTCTAAAACCACTTATATGATTCAAAAACAATGTTCTGTTATTTTATAGCTATAGCAGCTGGTGTTGGCGGAGGCGTACTTCTTATAATCCTAGTTGTGGTTGTTATATATCGTGTTAGAAGGTAATGTTCAGTTTTGCGTTTTAATTGAAAATCTGATTTGATTGTCACATTAAAAATGATTCTAAAAGCTCATAATGTAAAACATTTGTCTGTCCTCACATTAAACAGTAAATGAAAAATAAAAATCACAATGCTTAAATAAATAGAATCAAATTCCTTTTAGATGTCGACTTTTTCTAATTATTATTGGAACACAACTGCCTATGACATGTATGATTTATTCAAAGATATTTTAAGCTTTTCAAATGTGCATAAAAGTTACGGAAACACTATATCAACGATCTGTGTTTTTGATTTTAAAAATAATTTGAAACTGAAATGAATGGGTTACCATTAAAAGTTTTCAAAGATATTAAGTTCAGATATATACTGAATAAATATCTTTTTTTCAGCATCTGTTGTTGTTTCTTCTTGTTATACATGTTATATGTACTAAGACATATGTTTTATATTGACAAACCAAAGTTTCAAAACTACCCTGGTGTCGATTTTAATGTTTGGTACACGATGCTTTTCTTTGTCAACTTTTGCATGCAGACACGAAGAAGTTGTCAATGTTCCAATTGATTTACGGCATCCTAGATGAAGACGGCTTTAATTTAAGAAGGAAGATTTATAAAATAACTGTAAATTTATTATTTACAGTAGTGGTTATTTAAATGCTTAACGAAATTAAATCATTTACTGCAAAACACATTATGAGAACCCTACCGTAAGGTCACGAACACATTAAGGTTTATGTACCCTTCTGTAGCCATTTTTGTACGAACTTTTCAAACTTCAATTGTATCAAAACTACAGATATAATGACTAATAGAGATAGGCCATTTTGTACATATTCCAAGGGGAAACTTGATGCAAAGCATTATTTTTTACTGTTCCATTGCATTTAATAGAAAAAGAGGACTTTGTGGCAAATAAATCAAGATTTTTATAGAAAATCCACAGCCTTTATCCTTGTACTCTCATATTTGGCAATTAGATGATTGATAGATATAGGATTATTGCATGCAGTGCTAGCATTGATTTTCTTAAAACAAGTTTATAAATGTAGTTATTGGTTAAGACAAGTATAAAAATGGCCAAAATCAAGTACACCTTTTAGGGTGCGCTCGACTTTAGTGACCTCAGCACGAGGTGTTTTAGAATTTACAGGTTACTTAGAACTTTTTGTAAAAAATAAACACTAGCACATCATAGAAAATCAAGTGAGTAATTTATGTTTCAAATTTTATAACAAAAATCTCTGTTTGGTATGAATAAACGTTACCTGATGCATTGCGTTTCTTTTTTTACATTGAACATGACGTCATAACTTAAATAACGTCACAAGTAAAATTCCTAACAACAGAACCAAAATCGGAAACGTTACGGTATTTCCGTTTCTTTTTTTAACAAATATTTCAGTTACAAAAATTAATTTAAACAAACTTCGTCCCCATTCACAGGTAATACCTGCCTCATATTATTTTACAGGGCAAAAACTGACAAACAGGAGACTAGTCCTGATAAGAGTAACAAAGCTTATGATGAAAATCAGTATGATTACGCAGGTCAACAAAATCTAACCTCAACCAATTTTTCCGGTCAGGATAGGAATAATATAACCAATTCGAAATCAAATATTCAGCAGCTTCTAATCGATTCGAATGCTCAACAGCCCGCTGATCTTTATAATATGACTGAAGATGAAACGTACGATGTATCGAGTAACACTAAACACCGAGAAAACCAAAACAATAACTTATACAGTCATACGTCTGACAATGGGACGTACAATGTTTCTCGAAACAATGAAAAGAAAGAAAACCAAAATGATGATAACATATATAGTCAAAAGGCAGACGATGTTTATGATTCTGCAGGTAATCACAAACTACCGAACAGAAATGAAGAGACCTATGACCACTTTTTCGGACAGCAAACAGAAGATGACTATGATACCACCACGCGAACGTGAATTCATTACCGCTATGTGTATTATCGCGTACTAAAGACAGTCAATATATTATTTCATTGGTTATTAAGGTACCTGATTTGCTGTTATGAGTGTGTAGACAAGTAAACCCATTAAAGTATTTAGATTGCCAATATTATCCTCATTTTTTCAGATGTTCAAATAATAAATTTATCAATTGTGAACGTGTATATAATATATTCCTTTGTTTCGTCATATGCTTCTTATTCTGTAAGTGTAAAATTCTTATTAAATAAAATAATGTCGCAATATCGCCTTTTTGTTATGATTCGACGGAAAGAAAATTAAACACCATGCAATTAATCAATCAATATAATACAATCAAATTCATATATTATTATTTATCCTTCTAAAAATGTATTTTTAATAAACATGGTTTTCTTTAAAACAAAAATAACAACGTGCTAAGATCTTTGTTAATTTTATCTTATGTTTTATATGATTAAAACAATGTTTCTAGTTATAAAAAAAAAATATTATGAAAAATTTGTTTACCGTGAGTATATCTCAATATTGGTTTCTAAAACGTAAATAATTGAAACTACACCTCACAAATCTTCCTAATATATATATATATATATAACATGAATTGAATAATTAATACACTTTGGATAAGATTGCAAATTATTATTTGTCAATAAGAAACTGTATGCCCCTTATGTAAGTTTTTAAATTGCCAAAAGCCTTGCATTAAATGAACATATAAATTTAAACCATGCGGTACTTTGAGGAGAATAGTATAAAAAGATTTCAATTTTGATAATATTTCTTTTCGGGCAATTTAATTTTAATTCAACAGTTATTTATATTTTAATTTACCACTTAACAACCCTTGTTACTTCCTCATTCTGTTTGTATCATGCTGGTAAATATGATATGTATAAAATATATGTTGTAGTTTCCTTCACAATTGATTTAAGATTATAGTAAATATAGTACAAATATGTGTAGGATGAAGAAAAAATATATAGAAAAAAGTGTTCAACTTATACATGTTATAAAACAACAGGAAGTTATAATCATAGGATGGTGAAGGACAGAAAGAAAAAAAGTAAAACAATATAAAATTATCGAAAATCATTTTACATGCTACATTCAACAGTGTTTTCATACCTGATCTTCCTTCGTTTAATGTCATTAAAGTGAAACACAAAAGTTACAATAAAGTCATTTAAGAAGAAACACTTTTTTTATTCCTTGTAAACCTTGACATTTAAACACGATTTAAATTGGAATTCTGACCACCCAGCATATATATAAAGAAGACGCGGTCTGATTGCCAATGATAAAACTCACTACAAGAGACACAGATATTAACAACTTTATGTCACCTAAGGCCTACAACAATGTGCAAAACCCATATCGCATAGTCAGCTATAAATATTTGACTGGATGTGAAATTTTGTTCTCAAAACTTGATTTTTCAACAAAAGATGTAGGATCAGGAAAACAACATGGATATTGATAATAAGTTAAGTGTTTTCTCGAGAAATTAAGTTGTGTTTTTGTCTTAATTTGTTACAAGTTCATGTGCCTGTCCCAAATTTAGAATAATTAAGCATTATTCCAATTGATACCTTAAAAATGTTAAAAAGGCAGTTGGTGAAAATAAAATCACTACAGCAGTATTACATAACAGACGATATCTGAATGTAAAAACAAACGTTATCCCCTCCTTGTAAAAATTGCATATGCAAAATAATTGCTGCTTCTTTGTCGATTCTAAAACAATTATGTTGTCTATGTTTGACATTTTTTACCATCAAAGATATCAATTATGTAATTATAGACATTCAGCAGTACCAAGTATGATCATAAGAGACGTCTGTAGAAGTGAAATAAATGGTGTTTACTTACGGATTACACAAGCAGTCAAAATATATTCTGTATGTGTTCATGATATTATCATCTGATGAACGGGAGATAACTGGATTTAAAATATGTAATATTGTCCATAACGAATGCAAAGGTAAATTGAAAATACGAATGCAAACAAAAAATGACAATAGACCCATTGGTTGCCTTCGGTTGTGTTCTGTTGTTTGGTCGGGTCGTTGTCTCTTTGACATATTTCCCATTTCCATTCTCAATTGTATTGCTTGGAATTGTAAATGTGTTCAATTATTGAAATATTGATAGATATAAGACGATGTGGTATGAGTGGCAATCAGACAACTCTACATCCATTTCAACATTTGTAAAGTAAACCATTATAGGTCAAGGTACAGTCTTCAAGACAGAGCCTTAGCTCATATTGAACAGCAAGCTATACAGGGTCACAAAAAGACATTTGTTAAATCATTTAAACGGGAAACCCAACGGTCTAATCTATATAAAAAAACGAGACACGAGAAACACAATGAAACACTTATGAACCACATCAACAAACGACAACTACTGAATGTATTGCAGACTTGTGTTCTTCTATGTGTCATACTCACAATATTGTATGTGGAAAAAAGCATTTGCACGATAAATAATAACATTTAAAACATGAAATAATAAAAAAGACGTGGTGTCACCTTGAGGGGTTCACTACCAATTAGACAACTATCCATGGCCAACAGAGTCCAAAAGACGTTGATTTAGGCAACTATTGTAACTGTTGATTCATAAGATATTTCTGAGGGAAAGAGTTTTCGTGGATTGAAGTAGAAAACGAACTTTTTAGGGTACACTTAGCCTAAAGAAAACATGCATTTTCGTTGTGCATAGGGCCTAAAGAAAATTTAATTTAAACATTATTATTCAACACTCGTGATTCTCCTAGACCCAAAAATTCCAAGAATATTGGTATTCCATAAGCAAAAATGAATATACAGTATATGTTGCCGTACGGCCTTCAACAAAGTGTAAGATGAAAGAACGTCCAGGAAACCAAACGAGCTTGTTTAAAAATAAAATAAGCAAAACAAAAATGACAGACAAATAACTTTGTGAATAGTATATGTATAACGTCTATTTTAGCTTTCGTTTGTCGCGTATTTTATATGCAATGTGCCTGGTACAAATTTAATTAGAAAACCAACGGGTCCTTTCTACATTAAAACTTTTATATTAATCGAATTCATAATCTGACACAACCTATTTATAAACGTTATGTTGTGCAGTGTTATGACACAAAAGAAATACCGCTGAGATCTATACGTTGGAGTCACCCACTATAATTAAATAAATAAGTATGCATATATATCTTTTATTCAAATACGGAAGTATAACAATTTAAATTGTATGCATAGTGTACTTAAAGTCTTTTTTAACGGTTTGGGACGATTACACAATTGTCAACTTTAAAGAGGACATATTTTTAAACAAAAGAAGTTCATCTTAGATTGAAATCTGTTTTTTAACTTGATATGGCTTTAAAGGTGGGTTGATATTTTGAAAGAGATGAATAGACTGGGAAGCCCAATTGGAGGTTTGTTATTGAAATTTAATTGCTTTTTCGCGGAAACGTTCATGTATTTGCATTGCCGGTATTTTCAGACTTTTAATTTTTAGTGGGGACATACAGCAGTGCATAAATGCAGTAAAGGATAATAAATAACTGCATGAAATATTATAATATGATCATATGTGATATCGGGTTACTGTATAGTAGTGAAATTTTAAACGTAATGTGAACAGATTTAAATGTATTCAGAATATACAAGATTACTTTATCGGTGAAAATTGGATTGGACGTTAGTATTAGAATTGGATTACAAATTTTATATTCTTTCAAGAAGTTTACAGTTGTACAGAAGCTGCCATCACTTACAATACTTGCACTTGTCGATAACACACTGTGCAACTTGCCGATTACACACTGTTCAATTGTGTTTTTACATTGGAATCGAAATAAAAACGATTCAAGTGTTTTAAACAAGAGACCTGTAACAAAATAATGGAACGTTACAGCAGGCGTCTTTCCAGTGTTGAGGACATTTTTAAAATACCCGACATGAGTACAGTCTTTCAGGTAATGAAGGACTTTGGTATAGATCGAAAAGGAATAAAAAATAAAAACGACGCTATGAACCGTGTTGTCGAATACTGGAGATTACAAAACTTAACGCAGGACAATGACAAGGTTAGTATAGATAGAATCATAGATATAAAAAGATGTGGTATGAGTGCCAATGACACAACCCTCTATCCAAGTCACACTATGTAAAAGTAAACCATTATAGGCCAGAGAACGTGTACGGTCTTCACACGGAACATTAAATTTGGCTCACACTGACCAACAAGCGTAAAGGGCTCCAAAATGACTAGTGTAAATCCATTCAAGCGGGAAAAACAACGGTCTAATCTGTATATAAAACGAGAAACACTTATAAACCACATCAACAAACAACAACTACTGAACATCAGATTCATGATGCATACTGTCATCAGGGTCAAAGTAGATGTTTTCTTTCATTCATGAAGTAGGCACATGGTTTTGCCTTATTATTTTGAAATTTCAATTCTCGTTTAAAAAAAACGAATCTTTATGTTTTCTTCTTATTTACGATTTCAGAGTATTTATTTTTCGACGCATCTTGTCGTAGTTCGCTTGTGTAGTCAAATGAGGGGCGAAAAATACCGTAGAGACATTCAAACTCCTAGATCGAAAAAAACTGACAACGCCATGTCTAAAAAATTCAAACAGACAAATTATAGTAAACAAGACACAATATAGACAACTAAAGACTTAGCAAGACGAACCCCATTAAAAACTGGGGATGATCTCATATGTTACAAAAGGGTATTACTAAGCAGATCCTGCTTCGCATGCTTCAAAAAAATACCATTCTGCTAACACAAACATTGTATATGTAAGTCTTTCATTACCTGTATCTTTAACAGACGAACTTTAAAATCAAATGAGTAATCTCGTCCTAAATGTGCATGAATATTTGCCAATGGACCATCAATTATTCAATCAATCAACCAAATGAGTAATCAACTTAAAATATATTCAATAATATAAATACTTTTTTTTTTTACAAATATAGATGCAGCATGATTTAACTGATATTTTGCAAGCTGAGGAAGAAAATCGAAGAGTGTTAACAGAAAAATGCGAAGACGTTGACAATTTTCTCCTGAAATTACCAAAGAACCATGAAGCTGATTTAGAAAACTTCATTCCTGGAATCAAGCACAGACTTGTAACAATGAAAAGCAAATTGAGGTCAACTGAATGTCCAATACTTGTTACAGGTATGGTTAACATTGTATTGTTATCTGGTTTAATCTCGACTTCAAAATGCTTGTAATATTTGCTACTGGACGCTCAACAAAGAAGAGCTTCCTCATGGTTTTATTTGTTATGGGATTACTTGGCCGTTTTAATAGTGATTATTTTATTACCAGACCATACATTTCGATATTCTATGTCTGTATTTGATATGATTATTGTGTTATCTTGTTAAAAAATGAAATTAATGATTTTGTGATTATATTGGCAAAAAACATTGTGAGCAATGATACATCAATTTATTTTGTTCGTTTTAACAATTAAAAAAATCTTTTATTTTTCCCTATAGTTCCTCTTTCATTAATATTCATGAAAATACTATAAAACCAAGGAGGTAATATTTAACCTCCTTGATAAAACTATGTGTATAGTAATACACAACAAAGATTCTGTTTTCAGATCATGTAATGAATAGATCTTATATTTCAATATTACATAATTCCTTTATTACACAATTCACTAAAAAAAACTTGACGGTAGAGCATCTAGTTTAAAAGTATAAAATTTTATTATAGTTATATTTGCAGTGTTGACCTTTTGATTTAAGTTCATGCAAAATGAGGCCCCTCATAGAGTGGTCGAGTAATCAGATAATCACAAATGTTTTGCCAATATAATCACCATGATCACATAATCATCAAAAAAAATAAACAATTTATAACCAAAACACAGTCCCACATTATAAAATAATTAAAAAAAATATGAAATATTTGGTCTGGTGATTAAAAATCACTATAAAAACGGCAAAATAATCACAAACTAGTAATAAAAAAATCCCAAGGAGGCTCCAGAATGCGTTAAAATTTTAGGTATGACATTATGGATTAATGTTATTCTCTATAAACAAAAATTAAAAATAGTGTATTATATTTTTTTTTCTCACATGTACCTGACTATGATCATTTATTTACCTTACATTTTTTATACATTTTGAATCATTTTCTTCCCCTGGCTCTTTTAATGTATGGTATGTATAAACGTTATGTAACTTAAACTTCCGATATGTTTATAATAGTGCGTGGTCTGATACATGTATACACGTTATGTAACTTAAATTTTCTATAGGTTTATAATATTTCATGTGGTCTGATACAGATATAGACGTTGAATGAATTAATTTGTTTTAGATGTCATCTAAAAACATATTATATATAATTTTATATACATGTTTGAATAAATACGAGACAGCACGGAATTTTGGTTAATTCTTTTGAATAAATCATTACAATCCTCTTTTTCTCATTTTAAAGGAGAAACAAACTCGGGCAAAAGCAGTTTTATCAACCTCATTCTGGGCCATGATCTGTTACCAGTTGGTTGTCTTCCTACCACAAGAACTGTTTGTGAAATAAAGGGATCCAGGACAAATGAACGAATTGCAATAATTCATCGCAAAATTGTCAAAAATGAACGTCGGCATGCACCAGAGATACTCGATCTTTCAGAATCGGTTACTTTTGAAAAGTTTCAACATCTTGTAACAGAAATTGATACAACGACTGGGGAATCTGTTTATGACAAAATTGAAATATTTTGGCCATGCCAACTAAAAAAGGTACAAATATTAATATATAACCAACTTTTTTTCTTTAATTTAAATTTTAAAGACAAGAAACAAACAAAACATCTAATTGCTATAATTTCCAATACATTAAGAGAGAAAAAGAACCAAAACCGAATGTAATATATTGTATGCTTGGACAGGAGATAAAGACATCAAATGATCAAACAATTAATAACGATAAAACTTAATTGTAAAATTATATACTGCATGAACACGTTTTCTATTCGCTGATTTATAGGATTAACGGTATACGACTGAGAGAAAGCAATTAGAACAATATTGACATATTAAAAAACACATTATTTTGAGAGCAGCGTGCATGTGCATGGTCTTCAAATATGGACAACAAACAAAACCATACTAGATTGTGGATAACTTTAATCAAAACTAAAAATAGTATTAAATTATTCGACAACAACATTAAATTCAAAATGTACGCCGCGTCTAAAATACCATAGAAAATTATTTTGACGTGTGTGATCTTACGCTTCCTCCACGATAAGAAATTAATTGCTTTATTAATTCATGACGTATATTTACAGGCCGGTGTAATACTAATTGACACACCTGGTGTAGGTGAAAATAGAAATGTTGTACCATTGATCGAAAAGTATGCATCTAAAGTGTCTGGATTTATATACGTCATCAATAGTTCATCAGCTGGGGGCTTACAGAAAAGGGTAAGTAGACCTGAATAAATTACAGGACACAAATTTATATAGAAAGTAGTGGTGAAGCTCCGCAAAAAGGGATAGGGCTTATCTCATATGATAAATATATTTAGTTTGGTAAAAAGAAAATCACAAAAATACTGAACTTAGAGGAAACTCAATTCGGAAAGTCCATAATCACATGGCAAGATCAAATAACAAAACGCATTAAAACGAATGGACAAGTACAGGCATTTTCAAATGTAGAAAATGGTGGACTAAACCTGATTTTATAGCGCTAACCCTCTCACTTTGATGAGTCTCATCAAATTCCGTTATATTTACATTGATGCGTTAACGAAACAGACAAAATAAATAAAATAGTCAAAATATTGGTACACAATCAGTCATCATCGTATAACAATTTTAAAAGTAACTGGGCGCTAATGGCATATAACATTGATGTACTTAGTGGTTTAGCCGGGTATAAATAGATAGGGATGCTCTCATATATACAATTGAAGTATTTAGTGGTGTAACCGCTTGAAAATAGATGCTTTTGTTCATAATGAGATTAGGCGGATCCTGAACTTATCATAAAGGGGGAAGTTTGTGCTCGCCCCAGTCGTGCTTCCCTATATAATCAAGAAAATGGGGGCCTCATGTCTCCGCCAATGAGTCTGTATAACTTACATTTTAAGATGTCGTGGATACTACAGCAAGTAAGACTACAAAAGTTACACAGTTGTATTTTGTGTCCCAATATTTTGAAATCGACTCCTCCATTAAATTAAAGCCACTTCACAAACATGTGCGCGCGTAATAATTCAACTTCTCACTTGCATATAGTCTGTCGGTTGTTTGCGATAGTTTTTCGAGTATGATTAAAGAGATATAGATGCATGGTTAACACAATATTGAAAAAGATATTTGGATATTTTTTAAATCTACAGGTTCGCCAGTTTTTACGCTCGACATCGTCTATTTGTGACCAAGAATTTTCAACAGATGCTGCTATGTTTGTCTTCAACAAATGGGACACTGTACCGGAAATTGATAAATCTGATCTAACAAAGACAACTCTGTCACAGCTGAAGAAGTTGTTTCCAGGAATACAGAAGGACCAACTATTTTACATTTCGGCAACAGAGGTATTATAGTCCGGAAGTCAAATTTGCCCTTTTCGAAGACTTTTCAAAAAGTTTCAATAAATGTAAACGATCCGCTTCCCCGTGATTGTTAATCGTGTTGTCTATGAGGTATGAATAGAGTTGAGAGAAATAAAAAGTGCCTATGAAATGGCAATAAAAAGAGAATAGAGAATAATTGGGTGCTCAAATATAAAGAAGAGGGTAAAAAATGGTAAGAATAGAGAACACAGACATGAAAAATAAAGAAATGAGGGACTTGTATTAACAATTATATCTGACCCTCATTTATTTGTTAAGGGTATCGTATAATACGGACGATATAATTTTTAGTAAGCAGCTTATAAATTTAAAGGTACTTTACATATATGATTCCTATTATGAAATAAACAGGGTGATTGATATAAGAAGCTTTGGTATGAGTGCCAATGAGACAACTCTCCATCCAAGTAAAAATTTGTAAAAGTAAACCATTATACTAGTAGGTCAAAGTATGGTCTTCAACACGGACCCTTTGCTCATACCGAACAGAAAGCTATATAGAGCCCTAAAAATGACTAGTGTAAAACCATTTTATAGTTCTTTTATATTAATATGATAATATTATTTACGGGTATTATGGATACAGGAAACTGTTTGAGAAGAAGTGAAACGCATATATAAGCTATAGGTTGAAATTTGATAAACAACAAAATAGTTGAATAATCAGAATAATTTCCTCTTTCCATTTTCCAAATCTAGTCATTAAAGGTATCAAGACATGGCGACGAACCAGAAGACTTCACAGCTATAACCAATGGACTTGTAAAAGCCATGCCATCATGTTTGAAAAATGGCTTTAATATACATTATTGGTAAGAATCCTGTACTGCAATAGTTATCTTTTAAAGTAGATTCATGGTATACCGCCATCTTGGATTGTACAAACACATTAAAAAACCGGTTTGCCCAAATCTGCAAATTTGGATACAGATTTGCAATGTATTGGTTAGACTTAGTGATTTATTGTATAATTCAAAATATTTAAACAAATATCATTTTTTTTGCTTTTAGAATTATTTATTTTTTCAAATGAGCTATTTAAGGGAAGATAACTCTTTTAGTAAAAAAAATACACTGGACTGATAGCGATTTTTTAAATTTTTACTTGTAGCAAAGAAAAAAAGTTCGGTGACACCCTTTTTCTCTTTATTTTCTTAAAACATATTACAAAACCTATCTTTTTACAATTTATTTCAAAATTCTATTTCATAGATTATTTTTTATGCACACAAATGTGTTTTTCGATAAACAATCTAACCAAATTTAGGCAATTTTCAACGACTCATGGCTTGAAACATATCACGGTGACCCATACTTTTTATTTTATTTTTGAAAAGAGCATAGTAAAATCTTCATTTTGGATAAGTATAAGAAAATTCTGTCTCAAAAATATAAACTAATGATCTACCTTAAAACAGTGTACACTCATGGCGCTGTGTTTCTGTAGTCAAAAAGATCCAATGGGCTTTTGGAAAAAGCTGGGATCGGTTTCACAAAAAAAACTTACGACTAAGATTGGTCTTAAGTCATGACTTTGCGCCTATACTTGGTTTTGAAAAAAAAATGTTTCAAGTTAATTGTCTTAATTTTATAGAATTACCGACTTGTGTATTTTATGTAATGCATCATAGCTATAAACAAGAACGAGTCCCTAGTACACGGATGCCCCATTCGCTCTATCATTTTCTATGTTCAATGAACCGTCAAAATGGGGGGAAATCTCTAATTTGGCATTAAATTAAAAAAGATCATATCATAGGAACATTTGTACTAAGTTTCAAGTTGATTGGACTTCAACTTCATCAAAAACTACCTCGACCAAAAACTTTAACCTGAAGCGGGACAGTCGGACGAACAGACGAACGGACGCACAGACCAGAAAACATAATGCCCATAAATGGGGCATAAAAAAATGATACAATTGGACACTTGACAACAAAAATCAACAACCTGTTACTATGTTAATATGTGTAGTACAATTAGATCTAATGTAAAGTCTTACTTAATCATTGTGTTAGTTATGCAAATCTTCAATCTATTTAGAATATAGATCTCTGATTTCGTTATCCTCATATGAGCACACGATTCCGCCGAGTTGAAATGGATCTGAATTTTATCAGTTGAACAAGGCTGTCAAAAAACAACTTTTCCAAAGGTCGAGCGATAACAAGTTGGATTTGTTGGTTGATTTTGAACGAACTTTTGCAATTTGACCTCCAACATGGCGATTAGACTTCGAGTGAAAAAACGACTAAAATTACCTCAATCGAAAACTTTATATTTTCAATGGACAATTGCATTCCGTTAAATATTACTACATAAGACATGTAACATTTTATCTTTCAGTTTTTTATCACAAGTGATCAAAAGAGTTCTATATTCCTTAAAACTTGCTAGACATATGGATTCGAAAGGTCTGGACGAAAAACGGAAAATGCAAGAAAATTTGAAAACTGGAATTCAGCTTCTAGAAACTAACACACACACAGCAATTACAAATCTACGTCTCCAGCTTAAAAACGAGGCAAAGCTTTTAAATAGTAGAGTCCAAGGATTTTTAAGATCTTCATGGTTAGATGGGGGAATTGACGAATGGAGCAAAGAGGAGTGCCCGGATGTTCTTGGTAATTGGCGAAAGGTAGCAGAGGAGGCATCAGAACAGATCATACAGAAACTTAAATCACAGATTGATTTTTGGGAACGATCAGAAGGCATTGTTAAAAGTGTTAAGGAAAAGATTAGTGAACAACTTCGACAAGATTTTGAGTTAATGGAAGACAGGATTAAAGAACTGGAAGGTAGGTGAAAAGAGGGAAAAGGTATTTTAATATGTATGAGTACTTATGCTTAACATGTTTCAGGACTAATCATCACCGAAAACGCATGCCATGGATTTTTATAGCTTACTACGTATACGGTATGGATTTTTCTCAATTTTGACCATACGGCGACTCCACAATTGATTTCATCTTCGCCCTTGTTATCTTCAGTTGTTGATAATTGGCTCCTTATTTTCATTTTGATCAGAATATTAAGAAAGCTAAAACTGTTTAAAGTTTTGTGATCACGTGTAGGCAAAATAGACAAATAGATGGAACAGCTAAATCAGGGGTGTAACCTCAGCTCTATCAAACTTGCGATAAAACAGTCTCGTCTTGAGTAAGCTTGAACTTTTTGCCACTTGACTTTCAGCAGGACACAATCAAGCAATATAAAATGGTGTTTCGGGCTTTGGGAGATAGTATATCTTTTATCTTTTTGTTTATTGTGGTTTTTTTTTATTATTATTTCAAATGCAGGGTTTTCCCGTTTGAATAGTTTTCACTAGTAATTTTGGAACCCTTTATTGCTTGTTGTTCGGTGTGAGCCAAGGCTCCGTGTTGAAGGCCGTACATTGACCTATAATGGTTTACTTTTATAAATTGTTATTTGGATGGAGAGTTGTCTCATTGGCACTCACACCACATCTTCCTATATCTTTTTACTTATAATTATAAAAATATATACGTATTTATGAAGGTTAATATTTGATTTCAGGGGTAATGCTGGGAGGAGATATGAAAGCAGTGAATAACTTTCATACCTCAGTAAAGGCACCTACGAAATCGATTCAACAGTTATTCTCCAGCGCTTCTAGAAATAAAGTTATGAATAGAAAAAGTCTTGGAACTATCGTTTGTCTTGATCAAACACTAGATGTGACCTCTAAATCGGTAAAAAGTTTATTCAAATCTTATAAAAAAGACAATTGTCAACACAAAATGAAAGAGGCATCAAAACTGTTTGTCGAATCGCTGCGAGAAAATGGGAAATTAGAACAAAATGTGAACTTATATTTACAGAGATTCGATTCTAGTATAACGGTACTGGAAGGGAAAATACCACACATATTACAGTCAGATAGACAACTATTTGAAAATTTGAATACCGATCTGTCTCGATCAAAGAAAAATCTTGAGGAATTGTATCCACAAATAATTGTCGAATGTCTGAGATTGCAGGGCGAACTTGACATGTTTTACTTACAAAATCTACGGAAAGAAAATTCCCGATTTCAAGATATTACATGGAATGGGAACGATCTGATTGGTTGTGGAAGTTTTGCCGATGTATATATGTCCCGTTTAAAAGATAATGAAGATAATTTCCAGGAAGTTGCAGTAAAAATGTATAGAACGCCTTTAAAAGCTAATAACGTATCTGATATACTATTGGAAGAGAGAACGTTAAGGTAAGAATATTAGTGTGTACCCTGGGATTTTCCAAACCTCGTTTTGGATCCGAATGTTGGCCCCAATCTCAAAAAGGATATGCTTTTTCCCCAATTTTTAGCTCTAAAATTCCAAATCGTATCTAAAGCATAGTCGCCAGATTTTGTTTGTGTTGTTACGTGGTATTTTGTTTACAAATCTCTTGAATCTTGTTTGCAATTCATGCAGTTATTCCTTTTCAGAATGCAGAATTTTGTAAAAAAAATCCAGGGGTGGGGGTTCGGGGTCCCCATACACTAGCAAGTATAAACGGACTAAATATATTTTCCCCAATGACAATTTCCCAAACATTTATTATAATTGCCTGTGCCCTGGCCCCGGGCCCCGGGCCCCTCCATCTAAGCTTTAGAAAAATCACTGTTAGCTACCGAAAGTAGATTTATTTGTGATTATGTACTTCGGGTATCAGTTGTGTTTAGATAAGTTGATGGTGTTTCTTAGCTCGAATAATAATAGCGCTCCTTACGGTCTTGTCACGTAATATAGCGATCCAAGTGACGAGTGAAATATAACGACTGGATTATTCGGGTTAAGCGTTTCTAGGAGTAAAGTATAATGATAATGCCCCGTAAAAGTCTTGGGCAGCAAACGGTGTACTTTATTTGACAATATCTGACATCAGTCTGTTAATACGATTACATAACCATGTATCCGCTACACTCCCTTCAGGGTAACCATTATGTGCCGTGACCACCAATGGCTCAGTCCATGTGTAGCGGACAAATGACGACGTCATTTAAGACAGAGTATACGAAAAGAAATAAACTCTTCATATGTTCCGTCAAACAGCAATCGCCATTGAAACTTATTTTTTTCTATTTTTTTCCATTTTTTTGCGGTTGTTGGTTTTGGAGGTTACTATTTTTAAATTTTATTTTTGTTTTTCAATGTTGTTATCTCGGTTTTAAGATCTATCCGTTGATCATCAGTCTGTATTTCTTATTCTGTTTCAGAGATCTTTCACATGTAAATATTGTGCAATACCACGGTTCTACTATACAGCACCACAAGCGGAGTGACAAGACAGTAATAGTGTTGGCACTTATTATGGAATATTGTTCTGGTACATTGTTGGACAAAGTGATAAATACCGAATTTAAAAACGCGGGAAAATGTCATTCAAATGATCCAGAGTACCACACGTCATTGGATTTATCGTTAAGATATGCTACACAGATATGCGAAGGCCTTAGTTACTTACATTCGAAAAGTCTGGTACATCGGGATCTGAAACTTGCTAACATATTGGTAGGTAAACTTTCATAGGCGGATTCAGGGAAGGGACAGGGGGAAATTTCTAGATTTGCCACTGACTTTATTGGTAAATTAATAAATCGTGTTTACGTATGGTAATGTTATTGTTATGGAGGTTCCTGATTATACAAAGCGCAAGGGGAGGCTAGGATGAAATTTGAAAAAAATAGGCAGGACAGGAGTTTTGAGTAAAATAAAAGGCAGGATGAGACACTTACAAAAAAAAAAGTCAGGACGACAATTTAGGTACAAAAAGTCAGGATAAACTAAAAAAAAAAAAAAAGGCAGGACCGAACAGAGTGAAAAATAAAAAGGCAGGACAGAGATTACAGCTAAAAAAATAATGCCCCCCCCCCCCATAAAAATCAAATGGTAGCTCCCTAAACGTATAATGACATCTTACATTTATATTTGAGGCATGGAAAGAACATAACATATCAAACATTCTACAAAGCAACTTCAAGTATTAATACGAAAACTCGAGGGAGAAAAAAAAACCACCAAAACTAAGATTTTACCAGTTTAAGAACGTTTTCAATAATCTCATTATCAATTTACTCCCTGTTGTGATATGATAATGACTTTGGGATTTTTACAAACTGTGCAGAATAATACTTACTTCAAAATTATGTGATAAAAAAAATATGATAAAAAAAATCATTGTTAGACTGTAGTGCTACCTTAAATTGTAGAAATATACAATTGATAATGATATGTAAAATATCTAATTGAAATAGCTTCAAATCAAATGCTTTCTATATCTGAGTTGAGCTAAAATGCTCTCTTTTGCAGGTAACTAAAGAAAATATTGTGAAATTGTCAGACGTTGGTCTGACTAAAGCTGAAATAGACATTACTGCATCTGCTGTTGGTTCACCCATTTATATGGCACCGGAAGTCCTGAAACAAGATGTATGCTATGACCGGAAAGCAGACATATACAGTTTTGGAATCTTATTGTGGGAAATTTGGTATGGTTACGAAGCTTCCGATTATATGAAAACTTTATTGCGATCTTCAGTAGAACTCTCTGTCGCGGAGGAAGGACTTCGTCCTCCATTAACAATTCATTGTCCGCCACCAGACGACATGAAGAGCGTGATGGTAAGATGCTGGCATAATGACCCGGATGTCAGACCCGATGCTAGAAGTTTGGTTTCTTTCTTTGAATCTGTTCTTGAACAGAAAAACGTAGTACTGAATTCCTTGTAAAACATAACATTTTTTTTAACTAGGTGATATTTGCGTGATATGTGTCGGAATACCGACACTCAACATAATCAAATGTCAGCACCGAGAACACAATTCAAGAGCTAAACTCTGAAATCGATACCAGGATAAACGTATTTCCAAATCTACGTAATATGTATGTCTAATTCACTATAAAAGTATGGCATTAAACCTGGGAACAGTAAATCTAACCTGATCAAATATATGTTGGATGCATTCTCGAGTTTTTTTTTATATATTTTTTTTTAATCGTTCTTACTACATGTATTATGAAGATATAATGCACCAGTTGACGGTAAATTCTCTCTTAAAAGTATTCCTTTTTAGCTCACCTGGCCGAAAGGCCAAGTAAGATTTTCTCATCACTTGGCGTCCGGCGTCCGTCGTCCGTCGTCGTCGTCCGTCGTCGTCCTGCGTTAACTTTTACAAAAATCTTCTCCTCTGAAACTACTGGGCCAAATTTAACCAAACTTGGCCATAATCATCATTGGGGTATCTAGTTTTAAAAATGTGTCCGGTGCCACGCCCAACCAAACAAGATGGCCGCCATGGCTAAAAATAGAACATAAGTGTAAAATGCAGTTTTTGGCTAATAACTCAAAAACCAAAGCATTTAGAGCAAATCTGACGTGGTAAAATTGTTCATCAGGTCAAGATCTATCTGCCCTGAAATTTTCAGATGAATCGGACATTCCGTTGTTGGGTTGCTGCCCCTGAAATGGTAATTTTAAGGAAATTTTGCTGTTTTTAGTTATTATCTTGAATATTATTATAGATAGAGATAAACTGTAAACAGCAATAATGTTCAGCAAAGTAAGATCTACAAATAAGTCTACATGACCAAAATGGTCAGTTGACCACATAAGGAGTTATTGCCCTTTATAGTCAATTTTTAACCATTTTTCGTAAATCTTAGTAATCTTTTAGAAAAATCTTCTCTGAAACTACTGGGCCAAATTTAACCAAACTTAGCCATAATCATCATTTGGGTATCTAGTTAAAAAAATGTGTCCGGTAACTCGGCCAACAAAGCAAGATGGCCGCCATGACTAAAAATAGAACATGGGGGTTAAATGCAGTTTTTGGCTTATAACTCAAAAACCAAAGCCTTAAGAGCAAATCTGACAGGAAGTAAAATTGTTGATCAGGTCACGATCTATCTGCCCTGGAATTTTCAGATGAATCGGATAATCGGTTGTTAGGTTGCTGTCCCTAATTTTGAGGAAATTTTGCTGTTTTTTTGTTATTATCTTGAATATTATTATAGATTGAGATAAACTGTAAACAGCAATAATGTTCAGCAAAGTAAGATCTACAAATAAGTCAACATGACCAAAATGGTCAGTTGACTACTTTAGGAGTTATTGCCCTTTATAGTCAATGTTTAACCATTTTTCGTAAATCTTAGTAATCTTTTAGAAAAATCTTCTCCTCTGAAACTACTGGGCCAAATTTAACCGAACTTGGCCATAATCATCATTGGGGTATCTAGTTTAAAAAATGTGTCCGGTGACCCGGCCAACCAACCAAGATGGCCACCATGGCTAAAAATAGAACATAGGGGTAAAATGCAGTTTTTGGCTTATAACTCAAAAACAAAAGCATTTAGAGCAAATCTGACAGGAAGTAAAATTGTTGATCAGGTCACGATCTATCTGCCCTTGAATTTTCAGATGAATCGGATAATCGGTTGCTGTCCCTAATTTTGAGGAAATTTTGCTGTTTTTTTGTTATTATCTTGAATATTATTATAGATAGAGATAAACTGTAAACAGCAATAATGTACAGCAAAGTAAGAACTAAAAATAAGTCACTATGACCAAAATAGTCAATTGACCCCCTAAGGAGTTATTGCCCTACATAGTCAATTTTTAACAATTTTCTTAAAATTTGAAGATTTTCAATAACATTTTCCACAGAAAGTACTGTTATAGATAGATATAATTGTAAGCAGCAAGAATGTTTAGTAAAGTAAGATCTACAAACACATCACCATCACCAAAACACAATTTTGTCATGAATCCATCTGTGTCCATTGTTTAATATTCACATAGACCAAGGTGAGCGACACAGGCTCTTTAGAGCCTCTAGTTTGATGAACAAATTATACCCGCATGTCTGCATATATTTACAATCTGTGTGTATCCCATTTTGCTATCTTAAATATAGTTTAAGTAGCAATTTATAGTATTTAAAAGGAATCTTAAAATCTGCTTACCCTTCCGAAGCACCTGAGATCACCCGCAGTTTTGGTGGGGTTTGTGTTGATCAGTCTTTAGATTTCTATGTTGTGTTTTGTGCACTGTTGTTTGTATGTTTGTCTTTATCTTTTTTAGCCATGATGTTGTCAGTTTGTTTTCGGCTTGTGAGTTTGAAATCCCCTTTGGTATCTTTAGCTGTGGTATGATTGCCAATGAGTCAAGTTATATCCATCGAAATTCAAATGAAGTGCATGTTAACAATTATATAGGTAATCATACGGCCTTCAACAATGAGAAAATTCCATACCGAATAGGCGGTTTTAAAAGGCTCCGATATAAAATAAAAATATGGAACAAGTCAATTTAGAAAACGTGCTGTTCTAATTTATAAGAAAAAAGTGTGACAGACAAGAATCAACGACAACCGCTGAAAACAGGCTCCTGATTTGGGGAAGGCACATCAAAAATCGAACTTGACGGGGTTGAACATCTTTGAAGTCGCCAACCTTTCCCTTCTTTTGTTTGTTAAAGTAGTTTTACATGATTTTACACTTTTTGGTTTCATAACAAAAATATTCAGAAAGAAGACGGTATGATTGCCACTGAGAAAACTTGTCACCAAAGACCGATTTGAAAGGACAACGACGAAAACAAACACACTTTTTCGCTCATTGTTGAAGGCCGTACGGTGACCTATGTTTGTTAATTTCTGTGTCATTTGTCCCTTTTGAGAGTTGTCTCATTGGCAATCATACCACATCTTCTTTTATTTATTCAACAATGAGCAAAAACGAATATCAAAACCTTTGATTTTCCAACGGTCTATTCTTCTACTCCACGTGCATAATGGAAATATTTAATACATCGTCTTATTATTTTAAGAGCATGCATGTTGAACCTAAAATGGGAATCCCAGATACAGGTTCCAGGCTAAGTTTTTTTGTTAAACCGACCCCTGATCACGATTTCACCTGATTTCGATAAGACATGCCATGCATGTATAGAAAGGTTCCAATACTGATTATATATCTCTATACATGCAATAACTAATTTTCACCTAGAGAAATTATAGTGGGCGACTTTAACATAAAGATTTTAAAAGTTTTTATTTTATCAGCATATGACATATGATGTAAAGGCTATCAGAAGCAAACAAAATAATGACAACGCACAATCCGAGGGTCTCGATAGGGTTTTCAAAATAGAGACAGACAAAAATAGAAAAGACAAAAATAGAAAAGACAAAAATAGAAAAGACAAAAAATAGACTTTAAAATTAAAGAATAGAGAATGATGAGGTTCTAAAATATAAAAATAATGGACAATGGGTAAAATATATAAATAAATATTTTTGAAGTCTGAATAAAAGATAGATAAATAAGTCATACATATATTGCTATATATATATATATTTTATTGCATGTACACATGTATATGGATTCAGCTATACAAGGTGTTTTGTTTATAAAAGAAATGTACTAAGATGCTTCAAAAATTAATAGAATGATGGCAAGCATGAAGTGTGAAATGAGATTTTTTAGCGACTGGTCATCACTATCGAGGAGAACACTGACTGGTCAACTCTATAGAGGAGAAGTTCGTCCCTTTTCCAGTCCAGCGTATGGGCATCACTACCGAGGTGAAGCTCGCCGCTTTTCAAACTACAGAATAGAGGTTCGCCCCTCTTTTAAACCAGGATTAATTTTGATCAATACCATAAATAAACGAAAGATTGCACAAGTTGTCACTGTATGTAGGGTTTCATTTTGTATAATAAAATCACATTACAAGTTACATATCACAATCATTTCTAATGTTTAATCAATACTTGAGATGGCTATCAGTGGCGGATCCAGAAAAGGGGGAGTCCGGAGGTTGGAACCCCTCTTTTTTTGGAACGATCAATGCATTTGAATGGGGACTTAAAGTTGGAACCCCCTTTATCCTGTGTTGGGAACTTCTCCTTTTTTTAATTATAGATAGAGAAAATTGTAAGTAGCAAGAATGTTCAGTAAAGTAAGATCTACAATTAGTCAAACACATGAAACATCACCGACACAATTTTGTCATGAATACATAGATCTGTGTCCTTTGTTTAATATGCACATATACCAAGGTGAGCGACACAGGCTCTTATTATTAAGAGCCTCTATTTTAAATGGCTGGTTCTGTCCCTGGCCAGGAGCCTGAATCTATATGCAACATTAAAATCATAAGCTACAATGACAAACCACCTTTCACACTAAAAGTTAGTTTGTGATAAATTTGATACAGAATCAATTAAATAAAAAGAATTTAATCTAAGGATATTTATAAAGTTCCATTTCGACCCTCAACAATAAATTGTAATGTTTGCTTTTGAATTTGTTTTATTTTAAAGTTTAGTCCATATAACATGTATAAAACCTAATGTTTTGCTTTCTCGAGCTTTGAATCGATAACACACAACAACAGTGATATATATATACACATTATTCAAACGGTTTTCAAGCGATGTTAAGTACACATCGTGTAGTTGTGTTGTAAATCTGTAAACCGTAAAATAAAGAGCAGCCATGTGGAAATTATAGTCGGATGATCAGGTAAAATATTCTAAATTTTTTCAACTTTCTTGTTATAAATTTTTTATTGTTACTTTCTTGCATGTTTAATGAGCTGTGTAAAAATGATGTAAGCAGTAAAGTCTCTATTAGTTAGATAAAACGTCATCACTTTTTTGTTGTGTACCGTTTCACCTGTACTAAACACGTGCCTCTGTATTTGTTTTTTGTTAGAATAATGAGAGAGCTCCACATTACTATTGTATACCATGTATATATCGATTTACCTATGCGTCCGTTTGTCCGTCCGTAACAAATCCTTTCAGGATGAATAAGAACTTAAATCGTTAATTAATATTAAATCCTCATGACTTTTTTGTTAGGCATACATTGTCAATGGAAAATATAGAGATTTGAAAGACGCATATTTATATTTGGGGGTGAAAAGATCAAAGTTCATGTCCGTTTTTTATTTCAGATTAAGAAAAAAAAAACGCTATCAGATTTTCTTGCGTCCATTGATCAAACTTTCATATAAATCAGATCAAATCAATTTTTATTTCACTTAACATTTACAATATATGTGTGGCTGTATTTAACAACTGATTTATCTCTGTAGCGAGCAAAGGTTGACAGGACAATTTTTTTAGCCCTCCCTCTTTTTTCCCAAAATCCAGGTTTTTAGGGTTTTTTCTATTGGTTTCAAATATTTTTGCGTTTTTTGTATTATATAACCATAAATATACTAAAAATAACTTGTATTTGCTATTTACTATAAATTCCAAGTATACATTCCACAGCGGTCACTGATATGTATATAGAGAACCAGTTGCGGATCCAGAGGTGGGTTTTTACGGGATTTGGAACCCCATTCTTTTTTTCTACTACGATCATTCAATGCTTGAAAATGGGGGCATATGGTTGGACCCTCCTTTTTATTTTGGGTTGGAACGTTCCCCTTTTAAAACCAGTCGAACAAATCTTTGATTGACTGATAATTAATATTCGTGCCGGTTTAGGTGACCAATTTTACTGATCGTAACCTTGATAAAGAATCATGCAACATAGAACCATGGAGTATGTGAAAAATAAGTGAGATAATAGAGCGATGTTTATTCGGGTTTTTTTTCATTGGTGATTTTTTTTTTATTCAGAATCAATTAAATTAAATACTTTCTTTCTTTAACATTTCTTTATCTTTTTCACGCGGGTTTTCATTCGAATTTGCGCTGTGTTGTTGCCGAATTTCTAACGAGACATGCATGTCATTGTTTAGATCATTGTATACGAAAAAGCTGTCGACGTATTAGATTACGAGAAGAAAATCATTCAATTTCAGTACATATCAGAAGATATGTATTATGTGAACGATTTGCGTTTAATAGAAAGTCTATACAAGTGTTTTTATAGTGAAAATTTAACCATTCATGAATATGAAACATATTTTCGGGCGCATTGTATTTGCGCCATTTTTTTAAAAATCCAATCTTTCATTTGCGCCACAAGGTTATATTTCATTTTCGCAAAAAAATAACTTCATTTGCGCCATTTCACAGGTAATAATACAGGCAACATATAACGGAAAAGTCAATATTCATTGTTGTTTCTCCTGGATAATTTATTGTTCATACTCATTTCTAATACAAAACTGAGGTTTAGAATTATAAAGGTGTTCAAATGTTTGAGGTGTACAGATGGGCATTGTAAGTTCCGAGACAAACAGAGGAAATAGGTTTGTATTTATTTTATGATCACACATACGGTATATAATAGATTACCATATGCATCATAATAAAAATCGTTTAGGTGTACCATAATACTTGCACAGCAAGAACAAAACTGATACGGCCAGAATTATAACTTTACTGTAGTGTATAATGCTTTAAGTTAGAACTGTTTCGCAAGTTTACTCCTTTTCAAAGTAACAGAACTGTGTTTCAACGAAGTTTTAACATACTTTGTATGTTTTTATGATGACTGATTTCTAATGATTGTGTATTATTATACAAACAAAAACTCTTTATCATTAAATTAAAGTCTTTTTTTGAAAAAAATCTTTTTTTTTTATACTACATGTATTTTCCTGTATTTACCTGTATTATTGGCGCAAATGAAATATGGTCTGTGGCGCAAATGAAAGATGTTTTTGGCGCAAATGAAATGCCAATTGGCACAAAAGCAAAGCACCGATATTTTCAACTAAAAACGATTTTGAAGTATGATATGGCTTTAATAACATCGTGAGATCTAGCTCTTATTTAATTTATAAAGATTAAACATTCACCAGCATATGTTTTGACAGCCTTTATTGTACCAACATTTATTGTAAACTATTTGTGTAAATACTTAATGTTTCATTTATATTGATAAGTCATGTGAGATTTATAAAAAAAAAAAGAGAAAGATATAGTGTATACATCAATGGCACAAGTACAGACAAAAAAAGAAGTAAAGAAATAGCGATGTTATTGCTGTTCTGTATCTCAAAGTCCCAATTAGGCCTTCAACACGAATTCGAGCAAAACCTCTCCCCTCAATGCAAGTTCAAGACGATGATGTTGTTTTTTTTCAAGATTTTTTGCCAACTGTGCATTTAAGAACAAAACTATGGGGTAATATCAATAAAATGAATATGACAAAGAAATCAATTATTTACCTCTTGTATAAATCAAGAAAGAGTTTTGCCAGCAATTAAAATTTGTTCAAATTTAAAGTACAAGACATTTTAATTATAGCGCACAACATTGATGATAAGATTACCCCCTCCCCCCTCCCCACCATTCAGCTGGCAAAATAAGGGTCACATTTTTAGTCTTTCTCGTCTGCCCGTCTGTAAACTCTCATAAAATCATTTAACATAAAGCTCTTATCCTCGGTAAAGGATTGCTGTCCATCATGTGTTGTTGACCATTTTGTTTCAGTAATTTTTACTGTAGTTTTAGAACTTTTTTATTTTCCTCTTGGGCAAATTGAAAGAAAGCTATCATACTTGATATGATTGTTTGACATCATTCATAGTTGACTTTAATGAACCGACCATTTTTACGAGATTGCTTTTTTCACATTTGTCAGATATTCAAACTAATTCTGTGTCTTAATGGTCTTTTACGTTTACCAATCACACTTCTCCCCATAATTTAAAACCAATATTATGTAATTTTATAAAACATGTAACCTTAGATACCTTCCCAAATTTCGTCTTAATATCAAGTCATGCTTCAGTGATTCCCTATATAATCAACTAAATTTTTCCCACGAAAGCGGGCGCCCTGGCCCCAGCCCCCCTCGAATCCGCCTATGGGAGAAATATGGACTACCATTGTCAAATCTGGGTTCATGTATTTTGCATTGGAAAGAAATTACAACAGGCCAACAACGGAATCCTTAAAAGTTGTTGATATTGTTCGTAGCGTGCATAGAGCCTGACGAGGCATCATATTTAAGGGTGTCCTTAGGTGAGGTTAGGGACTGTATAAACAATTTTTTCCTACAACACTGTGTTTCACCCTATATTACCTTTTTTCATAGAACACATCAATGGTTCATAATAAGGTCATTACAAACATATATTAAGCAGATGCTAGATTGTTTTTCTTTTGAGACCAAAATAAAACTCCGAGACAATCTTTTACCGCCCATTTAAAAAATAATCATATATCTTAGAAAGGAGTTTCATATTAAAAAAAACTATCAATATGTTTAAGCTCATTTTGTTCCTTCAATAATTATGCTTTTCTGACTTAGAGTATCAATTTTAGATTATTTTTTTTTATTTTATCAAAGTACATCTTTAATCGTCCCAAAACTAACTAGACGTGGTTGCGTACTTATACATCCCGCACAGTCAATCGGGCGCCCCACTTTAGTACGGATTTTAATGTTTGTCGGAACAAAAACAAGGTGACAGTAGTTTTCTTATCAAGTTACCATTAAAGACAAACGCTTGAAATACAGTTTATGATATATGGTCCTGCAGTACACACACTTTTGTTTATCATTTATAATGAGACAAGGGACATCTTCGAACAAGTTACCTATCTTGTATATACAAAATCAATCTACTTTATTCATAATTGTTCCCCTTGAAATTAAAAACATACCTTCGATTCGAACGCATTAAGGGTCATTAGTTAGTCAGAATTTAACCAAATAAATTGAAAAAAATAGTATATCTATACAACAGCGATTTCATACCAAAACATATTTGAATTTTAAACTTATATTTTTCTGTTTATATTTAGATTTTAAATGGGAGAAGAATGCAGCGATGATACGGAATCGGTGACTAAATCAATACGTCATGGTAAGGTTAAACCTCCGGACGGCGGATGGGGTTGGGTGATTGTGTTTTCTGCATTTATGATCAACGTGATAACTGACGGATGTTCTTATTCGTTTGGAGTATTGTATGTATTTCTTTTGGACTATTTTCAAGAATCAAGGAGTACAACTGCATGGATCGGATCCGTATTTTGTGCTGTTCCTTTGCTTTGTGGGCCAATTGCAAGTGTCGTTACAAACCGACTTGGTTTTAGAAAAGCGACTATAATTGGTGGACTGATTACTGCCATGGGCTTCATATCAAGTGCCTTTGTCCATTCCGTAGGTGCTATGGCGGTGACATACGGTTGTATAGCCGGTCTGGGTATTTCTATGCCTTATTTGAACTCGATTGTTGTTGTTGCGATGTATTTTGAAAAGAAAAGGACCCTTGCTACAGGAATTTCAGAATGTGGAGCCGGCATTGGAACGTTAATTTTTGCTCCTTTATATGAATATCTCATTATGTCATATAGTTGGCGTGGTGCTGTCCTGATTATTGGTGCTATTTCTTTAAATATTGTAGTATGTGGTGCTGTCTTCAAACCTCTTGAAGGTGCTCAGGAATATATGGAAGTTCAAAATTCAGAATGTGATGATAAAGAATTTATTGAAGAAGATCAATCGGATCATAATCATGAATTACTTCCGATTGACGGCGGTTTCGTAGTTACAAAATTTCTTAAATCACAAGACACTTATAAGTCAAATCCTAGTCTCGTTTTGGAGTCAAATTCAGTGTTAGGGGCGTCTGTTGCCACTTCTCCGTCTATAGTCAGGGCAGCTGTTAGCTGTCATGATCTCCATGAATCTACAAAGCCTCAATGCAAACGAACGAACAAACCCCTAATTGACATTTCTATTTTTAAAAATGCTCGTTTTGTTATGTTTACATTCTCCAGCATTATTCTGTATTTTTGGTATGACGTGCCTTACGTATTCACTGTTGACCGAGCTAAGAATTTTGGCATTTCAGAAAAGAGAGCTTCGTATATGGTTGCCGTAATCGGAATCTCACACACTCTTGGAAATCTGCTTTATGGTTTCCTTGGTGATAGAAAGCAAATAAATCGACGATATCTATATAGTGGAAGTTTGTTATTGACAGGTATAGTTTTAACTATAGTTCCAATATTTACAACATTTCTTCCTTGCACAATACTTACCGGACTTTTTGGACTCTTGTCTGCTTCTGCCGAAGCACTTACTTCCGTGATAATTGTAGACATCTTGGGAATAGATAAACTAACTGATGCCTATGGAGTTGTAATGTTTCTTCAGGGAGTGTCTAATTTAGTCGGGCCACCAGTAGCGGGTAAGTTTCTACAAAATTTTAGGCAAGCGTAAATTAATTTCAATTTAACCCTTAGCTAGAGATGGGTAACGCACGTATTGTGCGTGTTAAGTTGTTTAAAGGAAAAGGATGTCAACATTGAAAGTGAAACAAAGGTAAATAATTTGATTTACTGATTCGATCCACAAAAAATCTGTCTCATACAGGTAAAAACGAATATTAATATATATTTTTAATCTATTATTCGAAATTAAACAGACCTAGATAAATCCAACTACACGAGTTCACTTTTTATTTCGACCTATAGTTTTGTTTGTATCGTTTATATGATCATCGGAGGTATTCGGAGGTCAACTTGATAGCAATTAGATGGTTTCAAGACTAAAATAGACATTTTTTTTTAATTTGGATAAATGTTTTACATGGTTGTAAATCAAATATGAGAATTTAAGTCAAATCGGGGAACAGGAATTTGACAGCTAGAACAGAGCCCCTTTTACTAGAGTAATTATTATATATTTATTTATTTTAGGATGGTTATATGACACGTCCGGTAGCTATGACAAGACATTTTATTCCGCAGGCAGCTGTATCGGTATTTCTGGTATTATTGTGCTCCTTACATCTCTCATAAAACAGAAGAAAGAACCGCGCCAACATGATTGAAATATATACGGAAAACAATCATGCAATCAGTTAAAATGAGTAAAAACTTCGGAAAGACAAGGGCCAGATGGATTCCGAAAAAGTGGGAAACAACAGAGCCGAAATAATCGAAATTTTTCATTGTACTTTATATGCAAATCACGCCGCAATATATCCTTATTAATCTATAAGGAGAGCAGAGAAAGATAGAGCTGATAATGTTTTCAGTATTTATATTTTTTATTTATTTATGATATTATTTTTGAATCGTTTAAGCATTATGTTGCAATTGCATGACAAAAGTTATGCAAATTCAGGAAAATTTATGTTTTAAACATTATTTAGCAATTATATGACAAATGTTATGCAAATCAGTAAAACTTTATTTTTATTAGATGTATCATTATTCTTAGTCTTAATCCTTTCAGTTTCGCGGTGTTTTAACTGTCGGTTTGTAACTTTTTATGATCAAGATCCAGAGCTAAAACTCAAAATAATTTTTCTATATTTTTGATATTTTTTTGATAAATTGAATAATTTTTTCCAATTCCAGTTTCCGTTCATCTACAATTTAGTTATGGATTTCACGAAAATTGATCAGAATGATTTTTAGCACACAAAAAAACAAGTATCCAGTGAAACAAACACATCGAGATTCACAAATAAATTGAATCACAACAGAAACAATAGTTTTACTCTAGTTCTATCGTTTCAAATTATATTGAATGATTAAATCGTGACCTGTAAATTATCAAATATCAGGGAATAGTTCTACACCATGCCTCAAGCCAAATGAATAGTTTGTGACAATAAGTTATAGCGTTGTAGTGACTTATGTGTATATGTCTAAATAAAGGCAAACGCAGTATACCGCTGTTCGTAAGTCATAAATCGAGTGAGACAAAAAATCTGGGGCTACAAACTAAAACCGAGGGGAACACATCAACTATAAGAAGAAAACAAATAAGCAACGGAAACACTGAAGTGCAACAAAAAACCAAACGGACAATGTTACATACACAGAAACGAACTATAAGATAACAACTGCCATTTTCCTGACTTGTTACAGGACATTTAAGGGAAAATGGTGGGTTGAACCTGGTTTTATGGCTAGCCAAACCTCGCACTTTTATGTCAATGTTAAATATAACACTAAAAGGATAGCTTTATATGACAGGACTAAAGTACAAATAATATACAATAATACTAAACTACTCATTATTGAATATTTTGTTACTCGCAGTTATCAAAGAGGGACGAAAGATACCAAAGGGACAGTCAAACTCATAAATCTAAAACAAACTGACAACGCCATGGCTAAAAATGAAAAAGACAAACAAACATCAGCACACACGACACATTATAGAAAACTAAAGAATGAACAACACGAACCCCACCAAAAAACTAGGGGTGATCTCAGATGCTCCGGAAGGGTAAGCAAATCCTGCTCCACATACGGCACCCGTCGTGTTGCTTATGTGATAACAAATCCGGTAAATAGTCTAATTCGGTAGGTCACATTCGTGAAAGGTAAGGGGATTGTAGTTACGACGTAAGGAACATATCCGATATCATTTGTGAAACGGTTATTACATAACGGTCAACCAACTCGTGATGGCGTCCGTAAAATTTACGAAGGGATGATTTCAACTTCACCATTTGGAACTCTTGGTTTAATAACTTCCTTGTGAGCAGCAACCCTCTATCAAGAAAATCATGATAGGAAATGCAAGCACGGGAATATCGTATCAATTGGGAGATATATACCCCGTATGCAGGTGCTGCTGGAATGTTGCTACTTAGAAATGGAAAGTTCACAATTGGAAAGCTGAAATCATCTCTTTTGT
The DNA here is from genome assembly GCA_019925275.1 of Mytilus edulis. Classification (NCBI taxonomy): domain Eukaryota; kingdom Metazoa; phylum Mollusca; class Bivalvia; order Mytilida; family Mytilidae; genus Mytilus; species Mytilus edulis. The sequence goes on along the minus strand of CM034356.1, from coordinate 35,734,496 downwards.
CGTAAAGTTTTGTTTTCAACCGACCCTCGTTGTCAATTTCTAGATGTAAGTCAAGATATGAGGCCGACTTAACTGTATCTGTAGTATCCTTTATCTCTAGCTCGATTGGATAGATGCGTTCCACATAGTCACCAAATTGTGAATTATTTAGTGAAAGAACATCATTTATATAGCGAAAAGTAGAGTTAAAGGATATTACTAACTTCTTATCTTTCTTCCTAAGAAGTTCAACACTTCCGGTCACTTCAGCATTTTATCAGACACATTTTCGACAGGCCAACACTTATACGCAGGATTGCAGACAGTTCACTAATTTACTCTAGATAACAACAGAAAAGTCCAAGCCTAAGTCAAAACACATGGTAAATGTAAATTATATGCAATTCATTCAATCATGCATGGTCAGCTTTACAATATGCTTGTTAGTACGAAGTAGGCATCACATTTAGAATAAAACAATGAGTATAGCATTTCAGATAACAGGTACGCAGATTGGAAATCTCACGGATAGCTCTCAGAAACTAAGCATGTTCAGTTATTATAAGGAAAGGAATGTCAATTTGACAAATAAAGACAACAGTAGTATACCGCTTTTCAAAATTCATAAATCGATTGAGTGAAAACAAATTCGGGTTGCATACTAAAATCGAGCGAAACGCATCAATTATAAGAGGAAAACAACGAAACAACATAAACATGGAAGTACAACAAAAAGCAAAAGACAATGCAACATACATAGAAACGAACTAATAGCTTACAACTGCCATATTTCTGATCGACTTGGTACAAGAAATTGTAAGAAAAATGGTTGTTTGAACCTGGTTTGGTGTTAGCCAAATCTCGCGCTTTATTGCAATGTTAAATATACCACTAAAAGGACATTACATGGCATGACATGCCAGGAATACATAATTGAAGGTGAAAAACGGTTAAGGAAGTACACCACTAATTGATGGTCCCATTGCTCTCTATGTTAAATTCCTCTATTTCAAGGAGGCACACCTCTTTCATTTTAAGTTCAAATAAAGTGGCAATCATTGCATGTCAAAGCAACACTTTATGGTGTCTTGTACTGAAAAAAATAAACATACCTTTAATGGCATATAAGAAAGAACTGGTTCCCGGAACTTCGGATGAACCAAAACAGGTACTTCAGATCTGACAAACAGACTAAATGTACCCTCTTTTTAAAATTTGATGCAGTTTTTTTAATATTCAAAATTTTAAGTCAAAAAGTGTTCTACTATGATCACCAGTACTTCAGCTTTCATTTGATGCCAAAAATACCTAAATATTCTACATATTTTGAAAGTTACACTCATGCGTAGGAACCATTTTGTGTTATATATGTACTACTTTCTGGTATGTGCTTTCTGGCCGGGCCCAAATTAGTGGTGTTACACCTTAACCCATTTGTTTGACTGACTCGATCCACATAATATAAATCTTATAAATGATGATAAATAAATTTCTTTAACCTTTAATGAGAAATCAAACAGACAGAGAAAAATCCAATTGCACGTATTCGTTATGTTTTTATATATGATTCTTTGTTGTCGGCAGACTTCAGAGGTCATCTTGATGGTAATTAGATGACATGAAATGCAGATACATATTATCTGGTGCATGCATTACAAATGCTAACAGTTGAAACATACATTTGAGTAAGTTAATATAAGGATTTGAGTCAAATCGGTGCACATGAATTTGACAAAAAAATGCCCCTGCCATTCAAGCATATTGAATATCTTCAAACATGTTGACTTTAATTGCTTCATTGCGTAAACCCCTGAGGGAAAATATCTTCAAAGCGATTAAAGTTTTTGTTTTTAACATAAGAGGTTTGCCGTCTAAAGTTTTTTAGAGAACAAAGCACACAACTTATAATTGCCAATTCTTACTACCCTAAGCGTAACAAAAACCTTGCAGAGCAGGTGTAAAGATAATAATAATTATCAATATATAATTTAGATAAAAAAACAGCTATTTTACATTGAAAATACGGATTTATTGTGTTATTAAAATTTGCTGTTACAAAATATTAGAAATTATTATAAATTAAGGAATGTATCTCCCTCATGCAAAGCTCTGATTCCTTTCACGGATTTGGCTATACTTTTTGGATCTTTTGGATTATAGCTCTTCATCTTTTATATATACTTTGGATTGCAAATATTTTGGCCACGAGCATCACTGAAGAGACATGTATTGTCGAATAAAATTAACGGTATCAATTTTCTTGCACCAGATGCGCATTTCGACAATACATGTCTCTTCAGTGATGCTCTTGGCCAAAATATTTGAAATCCAAAGCTTACATAAAAGATGAAGAGCTATAATCCAAAAGGTCCAAAAAGTATAGCCAAATCCGTGAAATGCGCATCTGGTGCAAGAAAAATTGGTACCGTTAATTTTATTAAAGGTTCATGTATTGCATTTCTTGAACACAAATACTCATTAATTGATTACATTTCTTCACATTTGTATTTAAACTTTAGCCTAAAAACTAACTCTTTAAAAAAAACAGCACCTTAGAATGAAACATCAAGTTCGTGACTTAGCATGTTGCTTTCGGGAGAGAGGGGAAAAAATCCTTGGTAGCGGGCAATGATTCCTTTAGCAAGAATATATCTACCCACATTGAACTGTAGTTTCATTAAGTAAACAATCAATGTCAGTTTTTAATTCTTATACCATAAAAATGATATAAAACAATACATCTTTATTAAACAATTATCTAATATTTAATGCCAAACAAGTATTTGGGTTTACGATTGCATTTCTTTTTTTAAAGAAAGCAACTTGTTTGAACGTTGGTGGATGGTTGTGTCATCGACAATCCTGCATAGTTCATATTTTTTTATATTTTTTTTTAAGCATTTGATATACAATACAATACAATATTAACAGATCAATTTATAAAAGAGCCACTCTTGAAAGAGTTATGAGAGACCGTAAAAAGCACATATTAAAACACAATTATATTTATTACATCTATAACATATATCTATATATCTTAGCATAAAACACCATACTATTAAAAATAATTATACAAATGAAAACAAACAAAATTATATACACTTATTACGAGTATAAAATACACTTTCTCTATAAAGTACTCCATGGCAGATTTTGGCTGTAAAATAGCAAACTCTATCATCATGAAACATAAATAAAAACTTTTTCAGTACTGAAATTACTATTATATAACAACACAATTGAATTGAAATGTTATTTTAAAATGACACACATTTTTTAAAAACGATTAAATTATTTATCATATGATTTGACAGCATATATTGTATTACCATTTACATTTATTATGTGACAATACACTTTTTCAATTAAATTGCTAAGTCATGTGACTTTAGGTCTTTTTATAGCTTTGTAGTAACCATATTGAACCGTCATTTTGATTCAATACTTTTTACGGAAATGCATCAACCATTGGAGTAAGTTCCTTATATTTTGGTGTGTTTTTTTATTCAGGCTAAAACATTACAAATTTCACATAGAAGTAAAAGTTAATAACTTCTTATACAGAATAACTTGTCTATTTATATTAAGAAAAACATATTTCCAATTCAAAAGTCTAAATATGTTATCAGGAAGATTATATAATCCCTAGCAATATCTTCCTTGATTTTATAAAATCCCCAATTATTTCAAAAAATAATCATTTTTATAAAATCTCCAATTATTTCAAGGCTTTCTCAAAATCACTGAAATTTTTCGGTAACATATACATCCCTTTAGCAACATATTACATTAAAAATGACAAAGAAATGACCCTTCAAATATATTTGTGTTGTAACGTCAGTTTTGGCTAAAATTTTCAATAATTCATTACAGTTTTTAACATAAGTTTCTTTGGTCACTACCCCTGATCCAGAAAGGCTTCATGACTAGGGATTCTATATCATCATTGACAATTTTTTGCTTCAGAATATTTTGGATCCAAAGTTTGCGGACTATGGTTTACTCAAGCTTTCAGGTCTGAAATAATTAACGAAATCATCATTGTTTTTGACAATATATCAAATATTTGCAAATTTTCACGACTAGAATATACTCTAACGAAGCGATTTGTTCAACCTAGTATTAAAGCAAGTAAATAATTGCTATTTTGAAATATTATGAGAAAGTTAAATTCAAGGTTACAACCAGTGGCTTAAGGATCACATACCTTTTTTACCTCAGGAATAGATTACCTTAGCTGTATTTGGCAAAACTTTTAGGAATTTTTGGTCTTCAATCCTCTTCAATTTCGTAATTTATTCGGCCTTTTAAATATTTTCTATTCGAGCGTCACTTATGAGTCTTTAGTAGACGAAACGCGCTTCTGGCTTAAGTGTAAAATTTTAGTTCTGGTATCTGTGATGAGTTTATTTATACCAATTAGCTGATATTCATTTCAAATGATTACGAGAAAAACATAACAAACATCTTTCCTGAACTGTTCACTGACCATTTCTAAAATCATAGTATTCCTTAAACTATTATATTTCTTGAATACAGAATAATTATATACACATCTTTTCAACTTTTTTATCTTATGATTTGTTGATTAATCGCACGTTTCTCTTCAAATTTAGAAATTTTGTATACCCATCAAATTGTAAAAACCCTATGTTTACTTTCATATAACTAGGAGTTCGATTGATTAATTAATGTTTGCTTAACATCCAGTGGCAAATATTAAATGTATGCTCAAGAGGAGAACAAATTAACTATAAATAACCTTAGTGGTTGCACATCCCACACAGCAGAACTGACGCCCTACTCTTGCAAGGGGTCGGAAGCAGACAAAGTCACCATACTTCTATTCCAGTGATCTATGGAAACAAAATCTCGGTTTACACTTTATAATGTAATTATGTTCCTGTTGTACACCTTGTTACTGTCGACACAGAATTTTATTCATCAATTACACAGGTGGTGGCAGGGGACATTTTGCTAAGACAAACAAATCATATCAATCTACTTTATTCGTATTACATGTTTTTCAAAATCAAGTGAAATATAACCACTCTTTCTGTAGTAACATACTGCAATTGTATTGCATTTATTGTACACGTATAATAAATATGTAGTATACGGAACAAGTAAAGAAGACAAAATAAACCAATGCATCCATTTCACACCCTAAATATGTTTCATTAATAAACCTATGATTTCTGTTTATACAAATAGATTTGAAATGACAGAAGAATGCAGCGATAAACCAGTCCCAGTATCAAAATCAAGACGGCGTGGTAAGGTAGAAGCACCGGACGGCGGATGGGGTTGGGTTGTTGTATTTTCTGCTTTGATTATCAACGTGATTACACTTGGTTGCTCTTATTCGCTTGGGGTATTGCATGTCAGTCTATTGGATTATTTTCAAGAATCAAGGAGTAAAACTGCAAGGATCGGATCGATATTTGTTGCCGTTCCATTGTTATGTGGACCAATTGCAAGCTTTGTAACAAACCGAATTGGTTTTAGGAAAGCGACTATAATTGGTGGACTGATTACTGCCATAGGCTTGATATCAAGTACTTTTGTCAATTCCGTAGAGGCTATGGCGGTAACATATGGTTTTATAGCCGGTCTGGGTATTTCGATGCCTTATTTGAACTCGATTGTTGTGGTTGCGATGTATTTTGAAAAGAAAGGACCCTAGCTACAGGAATTTCACGTTGTCGCGCCGTAATTGTAACGCAGATATTCGTTCCTTTATATCAATATCTCATTATGTCATATAGTTGGCGTGGTGCTGTCATGATTTTAGGTGCCATTTCTTTGAATATTGTAGTCTGTGGCGCTGCCTTCAAACCTCTTGAAGGTGCCAAAGAATATATAAAAGTTCAAGATTCAGACTGTGATGATAAAATATTTACTGAACAAGATCACGTGGACCATGCGATTGAATTAACTCCTATTGACGAGGATTTCCTAGTTTCAAAGTCTCTTAAATCGAAAGACAATTATAAGTCCAATCCTGTTAGCTGTCATGATTTCCGTGAAACTACAAAGACTCCATGTAAACAAATGAACAAACCGTTGTTTGACATTTCAATTTTCACAAATGTACGTTATGTTATGTTTGCACTCTCTGGCTTTATTCTGTACATTGGATATGACGTACCCTACTTATTATTTGTAAACCGAGATACAAGTATTGGCATTACACAAGAAAGAGCTATGTTTATGGTTGACTTAAGGATATATTTGCATACCTTTGGAATCTTGCTGTATGGTTTCCTTGGTGATAGAAAGCAGATAAATCGACGATATCTATATAGTGGAAGTTTGTTATTAACAGGTGCAGTTGTAGCTATAGTTCCGTTATTTACCACTTTTCTTCCATGCACAATACTTGCTGGACTGTTTGGACTCTTTTCAGCTTCCACCGAAGTACTCACTTCCGTAATAATTGTAGATATTCTTGGGATTGATAAACTGTCTGATGCTTATGGAGTTGTAATGTTTCTTCAAGGAGTATCTTCTTTAGTCGGACCACCAGTAGTGGGTAAGCTTTAAAAAAAAATTGCTTCAAGCGTAATTTAATTTATTTCACTATTGTCTATATGACGCCGGTCTTCTTTTTTTCCTCGTGAGGAAATAATGTTTTTGGGAACAGAACAAGTTTCATGAGCCCTCCCTCTCTTTTCCAAAATCCGTTATCTCTTGGGTTTCTTTTAATGTGAATTAATTTCACGTTTTTCTGTATAATGTCAACATCAATATACTAGAAATAACTTGTATCTGCTACTTATTATCAATTAAAAGTGGTCACTGATAATTAATATATCGAATGTAAACTTGGAATGGATAGTAAATAGCAAATTATAAGTTATTTCTATTTATGTTTACAAAATACAGAATAAAGTGCAAATAATTGCATATAATTGAAATAAATAGTAAACAAAATAATAACGAATAATAAGAAATTGTTGTCCCCCGGTACAGTTCCGTATCTATGGAAAAAAGATTACAACTGGCAATTCAAAAAAAAAGATACAGGTCAAAGACAAGACCAGACCAAAGTCAAATGGCTGGAATAAATATTTTTAGACAAACAGTAGTTCATAAAACACAAGATAGAATATCAAATATGAAATATGGCCCAACATTTATATATATATATATATATATATATATATATATATATACAACTCGTCTGAACATCAACCCAACAATGTTAGATCTGTAAATTTGCTTTCGCAAATTTTTGGTTCTTCCCTCGCCGGGATTCGAACCCATGCTACTGTGATATCCTGACTCAGACGTACTTATATATATATATATATATATATACATGAATTTGGTGAACTGATATGAACCGAAAGGGTAAACAGTTTGGACTGCACTAATCATAATTACCATCGGGTTCAATTTTTAGACGAATCAATATAGAAGTGTCAAGTTAGCTAAGTTGGGATTTTAAGTGTAGACAACATACATATTCTGACTCTGTTGTGATCCTGATGAATTCATGACAATTCGCTGCACTGTCCAATCGCCAAACTTTTAAAAAAATCACCCAACTCTTCACTGCCAATTCGCCCCACTTATGAAAAAGGCCAAAATCCCGTTGAATATAGGTCTACCAACTCTCCCCACTTAGGAAAAGGTTAAATACCGTGGAATATAGGTCTGCAAATTCACACCACTTATAAAAAGGTTAAATAAACTAAAATGTCCTGTCAAACAGTTTAGTTACGATTTTTTAAAAGTGTGCTTACAACATACATGAACATGATTGAAAAATTGTTCCGTCTTCTGTTATATGTATATAACATTGTGAAGGAAAACCACACCAATGAGGTCATTCGTCCAAGCCGTCCCATTTTTCAGAACCTACCATATTTCTTATGTTTCGACTTTGAATTGTTGTCATCTTGATATGCATATTTGAACGTTTTTTACCAGTCTAAGTTCTCCAACTAAATAAAAATACCAAACAACGTAAAAGCGAATTCCATAAAACATGATTCATGCTGATTTATAACGAGTTTTAATTGATTGATTGATGGATTGATTGATGATTGATTAACGCCGCAGCTGACAAGTTTCAAAACCTACAACTGAATGTGCATTTACTAATAAATAAATTTGGTGTATTTACTTTCTTCTGATTGGCAAAAAGTATTAGTTTCAATGTTGTCAATTTTTATGGCGACACGCCCACTCTGACGCGCTGTTTATGCATACGCCAACATGTGTGTACGTTGTTATTGTTAATATAAATAATATAAAAAGTTCTTTGAGCCTTAGTTTTGATAGAAATTTATTTATAATGAATGACAATAATTTATTTTGAATTTATTGAACCATATAATTATTTTTTGACTCTTCACATTTTACACAATCCGCTTCGCGGATTATTCAATGTGAAGAGTCAAAAATTCAAAATAAATAATAGCCATTCATTAAATAATTTGATTGTAAATGTGTTGATCTGTTTTTCCTTAAATATTCTTTTTTGAAGTCACGAGGTGTTTTGCATATACATATTTATATATTATATTTATTTATTTTAGGATGGTTATACGACACGACTGATGACAAAACATTTTATTCCGCAGGCTGCTGTATCTGTATTTCCGGTATCATTGTGTTCCTTACATCTCTCAAAAGAACAAGAAAAAACGCTCCAAAATGATTAAAATGTATAAACGGAAATTCGGAAAATAAGCATGCAATCATTTTAAATGAGTAAAAACTCCTCATATACCATCACCACGGTGCTATTACAGTCTGGTTTATAGCATTTTATGATCATAATACAGAGCTAAAATTGAAAATGATTTTTCAATAATTTTAATATTTTTCTGATAAATTGACTTACATTTTTCCAATACATTCTTCTTGATAGTCTTAGATGCATGATTTTTATTAGTTGTAAGTGGCTTTTAACTGGTTGTCAGTTAACTGCGAGTACTATCAGATCTGTTCAGTGTCTTTTTGTTGTTGGGATGTAAAAGTACCCGGCCATCTCCACTTGTATTTTTAGCTCACCTGGCCTTAAGGGCCAAGTGAGCTTTTCTCATCACTTGGCGTCAGTCCTCCGTCGTCGTTAACTTTTACAAAAATCTTCTCCTCTGAAACTACTGGGCAAAATTTAATCATACTTGGCCACACTCATCATTGGGGTATCTAGTTTAAAAAATGTGTCCGGTGCCCCGCCAAACCAACCAAGATGGCCGCCATGGCTAAAAATAGAACATAGGGGTAAAATGTATATTTTGGCTTATAACTCTGAAACCAAAGCATTTAGAGCAAATCTGACATGGGAAAAATTGTTTGTCAAGTAAAGATCTATCTGCCCTGCAGTTTTCAGATGAATCGGACACTCTATTGTTGGGTTGCTGCCCCTGAATTGGTAATTTTAAGAAAATTTTTCCGTTTTCACTTATTATCTTGAATATTATTATAGGAAGGGATAAACTTCAACAGCAATAATGTTCAGCAAAGTAAGATCTTCAAATAAGTCAACATGACCAAAATGGTCAGTTGACCCCTTAAGGAGTTACTGCTTTTTATAGTAATATTTTACCAATTTTTCATAATTTTTTGTAATCTTTCACTATGTGAAATTTTAAATTGTTTGTATGTACATTGAACGACAAAAATATGTGACGTTTAAAATTTTCTGACGTCAGACACGCAAATCAATGAATGTGTTTGTAGATAGATGTTTTTGTGTTCTGTTAAATTGTTCCTTTTAAAATTGTTAAACGATGATGACTGCTGTACCCATATTTTGACTATTTATTTATTGTTTCTGTTTAGTTAACGCATCATTGTGAATATAACGGAATTTGTTGAGACTGTCATCAGAGTGAGAGAGTTAACGCTATAAAACCAGGTTTAATCCACCATTTTCTACATTTGAAAATGCCTGTACCAAGTCAGGAATATGACAGTTCTTGTCCAGTCGATTTTGATGTGTTTTGTTTTTTTGATTTTGCCATGTGATTATGGACTTTCCGAATTGATTTTCCTCTAAGTTCAGTATTTTTGTGATTTTACTTTAACAAAAATCATCTCCTCTGAAACTCCTGGAGCAAATTTAATCAAACTTAGCCACAATCATTATTAGGGTATCTTGGTTAAAAAAAAATTGTGCGGTGACCCAGGCAACTAACCAAGATGGTCGTCATGGCTAAACATAAAACATAGGGGTAAAATGTAGATTTTGGCTTATAACTCTTAAACCAAAGCCTTTAGAGCAAATATTACTGGGGTTAAATTGTTTATCAAGTAAATAGTTATCTGCCCTGAAATTTTCAGATGATTTGGATAACTAGTTGTTGGGTTGCTGCCCCCCAATTGATAATTTTAAAGGAAATTTTGCTGTTTTTTGTTATTAATTAAAGATTAAAATAAATCAAGAAATAATGTGTGGAATAAAACCGGCCGCATATGGTAAATGTTTTGCTCATTGTTGAAGGTTGTACGGTTACCTTAAGATGCTAATACCAACGTTGATTTGTACAATTGAGTTGTCTCAAAGGCGATCATTCCGCAACTCCGTAAAAACTAAATAATGTAAGTAATATTAAGTGGAAAAAAATCGACCGCAGGGAAAAAACAGTAAACGAGGTCTTGCAAGACGATACAAACCGCCGGCATTTTTAATATTGGTAAGAAGGTGTTCTAATGGTAACAGAAGTAACAAAAGTTCCTCTAAGGAAAATTAGAGTGAACGAGGAGCACGACCCCACACTGACGCTAGGCCATAACTTGAATAACGCTTCCTCGGTACTCGGAGGATAAAATTCAAAACTGGTAACAGTAATGAACCGGCCACTTGGGTAAAAAAGAGAAAGCCGTTTATAAAAAAACAATTTCCCTGTGGTACCACAGGAGAATATTTTAACATATGTTCTACCGTAGAATTATAGGGTCATGACACCCCTGTCATCTTGCCAGTTCCGCCAAATGAGAATGTCTAAACACTCTCATCCCCAACGAAACGAGTTTACTACCCGTAAATTAACTTATCAATGAGGAAATACACGACGGTCAGAGCTTGCAAACGACTCTAAAGCTCCCTTAACATTATTTAAGAAGACATCATTACCTACATCTGACAAGTGCACTCCGTCATGCCTGAACAAATATCTTTCTTCGGCTTTTATATTTGGATGGCAAATTACAAGGCCATGATTTAATTCTTTTTTGAATATATTTCGAACAGCTGCATTAACTCGTTTACGAGTCGAATTGATAGCCACCTGATTTTCTGCCAAGTGCCAGTATCTACGAGGCAAAATTTCACTCCATACCAAGGAGAGATTTAGCAATTACACATGTAATCGCATAATGTCCAACCTTATCTGCTCAATAAGCTCTTTTCCTTTGATTAAACCCAAATCGTTTGAACCCAAATGTATGATCAAAACTTGTGGAGGTGGATAACATCTAAGATTTTCTTCAACTGAAGGTAACAAATTTTTCCATTTTATCCCTCGCTGGCCATACCAATGAAAATTAACCTTTTGACTGTAATCCGAGGTTTTGACCCCCTGTTCTTCTCTTAGTACTTCTGGCAGCCCAATATACAATAGATGATCCCATGACCCAAACTTGACGGGGTTGTACAATGACAAAAATTTTTAAAAGTCCTGTCTTGTTTAAAACCTTTACAAAACATATTAAAATACAGTTTCGAAGATCTTCGTATCTATAAAATTAGCCAAATCCGAATGTAACTCTTGTATGCATCAGAAACCCAACGTCCCCACTTCTTAATTTCTGAATCCGAAGCCCCTATTCTGCTATAATGCGATGTTCCGCCTATTCTAAACGAATGTGAGTGGATGTGGTCTTTAACGCCACAAAAATACAGGGTTTTCTTAAGTATAGAAATAAACTGAAAACGAGTCAATGGAGATCCATTGAAATGTAAATACAAGGGTTTGTCAGTAGCAGGATATCGTATTCCCAAAAAGGCACGCAACATGCTCAAATATCTGCCCATTTGAGGAATAACCAAAGTCGTTGAAATACCTCTCTGGTCAGCTTTCGAACTGCAAATCTTCAAATGCAATTCATATCTACTATTTGAAAATTTCAATGCCAGATCATTAATGAAAATTGTGTGGGCTCCGATATCTGTATTCGTATCGTCCGTGAGCTAACCTATTCTTAATAAAGCAAAAAATGCCAGACTAAATGCAGAAGCGAACAGACAAGAGTCATAATGAGAATAGCAAACGGATGGGAGCGATCCTATAATTTTGTGCAAAATTTCTAAAGTAACAGGAGCGCGAATATCTGATAATTTGGGACTCTTCCTTCGAACTCCCGCTAACATTTTAAAACTAAAAAAGTACATGTAGTGTCATTTACACCTGATAATTTATGTTTATGGCTAATCCCGGATAAGTATGTATCGATTGTAGATGATGTTAAACCAGAATACGATAAGTAAGCTATCGTTTGTTTATGTAGTTTATACATGTTTCTCGTTTCTCGTTTTTTATAAATAGATTAGGCGGTTGGTTTTCCCGCTTGCATGGTTTTACACTAGTAATTTTAGGGCCCTTTATAGCTTGTTGTTCGGTGTGAGCCAAGGCTCCGTGTTGAAGGCCGTACATTGACCTATAATGGTTCAATTGTTTAAATTGTTATTTGGATGGAGAGTTGTCTCATTGGCACTCACACCACATCTTCCTATATCTATATAAAACGAGTTAACACATCAATTTGTATAGGCCATGATACATTTAAGTCGTACTCTTTGCTAAACTTTGCTAACGACTCTAGTGCTGTCTTGTAAGTTTTCCATGCATTTTTCGCCATCGAAAAATGTACCAATTTTTCAACTTCCACGTCTAGAATTTCCATAGTAGGCTTGGCATTCTAGTAGGTTCCTTGTCTGCTTGTGATGCCAACTGTCTGAAGAGCATGACTATCCTGAATCGATGGGACCATCATTATCGGCTGCTCTTCAGTGGATTGTTGTGGCGACATCGTGTGATTCTGGTCGAAGAGACTCTGTACTCGACATCAGAACTCTCGAAGACGACGGTCCAGGAATGGCTACTGTCACTAAGGTTTTGGTTGGAGGCAATAATCTCGTCTCCGCTTGCATTTACCATAACTTGAGTTGAATGACTACCCGCCGCAATAATGTTCTGATTCCCACGAGGAGCCATGGGTCTTTTTAGATCAAAATGCACATGACTTTTACTAACGTTTGGTCTTTTACGCTTAGAAGTAGCATGTTTCTCTGCACCAGATCGTAAACTATTAGGCGGTTGCCTATTTCTTTTCTGAGGTTTCATCTGTGTTGAGGATGGAACTGGATTTTCCCGTTCAAACGTGAGAAAATTTGGAAGTGACGTCACAATACGCTAAAGTCACGTGACATACACGGTCAAAGTTCAGAATGCAAAGATAAAAGGGGGGATTCGATAATAAATACGGAATTATAACTTTTATTAAACCTGTATTATCAGTAAACCGATAAACATTATTATCTTAAATACTAATATAGATAGAGATAAACTGTAAACAGCAATAATGTTCAGCAAAGTAAGATCTACAAATAAGACAACATGACCAAAATGGTCAATTGACCCCTTAAGGAGTTATTGCCCTTTATAGTAAATTTTTATCAAGTTTCATTAATTTGGTAAATGTTTGTAAATTTTTACAAAATATTTTCCTCTGCATCTAAAGGAGCAAGTATATACAGATAGAGAAAATTGTAAGTAGCAAGAATGTTTAGTACAGTAAGATCTACAAACACATCACCATCACCAAAACACAATTTTGTCATGAATCCATCTGTATTCTTTGTTTAGTATGCACATAGACCACGATGAGCAACACAGGCTCTTTAGAGCCTCTAGTTGTTCATCTGATGAGTTGAGCCTTTTTCAACTGATTTTTATAGTTTGTTCTTATGTTGTACTGTCCCAGGTTAAAGGGAGGGTTGGAATCCCGCTAACATGTTTCACCCCGCCACATTATGTATGTATGTGCCTGTCCCAATTCAGGAGCCGTAATTCAGTGGTTTTCGTTTGTTATCTGTTACATATATGTTTTTCGTTCGTTTCTTAAAATAAATAAGGCCGTTAGTTTTCTCGTTTGAATTGGTTTACATTGTCATTTTGGGACCTTTTATAGCTGACTATGCGGTATGAGTTTTACTCATTGTTGAAGGCCGTACGGTGATCAATAGTTGTTAATTTCTGTGCCATGTTGGTCTCTTGTGGAGGGTTGTCTCATTTGCAATCCTTTCACATCTTCTTTTTTATATTCCGATCCTGTTTCCATTCATCAACAACTTAGTCGTGGAGTTTAATTCACGAAAATTGAACAGAATGATTTTTAAAACAAAAACAAAAAGTATCCAGTGAAACAAATGCATCAAGATTCACGAATAAATTGAATCACGACAGAAACAATTGTTCTATTATAGTTCTATCGTTTCAAATGATATTGAATGGTTGAATCGTGACCCTGTAAACTATCAAATATCAGGAAATAATTCTACACAATGCGTCAAGCCTAGTACATGGAATGACAAATTAATTATTTGTAACGATTAGTAATAGCTTGGTAGTGTGTTATGTGTAAATTTCTAAATAAAGGAAAACGTAGTATACCGCTGATCAAAAGTCATCAATCGATTGAAAGAAAACAAATCCGGGTATCAAACTAAAATCGAGGGAACACATCAAATATAAGAAGAAAACAACTAAACAACAGAAGCACTGAAGTGCAACAACAAAAAAAACGAGAATGTAACATACACAGAAACGAACTCTAAGATAACAACTGCCATTTTCCTGACTTGTTACATGACATTCAAGGAAAAATTGTAGGTTGAACCTGGATTTATGGTTAGCCAAACTTCGCACTTATATGACAATGTTAAATATAACACGAAAAGGACAACATTACATGACAGGACTACAGCACAAATACAACACACAGGCACTTGTCTCAGAATTTTTGTCCTATATACCTTAATATACCACAAGGTACTTCACTCTCATTTTAGAAAAATGTCAGGCGATGACGAAATTCCGTTTTATGCCGATTTCTCCGTTGTCAACTTCATTACAACTTGTTATGTCGTAAATCTAAATTGATTTTATCTTCACAATGGTGTATAACACCCCAACTTTTTTTGTCGGAATCATCTGTAGCATTCCTACCCAAGTAAAGCAATCGTAATTATGTCGTCTACCGACGCAAAATTGGAAATAAATGTCTCGAAGTAAAGGGTATCTTCGTCACTCTCTTTATATATCTCTGTTTCCGTTTGGTCTACATTTATGGGAAAGTCTGAATGATTATCGGAATTATCTGATCTCATTTCATTTCATACGTAAAGTAAAGAGAGAGTCTGAATGACATTGAAGTAATGGGAAAATTTGCGTCTAAATTAGGAAACTCGTAACTTATTAGACATACCACAAATAACACTTGTTAGATTTTTTTACAAGGTATCTTATACAATTTTACAATAAGTTCTATTCAGTCAAACACTAACAGTTTTTTCTGAAACTATTTTTATAATTAATCATTGAATGCGAGACGTTTATTTCCAATTTTACTTTTGTGAGTGCTACAGATGATTCCGACATAACAAGTACCTATATTGGATTTTTTTCTGACACAAGTGCCTGTGATACAACACAATAATATCAAACTACTAATTATTCTGTAAATCACAGTCATCAACACTTCCAGACACTTCAGCATTTTATCAGAGACACATTTCTCAAAAGGTCAGCACTCAAACGCAGAATCGCTGACAGTCGAATCATTTACTCTAGATAACAACAGATAGTCTAAGCCTAAGTCAAAACTCATGGTATGTGTAAATTCTGTGCCATCCATTTAACCATGCAACGTCAACTTTACAGAATACTTGATATTACACAACTAGCCATCATATTAAGAATAACACAATGAGTAAATCATTTCAGATAACAGGTACGCAAATTGGCAATCTCACGGATAGCTCTCAGAAACTAAGCATGTTTAGCTATTATAAAGAAAGGAATGTGAATTTGACAAATAAAGTCAACAGTAGTAAACGCTTTTCTAAATGCATAAATCGATTGAAAGAAAACAAATCCGGGTTACAAACTAAAATCGGGGGAAACACATCAACTATTAGAGGAAAACAACGAAACAACAGAAACACGGAAGTACAACAAAAAGCAAAAGACAATGCAACATACATAGAAACAAACTATTAGCTTACAACTGCCATATTCCTGACTTGGAACAAGACATTTAAAGAAAAATGTTAGGTTGAACCTGGTTTGGTATTAGCCAAATATCGCGCCTTATGGTAATGTTAAATATACCTCTAAAATTACATTACATGGCATGACATGACAGGAATTTACCATTGAAGGTGAAACAAGGTTAACCCATTTGGTTGACTGACTCGATCTGCAAAATATAAATCTTATACAGGTAGAAATGATGATAAAGAAATTTCTTTAACCTTTAATGAGAAATCAAACAGACATAAACAAATCCAATTGCACGTACTCGCTATCTCTTTATATCTGATTCTTTGTTGTCGGCAGATTCCGGAGGTCATCTCGATGTTAATTAGATGACATTAAATGCAAATACATTTTATCTGGTACATGCATTTTAAATTGTTTATTTTAAACTTTTAACAGTTTAAACATTTGAGTAAGTTTTAATCAAATACAGGAATTTGAGTCCAATCGGTGCACATAAATTTGACAAAAATGTACATGCCATTCAAGCATATTAGATATCTTCAAACATCGTTGACTTTAATTGATTATATCTATTTCATTTGGACGTTGGTGGATAGTTGTGTCATTTATAATCATGTCATAGCTCAGTACTTTATTATTTAACAACATAATTGAATTGACATGTTATTTTAAAGACACACATTCTTTTAAAACGTTTAAATTTTTATTATATGATTTGACAGCATATATTGTATTACCATTTACATTGTTTATGTGACAATACATGTTTCTTTTAAATTGCTAAGTCATGTGACTTTTTTTAGTTTTGTAGTCACCATATTGAACAGTCATTTTAATTAAATAATTTTTACGGAACTGCATCAACCATTGGAGTAAGTTCCTTATATTTTGGTGTGGTTTTTTTTATTCAAGCTAAAATATTACAAATTTCACATAGAAGTAAATCTTAATAACTCTTATACAGAATAACTTGTCTATGCATATTAAAAAACATATTTCACTGTTAGTGATATTACAAATCATTCATTATTCTAGGGATTATACAAAATCTCTGAGTTAACACATTTTCGATAACATATACACCCCTAGCAACATATTACATTAGAAATGACGAGGAAATGACCCTTCAAATATACATTATTTGTGTTGTAACGTAAGTTTTGGAAAACAATATCAATAATTCACTACATTTTTTAACATAATTTACTTCAACCCCTGATCCAGAGAGTCTTAATGACATAGGATTCTATATCATCATTGACAATTTTGGCTGTAAAATACTTTGAATTCTAGGCTTGCGGACTTGGATTTGCTCAAGCTTTCAGGTCTAGTTGAAATTCAAGTCAGAATCAGTGTGTTACGTATCTCATACCAATAAATTGAATGTACTACTAATTTGATATTCATGGCAAATGATTAAGAGGAATACATAACAAACATCTTTCTTGAACTGTTTACTGTTATATAAAGCATTGACATAACAGTGCAAGGTTTGGCTAGCCACAAAACCAGGTTCAACCTTTTTCCCTAAGATGTTCTGTACCAAGTCAGGAAAATGGCAGTTGTTATCTTATTGTATGTTTCGGTGTGTGTTGCATTGTCGTTTGTTTTTTGTACACTTCAGTGTTTCTGTTGTATTCCTCTTATTGTTATGTGTTTCGATCGATTTTAGTTTTTAGCCCGGATTTTTTTTTTTTATCTAAATCGATTTTTGACATTTGAACAGCGGTATACTTCTGTATAAACTGTAATAATTATAATACACCTTCTCACCTTTTTTCTCGATTGATTGATTTTTGTTTGCTTATCGGCCAGTGGCAAATATTTCATATACTGAATAGGAATAAAAAGTTGCCGTTCAACAGGCCACATAGGCACCTCTCAAAGAGTTTTTGCAAGGGTTCTTAATTTGCAGAATGACTTGCACTTTTTCGACATGAAGCACCGGATTTAACATCCCCATTCTGATCAGACATGTCTGTGAACTTGCACATCCCGCACAGCAGAACGGACGCCCTACTCTTGCAAGGGGTTTACTGTTGAACGGAAGAAGACCAAAGCCGACATACTTCTATTTCAAAATGACAATTGAAAACAAAAGCTCGATTTCCAAGTGAAAGTATATAAAGGCAACAGTAGTATCCCCCTGTTGGAAATTTTACAAATCTATTGAGAAAAACATATCCGGGTTACAAACAAAAACTAAGGTAAACACATCAAATATAAGAGTAAAACAACAACAAAACAGAAACACTTAAATGCAACACACACAGAAATGAACAATAAAATAACAATGGCCATTTTCCTGACTGAGTACAGGACTTTTTAAGAAAAAATGATGGGTTGAACCTGGTGCTGTGGCTAGCCATCCCTCTCGCTCTTAAACGTAAATGCAATTTGAAAGCATGTATTGTACTAAGTATAGATAACAAGTAGAGACGACAAAATAAACCAATACATCCATTTCATACCTGAAATATGTTTCATTCATAAACCTATGATTTTCTGTTTATACATGTATAGTTTTTACCCCCAATTTCACGGTCCACATAGAACATAGAAAATGATAGTGCGAGTGGGGTGTCCGTGTACTGTGGACACATTCTTGTTTTTTTTTGTTTTTTTTTTTTTAATTTAAAAACCATTCATGGTCAATCGAAAACTTTCGTGCAGGTTGAGTTGCCGAATTTTACTGGTCGTAACCTTGATAAACAACCATGCAATACAGAATCATGATTGGAGTATGTGTAAAATAAGTGAGATGATAGAGCGATATTTATTTATTTATTGTTTTTTGTTAAATTTCAATAATTTCTCCATTATTTAACTTTACTTTGTCAATCGAATTGGTGTATAATTTTTATGCTTTCAGAATCAATTAATACTTTCTTTCTTTGACACTTTTTTACCTTTTCTTATACCACGCGAGTGGTTTTCATTCGCACTTGCGCTGCGTTGCACGTCATTGTTTAGATTATTGTATACGAAAAAGCTGTCGGCGTATTATATTACAAAACGAAAATCATTCAATAGCAACTACATTCTGAAGATTTGGATTAAATAAACGATTTTCGTTTGATAGAAAGTCTTTATACGCGGTTTATAGTGAAAATTTAACCATTCAAGACTATAAAACATGTTTTCATCTTAAAGCGATGTTGAAGTATGATATGAATTTAATGACACCGTGAGATCTACAAAAAAATGTAGCTCTTATTTAATTTATAAAGATTAAACATTCACAGTATATGTTTTGACAGCTTTTATTGTACCAACGTGTATCAACTTTACTAAATACTATTTCTAGGCATATCAATAAAATTTAATACTAAAATACTATATATAGCCGATAGCCCAGCAATACTGGTGGACCCCATATTTTATTAATATAAATATAATAGATATACGCAATATACATGAAGCATAAGTATCAATGCACTCTAAATAAACTTTCATACGGAATTCTTTAGAAAAACGAGTAAATTGTGTTCAAAAATATGGGCTCTGTCATAAACGATCCCGCCGGTCCGGAAAAACCAATCAAAACGAGTTACCTCGGTTCGAACTCCATTTAAACTGCAGTCAAAAGACTACCTTTTAAATAAATTGGAAAATTTTGGAAACCTGTGTCCAAACCCAAATGCTCGGAAGACCGACTCGAGAGGTACACTTGGGCTGTGTATAACTGAATAAATATACTATAAGGAATAAATAATAAATCAAGTTACTTTATAAATCCCTACTAAATACAAATTAAAATAACAATTCAATTGAAAATAAAATTTATTTCACTGTTGTCCAGTCTGATGCTTGGCTAGAAGTGACCAACAAGGGAGAATATTCCCGCTAAATATCAGTATCACGTGATACATGTATGTACATACGTGTACATAAGAAGTACCCGTATTATTAGTATTCACTAGTACCGTTATTACAATAATTTCCCACTATACTATCGAACCGTTGGAAATTATAATTATTGTAAACCCTTGTGTAAATACTAAATGTTTCATTTATATTGATAAGTCATGTGAGCTTAATAAATGAAAAAAAAAGAGAGAGAAAGATATAGGGTATTCATAAATGACACAAAATAGTATAAAATTAATACAGACAAAAAAAGAAGTAAAGAAATAGCGATGTTGTTGTTGTTTTGTATCTCAAAGTCCCAATTAGGCCTTAATGACGAAGTAAAACCTATCACCACCTCAATGCAAGTTTAAGACGATGATGGGTTTTTTTCCAGATTGTTTGCCAACTGTGAATTAAACAACATAGCTATGGGGTAACATCAATAAAATGAATATGGTAAAGACATCAATTATTTACCTCTTGTATAAATCAAGAAAGAATTTTGCCAGCAATTAAAATCTGTTAAAATTTTAAATACAAGACATTTTAATTAGAACATAGATCATACTACCTCCCCCCCTTTCAGCTGGTTACATTTTTAGTCTTTTATCGTCCGCCTGTCTTTTATTTCTCATAAAATCGTTTAACATAAAGCTCTTATCCTCGATTGCTGTCCATCATGTGTTGTTGACAATTTTCATTTTAGTCATGTTTACTGTGGTCTTAGAACTTTTTTAAATTATCCTCTTGGGCAAATTGAAAGAAATCAATCATTTGATATGATTGTTTGACATCATTCGTAGTTGACTACAATGTCAGGGGCTGCTCCAGCCATTTTAAAAGTGGGGATCCCAACCCAGGACAAAGGGGAGGTTCCAACTATATGTCCCCATTCAAATGCATTGATCGGCAAAAAAGGGGGTTCCGACCCCCGGAACCCCCAACCCACCCTTGGATCCGCCAATGAATGTACCGACCATTTTTACGAGATTGCTTTTTTCACATTTGTCAGATATTCAAACTGTGTCTTAATGGTCTTTTACGTTTACCAGTCACACTTCTCCCCCGTACTTTGAAAACAAACTTATTTGATTTATAAAAAGTTTTATCACAACATGTAACTTTATTTAGATACATTCCCAATTTCGTCTTCTTAATTGTTGTTCAATTCCAAAGTTCTTTTTATACTAGTATTTAGAAATCTAGTATAATATGTGTAATTTCGTAAGTTGCCGAAACTCTATGTTAACCTTTTACTGATCGATGATTGCTTTGAGTCCAGTGGCAAATATTTGTAAATGTTCATTACAAATTGACTATACATTAATATGTGGGTGCTTAATAGAGTCTGTCAGGACTGAAGGTCGGATAAATATGGACTTCCATTGTAAAATCAGGGTTCATGTATTTTGAAGAAATTAATTGGTAATAAATTACAGCAGGCCAACTACGGAATCCTTAAAAGTTGTTGATAGGGTTCGTAGCGTGCAAAGAGCCTGACGAGGCATCAGATTTAAAGGCGTCCTAACGTGTGGTTAAGGATTGTATAAACATTTTTTTTCCTACAACACTGTGTTTCACCTTATATTACCTTTTTCGTAGAACACATCAATGGTTCATAATAGGGTCATTAACAACATATAAGCAGATGCTAGATAGTTTTTCTTATGAGACCAAAATAATACCAAGTCCGAGACAAACTTTTCCCGCCATTTAAGAAATAATCATAAAAAATATTTCTTAGAAAGGAGTTCCATATTAAAAAAAAATCTATGTATATGATTAAGCTCATTTTGTTCCTTCAATAATTATGCTTTTCTGACTTAGAATATCAATTTTAGATTTTTTTTTTATTTCATCGAAATACAATTGTAACCGTCCCAAATCTTACTGGACGTGGCTGCGTACTTATACATCCCGCACAGTCAAACGGGTTCCCTACTTTAGCACGGGTTTACTGCCGGTCGCCGGAATAACAAGGTGATCATTTTTTTTATTACCAAGTCATCCTTAAGGACAAACGCTCGAAATACAGTTTATAATATACATGGTCATACAATATACACAATGAGAAAAGATACATCTTGCTATACGAGTTACCAATCTTGTATATAAAAAAAATTAATCTACTTTATTCATGTTGTTTCAATATCGATGGAAGTTTTTTGACTTTTTCTGCTGTAACATATGAATTTGGTGACGTAAACCGAATGTTTATTATACGTTTTGTCCCCGTGAAATTAAATACACACCTTCAATTCGATCATTAGTTTAACAGAATTTAACCAAACAAATTGATACATACCCAAAATATATTTGAATTTTAAACTTATATTTTTCTGTTTATATTTAGATTTTAAATGGGAGAAGAATGCAGCGATGATACGGAATCGGTGACTAAATCAATACGGCATGGTGAGGTCAAACCTCCAGACGGCGGATGGGGTTGGGTGATTGTGTTTTCTGCATTTATGATCAACGTAATAACCGACGGGTGTTCTTATTCGTTTGGAGTATTGTATGTTTTTCTTTTGGACTATTTTCAAGAAACAAGGAGTACAACTGCATGGATCGGATCCGTATTTTGTGCTGTTCCTTTGCTTTGTGGGCCAATCGCAAGTGTCGTTACAAACCGACTCGGTTTTAGAAAAGCGACTATAATTGGTGGACTGATTACTGCCATGGGCTTCATATCAAGTGCCTTTGTCAATTCCGTAGGTGCTATGGCGGTGACATATGGTTGTATAGCCGGTCTTGGTATTTCTATGCCTTATTTGAACTCAATTGTTGTGGTTGCGATGTATTTTGAAAAGAAAAGGACCCTTGCTACAGGAATTTCAGAATGTGGCGCCGGCATTGGAACGTTAATTTTTGCTCCTTTATATGAATATCTCATTATGTCATATGGTTGGCGTGGTGCTGTCCTGATTATTGGTGCTATTTCTTTAAACATTGTAGTATGTGGTGCTGTCTTTAAACCTCTTCAAGGTGCTCAGGAATATACTGAAGTTCAAGATTCAGAATGTGATGATAAAGCATTTATTGAAGAAGATCAAGCGGATCATGATCATGAATTACTTCCAATTGACGGTGGTTTTGTAGTTACAAAATTTCTTAAATCACAAGACATTTATAAGTCAAATCCTAGTCTCGTTTTGGAGTCAAATTCAGTGTTAGGGGCGTCTGTTGCCACTTCTCCGTCTATAGTCAGGGCAGCTGTTAGCTGCCATGATCTCCATGAAACTACAAAGCCTCAATGCAAACGAACGAACAAACCCCTAATTGACATTTCTATTTTTACAAATGCTAGATTTGTTATGTTTACATTCTCCAGCATTATTCTGTATTTTTGGTATGACGTGCCTTACGTATTCACTGTTGACCGAGCTAAGAGTTTTGGCATTACAGAAAAGAGAGCTTCGTATATGGTTGCCGTAATCGGAATCTCACACACTTTGGGAAATCTGCTTTATGGTTTCCTTGGTGATAGAAAGCAAATAAATCGACGATATTTATATAGTGGAAGTTTGTTATTGACAGGTATAGTTTTAACTATAGTTCCAATATTTACAACGTTTCTTCCTTGCACAATACTTGCCGGACTTTTTGGACTCTTGTCTGCTTCCGCCGAGGCACTCACTTCCGTGATAATTGTAGACATCATGGGAATTGATAAACTAACTGATGCCTATGGAGTTGTAATGTTTCTTCAGGGAGTGTCTAATTTAGTCGGGCCACCAGTAGCGGGTAAGTTTTTACAAAATTTTACGCAAGCGTAAATTAATTTCAATTTAACCCTTGGCTAGAGATGGATAGCGCACGTATTGTGCGTGTTAAAAGTTGTTTAAAGGAAAAGGATGTCAACATTGAAAGTGAAACAAAGGTAAAAAATTTGATTTACTGATTCTATCCACCAAAAAATCTGTCTAATACAGGTAAAAACGAAGATTATTATATATTTTTAATCTATTGTATGAAATTAAACAGACCTAGATAAATCAAATTACAAGAGTTAACTCTTTATTTCGACATATAGTTTTGTTTGTATCGTTTATATGATCATCGGAGGTATTCGGAGGTCAACTTGATAGCAATAAGATGGTTTCAAGACTAGAATAGACATTTTTTTTCAATTTGGATAAATGTTTTACATGGTTGTAAATCAAATATGAGAATTTAAGTCAAATCGGTGAACAGGAATTTGACAGCTAGAGCAGAGCCCCTTTTACTAGGGTAATTATTATATATTTATTTATTTTAGGATGGTTATATGACACGTCCGGTAGCTATGACAAGACATTTTATTCCGCAGGCAGCTGTATAGGTATTTCTGGTATTATTGTGCTCCTTACATCTCTCATAAAACAGAAGAAAGAACCGCGCCAACATGATTGAAAAATATACGGAAAACAATCATGCAGTCAGTTAAAATGAGTAAAAAATTCTGAAAGACAAGAACCAGATGGATTCCGAAAAGTTGGAAACAACCGAGCCGAAATAATTGAAATTTTTCAGGGTACTTTATATGCAAATCAAGCCGCAACATATCCTTATTAATCGGTAAGGAGAACAGAGAGAGATAGAGCTGATAAAGTTTTCAGTATTTCTATTTTTTATTTATTTATAATATTATTTTTGAATCGTTTAAGCATTATGTTGCAATTATATGACAAAAGTTATGCAAATTCAGGAAAATTTATGTTTTAAACATTATGTAGCAATTATATGACAAATGTTATGCAAATCAGTAAAATTTTATTTTCATTAGATGTATCATGACCCTTTAAGTTTTGCGGTGTTTTAACTGTCGGTTTGAAACTTTTT
The DNA here is from genome assembly GCA_019925275.1 of Mytilus edulis. Lineage (NCBI taxonomy): Eukaryota > Metazoa > Mollusca > Bivalvia > Mytilida > Mytilidae > Mytilus > Mytilus edulis. The sequence continues at coordinate 35,709,597 of CM034356.1, read as the reverse complement.
ATGATCAAAATCCAGAGCTAAAATTCAAAATAATTTTTCTATATTTTTGATATTTTTTTGATAAATTTAATAATTTTTTCCAATTCCAGTTTCCGTTCATCTACAACTTAGTCATGGATTTCACGAAAATTGATTATAACTATTTTTAGAACAAAAAACAAGTATCCAGTGAAAGAAACACATCAAGATTCACAAATAAATTGAATCACAACAGAAACAATTGTTCTACTATAGTTCTATCGTTTCAAATGATATTGAATGATTAAATCGTGACCCTGTAAACTATCAAATATCAGGGAATCATTTTACACCATGCGTCAAGCCAAATTAATAGTTTGTGACAATAAGTTATAGCGTGGTAGTGTATTATGTGTATATGTCTAAATAAAGACAAACGTAGTATACCCCTGTTCGTAAGTCATAAATCGAGTGAGAGAAAAAATCTGGGGTTACAAACTAAAACCGAGGGAAACACATCAACTATAAGAAGAAAACAAATAAACAACAGAAACACTGAAGTGCAACAAAAAAACCAAACGACAATGTTACATACACAGAAACGAACTATAAGATAACAACTGCCATTTTCCTGACTTGTTATAGGACATTGAAGGGGAAATGGTGGGTTGAACCTGGTTTTATGGCTAGCCAAACCTCGCACTTTTACGGCAATGTTAAATATAACACTAAAAGGACAACATCATATGACAGGACTACAGTACAAATACAATACAATACTAAACTACTCATTATTCTGTTACTCACAGTCTTCGACACTTTCAGTCACTTCAGCATTTCTCGACAGGCCAACACTTAAACGCAAGATTGCAGACAGTTCACTCATTTACTCTAGATAACAACAGACCAAGTCCAAACCTAGGTCAAAACGCATGGTTAATAGTAATTCTATGCAATCCGTTTAACCATGCAAGGTCAACTTTACAATAAACTTGATTGTACACAACTAGGTATCATATTAAAAATAACACAATGAGTATAGCATTTCAGATAACAAGTACGCGAATGGGCAATCTCATGTATTGCTCTCAGAAACTAGACATGTTCGGGTCTTAAAAGGAAGGGAGTGTCAAATAAAGGCAACAGTAGTATACCGCTGTTCAAAAGTCATAAATCGTTTGAGAGAAAACAAATCCAGGTTACAAACTAACCTTGGGAAACACATCAACTAGAAGAGGAAAACAACGAAACAACAGAAACACGGAAGTGCAACAAAAAGCATTAGACAATGCAACATACATAGGAACTATTTACTTACATCTGCCATATTCCTGACTTGGAACAAGACATTTTAAGAATAAAAATGGTAGGTTGAAACTGGTTTGGGGTTAGCAGAATCTCGCGCTTTATGCCAATGTTAAATATATCACTAAAATGACATTACATGACATCACATGACATGACAGGAATACACCATTGAAGACGAAACAAGGTTAACCCATTAAGTTGACTACCTCGATCAACAAAATATAAATCTTATACATGTAAAACTGATGATAAATAAATTTCTTAAACCTTTAATGAGAATCAAACAGACATAGAAAAATCCAATTGCACATACTCGTTATCTTTTAATATCTGGTTCTTTGTTGTAGGAAGCCTTCGGAGGTCATCTCGATATTAATGAGATGAAATGAAATACAGATACATATTATCTGGTGCATGCATTGTAAATTGTTTATTTAAAACTTTTAACAGCTTAAACATATATATTTAAACATAAGTTATTATCAAATATAAGAATTTGAGTCAAATCGGTGCACATAAATTTGACAAAAATGTCCATGCCATTCAAGCATATTAAATATATTCGAACATTGTTGACTTCAATTGCTTATATCTATTTTATTTGAACGTTGGTGGATAGTTGTGTCATTGATAATCATGCCATAGCTCGGTACTTTATTATTTAACAACATAATTGAATTGAAATGTTATTTTAAAGACACACATTCTTTTAAAACGTTTAAATTTTTATTATATGATTTGACAGCATATATTGTATTACCATTTACATTGTTTATGTGACAATACATATTTCTTTTAAATTGCTAAGTCATGTGACTTTTTTTAGTTTTGTAGTCACCATATTGAACCGTCATTTTGATTCAATACTTTTTACGGAAATGCATCAACCATTGGAGTAAGTTCCTTATATTTTGGTGTGGTTTTTTTTATTCAAGCTAAAATATTACAAATTTCACATAGAAGTAAATCTTGATAACTCTTATACAGAATAACTTGTTTATTTATATTAAAAAAAACATATTTCACTGTTAATGGTATTACAAATCATTCATTATTCTAGGGATTATACAAAATCTCTGATTTAACACATTTTCGATAACATATACACCCCTAGCAACATATTACATTAAAAATGACGAAGAAATGACCCTTCAAATATACATTATTTGTGTTGTAACGTAATCAATAATTCACTACATTTTTTAACATAATTTACTTTGGTCACTACCCCTGATCCAGAGAGTCTTAATGACATAGGATTCTATATCATCATTGACAATTTTGGCTTAATGATACTTTGAATTCTAGGCTTGCGGACTTGGATTTGCTCAAGCTTTCAGGTCTAGTTGAAATTCAAGTCAGAATCAGTGTCTTACGTATCTCATACCAATAAATTGAATGTACTATTAATTTGATATTCATGGCAAATGATTAAGAGGAATACATAACAAACATCTTTCTTGAACTGTTTATTGTTATATAAAACATTGACATAACAGTGCGAGGTTTTTCTAGCCACAAAACCAGGTTCAACCTTTTTCCTTAATATTTTCTGTACCAAGTCAGGAAAATGGCAGTTGTTATCTTATAGTATGTTTCGGTGTGTGTTGCATTGTCGTTTGTTTTTTGTACACTTCCGTGTTTCTGTTGTTTTCCTCTTATTGTTATGTGTTTCGATCAATTTTAGTTTGTAGTTTAAACATATTTTATTGTTCAAAATGACAAAAGGATCAGACACAAGTTTTACAACTTAGTAACGTCTTCTCCAAAACAAAAACAAAATATACACAATAATTAATGAACACATCAAATATTTCATACTAACAAATAGTTTAAGAATAAAGACATGAAAACAAAAGGAAACTTTTTGAAGCGAATCAATGGATTTTAATCGAGTGCATCTTTTTACTGTATAAATACGACACAAACACACCGAATGGTTAGTGGAATTACCTATGCGCAAATTTTGTTCTTGTGGACATAACTTAAATAAGTGTGTGTGTTTTTCTCATGATAAAGCATGGGATCTTAACATATAATCCAAGTTTACGAAAAGGATGTATGCTGCACAATGGTAAGTATAGATTTGAAACTTATTCTTATATTCTTTCGTTAAAATCCATTGAATCGTTATTGATAACAAAACATAACAGTAAATATTCACCAAGATCATTCGATTATTGTCATTACATGTATATAGAAATATCTTTAATCACATGTGTTGTAAACAGAATTATGGTTGTCAATGCAGAGAAAAACGTTTGGTATTTTTTATATACCTTTGAACAGATAAACAAATATTATCATTTTTTTCAGTACTTAAAGCATGATCACCAAATAATAATAAATCTATAGTAATATTTACATTTAAGACATTAATTTCGTTTAACATCAGATTTCTCTGAGCTGAAAAATTAATACAATATAATAGATAGTGTTCAACATTTTCATTCATAAAACCACATGCACAATATGCATTTTGTATCAAATTTGCTTTGAACAAGTCAGCACGCAGTGCGCTACATCTGTTACGCAGCCTTGTGTGTAAAACAGAATACAAACGATCTCCTAAAGAACCAAATCTCGGAGATTTATTATTTCTATAGTATAGTTTGTGCAAGTTTAATTTAAAAAAGGAAAATGTAGGAATATGTCTTATACTTAAGTCTAAAGAGTTCCACAGTGCAATAGATGACGGAAAATAAGACTGTTGATAAGCTGATAAACGATTTACGGGAATAGTAATATTTTGACTGTTACGCAAATTATAATTACAAATATCTGATACAAAATCCGGAACCAAATCGTGTAAATAATCTGGCGCTTGGTTATTTATAATCTTATAAAACATAGATAATTTTTTAACCTCCCGTCTGACGCTTAATTTTTCCCATCCCGTCTCCAAATAGATACTGTTCCGGCTAGCGTAACTTGTTAATCCCGTAACTATTCGAGCAGCCTCGATTTGGATATTTTCCAACCGATCAGAATTTGTTTGTCCACAGTTATCCCATACTTCTGACGAATACTCCAAAATTGGCCGAATAAAAGTCATATAAATTTTTTCCAAATATTCCCTCTTAAGTCTAAATTTTAGTTTTCGTAAAACATTAAGCTGCTTCGAAGTTTTTTCTATCAGCTTATCAACATGCTTACTCCATTTACAATCACTACTAAATATGACACCAAGATGTTTATGCGTATGAACTGGCTCTAATGTAGTGCCATCAAAATCAAAAGACAAATTACTTTGTATAGTTTTCATACTGAATATCATAATATCTGTTTTATTTGGGTTAAACTTCACTAGCCATCTGTTTGACCACGCATTTAAATAAACAAGATCTGTGCTGATTAAATTTCTTAAGATCGATTCATTAGGAGCAGTATGACCTATTGAAGTGTCATCTGCAAAAAGCCTCCCAAATCCAGAAAAACCATCAGCTATATCATTAATATATATCAAAAACAATAACGGTCCTAATACCGAACCCTGAGGCACACCGGCGTTTAATTTTCCAAATTTTGAAAGTGAATCTTTTAAGACAACTTTCTGAGATCGGCTACATAAGTAGCTTTTTAACCAACACAGCAAGTCTCCCTTTATACCATATTTTTCAAGTTTGTATAGAAAAGCCTTAATCCAAACCGTATCAAAAGCTTTACTTATATCTGCAAATGTAATGCTAGTAACTAGCTTATCATTTAGCGCCAATAAAATTTTGTTGTAAAGTTCAATTAATTGGTGCGTAGTGGAATATCCTGGAATAAATCCAGATTGATACTTATACAACAGTTTATTTTCATGTAAATGGTTAAAAATATTTTTGAAAACAATTTTTTCTAATAATTTACTCACACATGACAATAAGGAGACAGGCCTGTAGTTAGAAGGTAGTGATTTGTCACCACTTTTGAATAAGGGAATAACATATGCAATTTTCCATTGATCGGGAAATACTCTCTCATGAAGTGATTTATTAAAAAGTAAACATAATGGTTTTGAAATTTCATTTCTAACAGCAAGTAACATTCTGTTGCTAACAATATCTGGTCCTACCGCTTTATTTGGATCAAGCGTGGAAATAATATCAAGTACATCTTGTTCACTAACAATTATCTGCGAAAGAAAATCATGACAGCGATCATCAAATTCCGGTAAATTTTTATTAGCATCATTTATATTAGAAATAGAACAAAAATATTTATTTAAAATCTCAGACTTTTCTGTTCCTTCATACGCAAGGTTAAAGTTATGATCCGGGTCTCTTAGCGGAGGAATATCATGAGTTGGTCTGTCGCTTTTAATTAGCATATTGATGGTCTTCCAATACTGTTTACAGTTTGCAACTTTAAGTTCATCCAAATTCTTGTTAATAGTCGCGTAAAAATGCTTTTTAGCTTGCTTTTTTAAATTATTAACTTTGTTCCTTTGTTGCTTATATTTATGTTCAGCAGATGTACTATGTGAACGCATAAAATTTTTTCGAAATCTGTCCCGTTTTCTCGTTTCCCGTCTCAAATTTGAATCAAACCAAACTTTATCATCACATCTTATAGTTACTTCCCTTGTAGGTATACACGCAGATGCTATATTAATAAAAGTGTTAGTGAAATTTGTAGCAGCAACATGAACATCACTTGCATCAGAAATCAAAATGTCCCAATTAGTATTAAGTACTTTTTGTTTCATCAAGTCATAATCCCCTCTTTTATAATCCCATATAGATCTAATATATGTTCGACTTTTACTATTTTAGTTTGTAGCCCGAATTTGTTTTTATCTCAATCGATTTTTGACATTTGAACAGCGGTATACTACTGTTGCCTTTATTTATTGACCATTTCTAAAATCATATAATTCCTATTAGGTTTCTTAAATAAAGAATAATTATAATACACCTACTCACCTTTTAACTCTTATAATTTGTTGTTCAATCGCATATTTCTTTTCAAATATTGAAATTTTGTAAACCCCATCAAATTGCAGAAACCCTATATAGCAAGGAGATCGATTGATTGATTTTTGTTTGCTTATCGTCCAGTGGCAAATATTTCATATACTGAATAGGAATAAAAACTTGCCTTTCAACAGGCCACATACGAACTTCTCAAAAAGTTTTTGCTAGGGTTCTTAATTTGCAAAAAACCTTGCACTCTTTCTACATCAAGCATCGGATTTAACATCCCCATTCTGATCAGACGTGTCTGCGAACTTACACATCACGCACAGCAGAACAGGACATTTTGAAAAAATGGTGGATTGAACCCTGTTCTGTGACTAGCCACCCCTCCCGCTCTTAAACGTAACTGCAATAAGAATGCATTTACTGTATTAAGTATAGATAACAAGTAAAGAAGAAAAAATAAACCAATACATCCATTTCATCCATTTCATACCCGAAATATGTTTCATTCATAAACCCATGATTTTCTGTTTATACAAATAGATTTGAAATGACAGAAGAATGCAGCAATAAACCTGGTCCGGTATCAAATTCAATACGGCATGGTAAGGTCGAATCACCGGACGGCCAATGGGGTTGGATGGTTGTATTTTCGGCTTTTATTATCAACGTGATTACTGACGGTTGGTCTTCTACGTTTTGGGTATTGTATGCAACTCTATTGGATTATTTTGAAGAATCGAGTTTAACTCCATGGATCAGATATACAATGTTTGCCGTTCCTTTCTTATGTGGACCAATTGCAAGCGTTGTAACAAACCGAGTTGGTTTTAGAAAAGCGACTATAATTGGTGGACTGATTACTGCATTAGGCTTCATATCAAGTACGTTTGTCCAATCCGTAGATGCTATGGCGGTGACATATGGTTTTATAGCCGGTCTGGGTATTTCGATGACTTATTTGAACTCGATTGTTGTGGTTGCGATGTATTTTGAAAAGAAAAGGACCCTAGCTACAGGAATTTCACGTTGTGGCGCCGGCATTGGAAAGATAATTTTGGTTCCTTTATATAAATATCTCATTATTTCATATAATTGGCGTGGTGCTGTCCTGATTATAGGTGCGATTTCTATGAATATTGTAGTATGTGGTGCCGTCTTCAAACCTCTTGAAGTTGCAGACGAATATTTAGAAGTTCAAGATTCAGACTGTGATGATAAAATATTTACTGAACAAGATCAAGGGGATCATGCTAATGAGTTAACTCCTATTCAAAGGGATTTCTTAGTTTCAAAATCTCTTAAATCGAAAGACAAACCAGTTAGCTCTAATGATATGCGTGAAACTACGCAGACTCCATACAAACGAATAAACAAACCCTTGATTGACATTTCAATTTTCACAAATGCACGGTTTGTTTTGTTTGCACTCTCCAGCATAAGTCTTTACTTTTGGTATTACATACCTTACGTATTTAATGTAATCCGGGCTAGAATTCTTGACTTTACATATAAGGAAAGAGTGTTTATGCTTACCGTAATCGGAATCTCGCATACCTTGGGAAAATTGCCTTATGGTTTCCTTGGTGATAGAAAGCAGATAAATCGACGATATCTATATAGCGGAAGTTTGTTATTGACAGGTGCAGTTTTAGCTGTAGTTCCGTTATTTAACACTTTTCTTCCATGCACAATACTTGCTGGACTGTTTGGACTCTTTTCAGCTTCTGCCGAAGTACTCACTTCCGTAATAATTGCAGATATTCTTGGAATAGATAAACTTACTGATGCCTATGGAGTTGTGATGTTTCTTCAAGGTGTGTCTTTTTTAGTCGGGCCACCAGTAGTGGGTAAGCTTTAAAAATTTTGCTATAGGAGTAATTTATTTTATTTCACTATTGTCTATATAACGCCGGTCATGTTATGTCTTACCGTGCTTATATATAACATTGCTAAGAAAAACCGCACTTATTTTTTTTTGTCCAAACCGTCCCATTCTACAGTGTCTATTAAAATATCTCATATTTTATTTATAACTATGTAAAACATTTACCCAAACTATGAAAAGTCTAAAAAAAAAAATAAAGGTATTAGATAAAACTAGAAATCAACATCAAGTTTAGAAAACCGGCATTACTTAATTTCATGATTTTAGTGTAATTATTTTTTAATTTGATATTACTATCATTTTTTTCTTCTTAGTTGATTTTTTCATATTCAACCTATTTATTATGATTTAAAGACATATTGTGCATTATAACTTACCTTAAGAAATACATTGCAAACACTTGATAGTATGATTAAACCTTTTCATGATATGTAAACATGAAAACTTAGGAACTTAGTGCATGGACGAATGCAACTAACGTTAATTTATTCCATGCTTGCATTGACTAAGTGTGCTAAATAATTGAATAATTTCCAATGGCTATGTAAAGTTAGTTTACTCATACATGCATGGACTAAGTCTGTTGTGTTTGTCCATGCAAGCATGGACTAAGTTAACGTTAGCTGCCTTCGTCCCTGCATGCATTGACTAAGTCTGTTGTGTTAGTCCAGGCAAGCATGGACTAAGTTAACGTTAGTTGACTTCGTCCATGCATGCATTGACTAAGTATGTTGTGTTAGTCCAGGCAAGCATGGACGAAGTTAACGTTAGTTGACTTCGTCCATGCATACATTGACTAAGTCTGTTGTGTTAGTCCTGACAAGCATGGACTAAGTTAACGTTAGTTGACTTCGTCTATGCATGCATTGACTAAGTATTTTGTGTTAGTCCATGCAAGCATGGACTTAGTTAGCGTTCGTCGCCTTCGTCCATGCATGCATTGACTAAGTCTGCTGTGTTCGTCAATGCAAGCATGGACTAAATTAACTGAAGTTGAAATCATCCCTTCGTAAATTTTACGGACGACATCACGAGTTGGTTGACCGTTATGGAATAACCGTATCACAAATGATATCGGATATGTTCCTTACGTCGTAACTACAATCCCCTTCCCATTCCTGAATGTGACCTACCGAATTAGACTATTTACCGGATTTGTTATCACATAAGCAACACGACGGGTGCCGCATGTGGAGCAGGATCTGCTTACCCTTCCGGAGCACCTAAGATCACCCCTAGTTTTGTGGTGGAGTTCGTATTGTTTATTCTTTAGTTTTCTATGTTGTGTCGTGTGTGCTGTTGTTTGTTTGTCTTTTTCATTTTTAGCCATGGCGTTGTCAGTTTGTTTTAGATTTATGAGTTTGACTGTCCCTTTGGTATCTTTCGTCCCTCTTTTAGTTGCTTCGTCCATGCATGCATGGAGTAAGCTTAGTTCCCAAGTTTCCATGTTTACATAACATTAGGCGGTAAGAAGGAAAGGAGGTTTTCTAAACTTGATGTTGATTTCCAGTTTTATTTTTAAAATACCTTGTTTAAAGTAAACAATTTACAGAGCATAGGATCGATGATATGTGTTTCGTTTCGTGTGTATTTTAATTCAGACTCCATCTAATCAACTATCGAGTTGACCTCAGATGACCATATAAGCGATGTATCCATATACAGATATAAATAGATTAAGCCAACTCATGCAATTGGATTTTTATAGGTCTGTTTAATTATAGATTAAAATTAGGGATGTCAACTCGGTGAATATTTAATAATCGATTACTCGTTGGATTTACCGAGCGATACTCTAGTACTCGCTCGGTAAAACATTTACAAATTGGAGACAAAAAATTATACCTGTTAATGTACATGTATTATGGGTCGTTGTCTTATAATTGTAACACCCTCAACATCATCACCTAGGACGAGATAATTGTCTAAGGAATTTTCTACCATAAGTAATAGCTCATTTACGACATGTACTAATTATGTTAACTGGTAATAATCTAATCAAGTAATTGATTAATATCTAAACAAAATATTACTCAAACAACAGTTTTTGGGAATCGTAGAAAAACACATTTCATGATCAACAAAGGGGAGATGATTAAAACTTACAAATACCATAAAATGACATTAGTCTTTGTTTGATAGTCGAAACAGGGTGCAATGAATTTGTTCTTATTTAGAAATATTATCTTGTCAATTTTTCTTGGATGTAGCGATTTACCAAATTTGTTTAGTACACAAAATGTAACAAACAGTTCTGCTGATGAAATATATGTTCTGCATGCAGAGATGGGAGCGTGAATATTAGCTGAAACGTATATTCTACATGTACATCTGGTTGGGAAAATTTAAAATGACAGTTAAACGCAAACATTCGAAACGTATTTTATTTTTTGTTTATTTTGATAAAAGTAAGAATAATTCCCGGGCGGGGGAATATCAAAATCTTTGTTTTCTAGTAATTTTAAGAAATCAACAACATACTAACAAGTAACCAATTAGTCGAGTATCATTTGGGTAATCGATAATCGGTACTACCGAGCGATACTCTTGTACTCGAGTACTCGTTGACATCCCTAATTAAAATATATGTTTCTCATCGTTTTTACCTGAATAAAAATGTTTTTGTGGATCTAATCAGTCATCAAATGATTTACCTTTGTGTCACTCTCAATGCTGACATTCTTTTTCTTTAAACAACCAGTACACGTACAATGCATGCGATGTTCATCTCTAGTTAAGGGGTTAAATTAAAGTTCACATGAATACGGATTTAATGAGGTATGATTAATCACTTGCAACTTGAAGTGAATAATTCATTATCAATGTTATTTAGCTTAATTTGACAAATTTGAACCATTTTGGCTGCTAAAAGCGAATTATTATTTCACTATTTCACTAAAATTATTGTTTGAACAAAAACAAATCATACTTTAGATTTTTTTTATATATCTCGTAGCTAGTGCCCCTTTAATAGTAATTTTTGAAGTCATAATGTGTTTTGCATATATACATTTATGTATTATATTTGTTACTTCAGGATGGTTATATGACACGACTGCTGGTAGTTATGACACGACTGGAAGCTATGACAAAACGTTTTATTCCGCAGGCATCTGTATCGTTATTTCTGGTATTATTGTGTTCCTCACATCTTTCATAAAACAGAAGAAAAAACCACGCCAAACTGATTAAAATATATACGGAATACTGAAAATAAGCATGCAATCAGTAACCATCGAGCCAAAATAATTAAACAATTCGATAGTACTATATAAGCAACTAAGCTGCAGCTTATTTTCATGCACAAATCCTTATTAATGTAAGGGCAGAGAGAGCGCTTACAAGTGTATTTGGTATTTCTATTTGTTATTTAATGAAGTATTTCTTTAATCTTATAAACATTATGTTGCAATTATATGACAAAGTTATGCAAATTTAGATAAATCTATGTTTTGTTTTGTTTAAAACACTTTTGAAGACAATTGCAATTGTATGAAAGTTATGCAAAATAAGAAAAAAACACTGTTGCGGTTATAATGTTATGTACATTCAGTAAAATATTTTTTTCAGATGTAACGAGTCTAAATCCATTTAGTTTCACTGGTCTATTAAAGTCTGGCTTATATCCTAAAATAGAAACTAAGACCCTGCATGATCATGAAATACATGTAATATCATCTTGACAGGTTCGTGATTTCATCCCGAAATATTTATTTTTTTAAAAAGTAATACAAACCTTAAAAGAAAAACTAACGGAATATATACAATACACAACAAAGAAAACGTACAAACGACGGAACAACTGGAACCACACCAAAACTCTGGGGTGATCCCTTTCTCTCCGGTAGTTTATGTAGATCCTGCTCCAAATGTGGCCCCCGTCGTGTTGCTCATCTACATACATATCTGGAGATAAGTCTAATTCTGTAAATCACATTCAAGTAAAGGAGGACAGGATTGAGGTTACGACAAATAGAACATAGACGCCGTCATTTGTGAAACAGAAACATTCCAGATCGTTTAACCAACTCATGATAGCATCTGTAAAGTTGAAGTCTATCGAAACACTGCGTTTTTACTCTTGCTACATGGCAAATATAAATATGTTGATAACTTGGCATTCGGTATTATTTTGTAGTTATACACGATTATGCGTGACGGTATCGCATTGTACGACACTTTAAATCAGTATGACTAGAAGAAAGTGAAGAAATAAATATCATGAGTAACAAAATGTAAAAACTCAGTATGAGTAGAACAATGTGTATAAATCAGAATGAGTGGAAGATTGTGAAGAAATCAGTATGAGTGGAAGAAGAATGTGAATAAATCAGTATGAGTGGAAGAATGTGAAGAAATCAGTATGAGTGGAAGAATGTGAAGAAATCATTATGAGTGGAACAATGTGAATAAATCAGAATGAGTGGAAGATTGTGAAGAAATCAGTATGAGTGGAACAATGTGAATAAATCAGTATGAGTGGAAGATTGTGAAGAAATCAGTATGAGTGGAAGATTGTGAAGAAATCAGTATGAGTGGAAGAATGTGAATAAATCAGTATGAGTGGAAGATTGTGAAAAAATCAGTGTGAGTGGAAGAATGTGAATAAATCAGTATGAGTGGAAGAATGTGAAGAAATCAGTTTGAGTGGAAGAATGTGAAGAAATCATTATGAGTGGAACAATGTGAATAAATCAGAATGAGTGGAAGATTGTGAAGAAATCAGTATGAGTGGAACAATGTGAATAAATCAGTATGAGTGGAAGATTGTGAAGAAATCAGTATGAGTGGAAGATTGTGAAGAAATCAACTATGAGTGGAAGAATGTGAATAAATCAGTATGAGTGGAAGATTGTGAAAAAATCAGTGTGAGTGGAAGATTGTGAAGAAATCAGTATGAGTGGAAGAATGTGAGGAAATCATTATGTGTAGCAAAATATGAGAAAACCAAGGATAATAAATCCAAAACAAATTTACCAACATACTGAATTGTCGTGGGCTAACTCAAGTTTTTAATAAAAACAGAAAGATTCACAAAAATACCGAACTCCAAGTTTAATTCAAAAGAAAAAATTTCATAAGAAATGACAACATTTGGTGAGTGACCCAAACAGACATAATTTATTAGTATGGAATTCAGCACATAAGCTATGACAGTAAACAGCATAGATATACAACCCAGTAAAAATTTCAACCAAACATACAAATAAATGTAACCAAGACGCCAACAAAAAATGTGTTTGACATACAGTACAGTACTAAAAGTAGATAAACATCTATTGTCGTACTAGTCTACACCTTCCCGATAAAGTACTAAATAAGTCAAATATAAATACTAGGGTAAAACGAATGTTAACAACACTAAAAATCTTTCGATTCCTAAATGCGCCTCTGGACCTACGCGCACTCGGTACTCCCAAAGCCCAAAACCTGATAGCTAGATGCACAAATATCGTGTAACAAGAGGACCAAACACATCAGACTTAATTCTTGCAAATCATCTTGATATTTTAAGAGCAGAATAGAGATAAAAGATACCAAATGAACATTCAAACTCACAAGCCATGGCTAAAAAAGAAAAATACACTAAAGAAAATAAGAGACTTATCAGCACGAACCCTACATACAATTGGGAGAGGGGGGTCTCGTCGAGCTGATCATGGAAGTTTAAACCCGATAAGTATAATGTGGTCGGTCACTGTCTGTGAGGAAGAGTTGGATTGTAGTTTCAACACTTTTAACAAGTCAGTTGTCATCTCATATGTGATACAGATATTCAATAACGGGCAGCCAACTCGTGATGGCGTCTGTAAAAATTACGAAGGAATGATCACAACATCACCACTTGGAACTCTTGGTTTAATAGCACAACAATGTTAATACTGAATTGAACATCTAGAATACCAGTTATCACATACTTCACTTTATGTTTATAAACCTCAATAGCATAGTATGAGACAATCTTCTAAATTTCAATCGACAGCCAAAAATGCTGTATAAAATAATTGCCTCTGTAAATGACCTGTTGACCCTATTTGGAATCCCATTATTTGAAATAGTTATCCGAAGGCTGAAAGAGATGGATATCTGTGAATTACAACAGCCATAAGCAAATCAAGAGATCGAATAAAGCACACCGAGGAACAAATCTCAAGACAACAAAATTGTTACTACAATAAAAAAAAATATGAAGGGCTAATACCACTAGACAGGATCTCAAGTTATATGCAACACAACGAAATGGAAAGAATCGCACTACTCATGAAACACTAGTGAACACCTTTTAACTCTACTCAATAGTCTTAAGTTTATAGATAGTCATGAATTTTTTCACAGGCTTCTGACTACCAAAATAAATAAATCATCACAGGTTTTGAATTAATTCTTCGCTGTGAAATATAGAGTCTACCACTGCATCGAGTGTGATACGATATTTATCCACTCGAGCGTTTTAAATATTTAAAATTTAACTGTCGAGAGTGGACAAATATCGTATTACACGAGATTTGGTGGTAGAATCTGTTTCTCCAATGATTTTCAAACAATACGCAGGCAAACGTATTCCTTCTTTGCGACTGATTTTCAAAAAGATGTGTTCTTTCTATGTGACGTCATCAGGAATTGTCGCCTTTTTTCATGCCGTCACAATAGGAAATTCAGAGGAAAACAAGACAATTCGACCGGATTTTAACCAATGAAGAACTGAGATCAAACGAACCACTCGTTGATTAATCTTTTTTATACAATGAGTGCAGAAAGGGAGAAATTGACGAAGAATTAGAGAAATATGTATAACAGCCAATTGTTTTCTAACAAGAAATTCTAACACATTTTGACACCTTTACTAGTTGGTTCTAAGTTCCCGAGGTTATCTCCAGCCCAGTAGTCAGTACGTCAGGGCTGACATGACTAAACATATCATTTTTTAACCAGTTTGAATTAAAGAATAATAATTTTATGTATGATCTATAACATCTCCCTAATGCACTGCTCTGATTCCTTGTTTGGATTTCACTATAATTTAGGTCATTTATTGTTTGATCAGCTTGATATTGGATATGTTCCTTGTGTCGTAATTACAATCCACTTCCCTTTTCACCACAAATGATACCTGCCGACTATTCATCGGGTTTGTAATAACATGAGCAACACGATAGATGTCACATGTGGAGCACCTGATATCATCCCCAGTTGTTGGTGGGGTTCGTGTTGCTTAGTCTTTAGTTTTCTATGCCGTGTCTTGTGTACATTAATTTGTCCGTTTGTCTTTTTATTTTTTAGCCATGGCGTTGTCAGTTTATTTTCGATCTAGGAGTTTGACTTTCCCTGTGGTATCCTTTCACGTTTTCGTACGTTGTTTTTTTAAATTTTCAAATAGTTTAGTCACGAGCATCACTGAAGACATGCATTGTCGAAATGCCCATTGGTGCAGTAAAAATTGGTACCGTTTAATGTACATGTTAAATTCATTATTAGATGGTGGTCTATTGCTATATTGGGACATAATGCCAGATTGTTATACTGGAAGTTTGTTATTTGCATTATCTAAACTTGTTTTGCTTGGACAGTTTAGACAGACCATTTGTTGTGGTTTTTATTAATCTATAATAACATTAGATGGATGTTTCATTATAATACGTTATTCTGATTAGTTACACTGCAATCTCGCGTTATTCCTTAATCAACTTCATTACACAATAAAACTTATCATTCATGATGACACGAGGTAAATCAAATAAAAACTTGATAAAATCGTGTATTCATGATCCTCGCTAAAAAAAGTTTTCGTTATTAACCCGCGTCTTACTTGAAGAGTTTTGTGTGTTTGAATGCCAACCAACCAACCAACCAACCAATCAACCAATCAATCAATCAATCAATCAGTGCATGCATGTTTCCGTCTCATGTGTGTTTAATATAGGGTCCAAGATCTTCTTTGTTTCTTTTTCGCTGTTTCAATTGACCCTATCCAACGTGTTTAATCAACCAACCAACCAACCCACCAACCAATCAATCAATTATAAGTATCGAATGCTTCTTTTAGTAACTTCATTGGGTTGTAAAAGCGTTTACCGTGCGCCCGCGTTTCATACAAAATATACTTCGGTCAACGCTTTAACACCTCAATGAAGTTACAAAAAGAAGCATTCAATTCTTGATTCAGACGTTACTGAGTGCAAATGTTTTGCAGTGTATTGTATTGTTGTTGATTTCAATCGGGAAAGAGAAAAGAGGAGAGTCAGTGATTCAAGGGACTTTATTTTCAGTCACATAATAACAAGAACAATATAGTACAACAAAATAGGTAATAAAAAGTATATATCTTCAATTATAAATATGCAAAATTAAATACAAGCTTAAAATCTTGATTCCAGGTAAAAG
The DNA here is from genome assembly GCA_019925275.1 of Mytilus edulis. NCBI lineage: Eukaryota > Metazoa > Mollusca > Bivalvia > Mytilida > Mytilidae > Mytilus > Mytilus edulis. The sequence continues at coordinate 35,693,154 of CM034356.1, read as the reverse complement.
ACAATATGTTGTTAGTAGAATTAACACATGTGTACTGTACAAAATTAATTATCTCTCCTTACAAGATAAATGTTTAACTTCCCTTTTTCAGTTTCTGGATATCATATATCATAAACATTGGGAAAAAATGTGAAATGAGGTAAACATCAAATCTAAAAATAATACATATCATACGTATACACAACAGATCAAATGGTGCTTCAAGTCTTCGATTAACTGGGACCAAACTTTGCTTTCCACTTAAAAAAATATTTATATTTCCCTCATATTCAATTAGGGTATTCAATACTTTTTTTAATAGCTTTCTTCAAACTCTTTGTAGGCAGATATTTTAGACCACTCTTTATGATTGCAAAGATACAAAAACAACCGTTTGTCAGAATCTCCATGTTTGCATTATTTTGAATATTCAAATTTCGTAGTGACTAAGGAAGGTATCCCATGTTATTGTAACTGGCAACAAATTAATATTTTGAACTTGAAAATTCAATATTAAAAGCTTTTGAATTTGCTATTTTGATCATAAACTTTATTGTCAGGAATTTGTTAGTCTCTTTTACAGAACATTACTATTTTTGATTAATTTTTCGTACAAAAAACAAATTCGGGATAACAAACTAAAACCGAGGGAAACGCATTAAATGGTGTTACTAAAAGCTCTTCAGAGCTTATGTTTGTAGTTGTATTACTTATTCTGACATTTAATAAAGCTTTATGTCATTTTGTCGTCGTGTCATCATTATGTTGATTGTAGTCATTCTTTCTCATAACTGTGTTGAGGCACTTAATATACTGAGGGTCCTACTCTGTAAATATTTAGGAATCACCAAATTTTCTTTAAAAAAATTCTATCGTACATTTTTTTAATATAAAAATGCTGAAAAATGATAGGATGACTGAGTATAAATTTGTGGCAATGGCATTTCATGTGACCTTCAAAGTCAATCGGATATCTTCAAAACTAATCTTAAATGTAAGTAAACTGCCAAAATATATTTCTTTTCATAATGATGGTAGCTACCTTTAACAAATTAAAGAGATCTATACAATTGTATTATGTGACACGCGTGTTATTGTCTTATGATTTTGTTATTAGCCACCTTGAACAATTAAACTTTCTCATGAGCTTACAAATGTGAGACCTTATTTAGTTAACATAAACAGATAATTCATTAATTCACAGGACATTCAGCAACCAACAATCAATCAAGCAATCATTAAAGATATCATTAAAACAGCCATATGTCAAGCCTCCAAGATGTCTGAAAGAGTTAAACGGTTTAAAACACATTTAAAGAAACTTTTAACACAGACATATGTTTAGACTGTGTTACATAGTAACACACTTTCACATTTGCTGATGCCTGCATGAAACTGTAATCCTAGGATCTGCTGCCGTCCCTTTCATTATTGTGGCTACCAACATATATTTGTGAAATATAAGAGGCTTACAAATTTAAATCAAATGTGATTTAGGTATCAAGTAGGAATACATTATCACAAATCAAGATCAAATGTACCCCATATATTTAATATGTGCTACTCTAACTTGTAATAGATTTTGACTGGATACAAATACTTTTATATAATTATATGTTTAAAATAAATGCACCAATTCCTTCCAAACAACATGTTTTATCACATAATAAATTGACATTGAAGAAAACAATTAAATTGCCATGGAAACATATAAATGTATGTAGGAATCTTATAAATAAAGATTGAATGACTTTAGACAAGGTAATATACTTAAAATAATAAGGTAAATAAAGATTTATATACATTTTCTGATTACTGCAGAATAAATACTAAAATAATATAAAACAATAACAGGTAAATAATATGTACAATAATTGAGACCATAAGAAACTAACAAATGAGACCTTCTATAAGTAACAATGGGATAACATCACAGACATCAACTTTCAACATACCTATCTTATTCTGTATATGGTATTCCCTGTCTACTATTTGTTTGTAAACTAACAAAGGGAAGAAAATGAAAATCACATTTGAATGTTTTGTGTTATAGTGAACAACAGAAAAATTTAATCTTCTTATATGTATTTCCTTCCAATTATGGAACACCGCTTTAACAGATATTATCCAAGTGGGCATTTAATTTAACCTTAAATAGTACAACAAATGTACACACTAAAAGAGTAATTTGAAAGTTTTGTGTTATGGCGAACAAAGGAAAAATCATATTTGAAAGTTTTGAGTTATAGTGAGCAATTCTTTTAAAACCAATATCGGCTTCTCAAAAATAAAAATTTGAACGTCATTAGACTTCCATTGCTAGCTGATGAACAGAATAACTTAATAATGCTGTATTACTCAGTTATCTCCCTTGCTAGTTACAAACATTAGTATAAGTATAATATCAATACTATAAATGCAACATTACTGCCTCTCTCAAGTAAAATTTGTCCGTGGGTACATTGATTACATACTGGACAAAGATCAATTCCTTCCAAATAAGTTTTTTTCTATGATATGAAAGAAAATTAAAAACAAAGAGGGCTTGTTATACATGTTTTATGCATATAGAAAATTTAGGAGGTTTAATCATGTTTTGCATACAGAAATAGTTTTAAGAAAACAAACGGAAAATTTAGGTTTTAATCAGAAGTCAGTAAAATGGACCTGTAGAATACTTTCCACCATTTTCTACATAAGAAAATACCTATACCAATTCAATAATATGACAGTTGTTATCCATTCCTTTGATGTGTTTGAGCTTTTGCTTTTGCCACTTTCTGTTTTGAACTTTTCTCAGAGTTCGGCATGTTTGTGATTTTACTTTTCATTGGGTAATTCTATGTTTTATAAACATATCTTTAAACATTACTGTTAAAAGTCCCATAACTCTGGAATCTCAGACCAGAAATAATTTCAATATCAATTGAGCTTAAATAAATCAATTACAAAAAGTAAATCAGTGCAAGTAGTAAGTGCTTGATTTGTGAAAAATTGTCTTGATTATGACAGTGATAGTATGGTTGCCCTGGAAAGACAAATAAAGAAAATAAGGGAGCTTTCATCCATCAATCCAAAGGGTTTGTTTTTTGAAATTTTTAATGAATTTGTTAAATGAAAAATTTTAGTTATGGTACCAAGTATTGACAAAACATTAATACTTTAAAAGAAACCATTAAAACAGCCAAATTTTCAACTGTTTAAACATAGTAAAAAATTTTTTAACATTTGCTAATGCCTATGGGAAAACTCAAATTTCCTAGGACCTGCCTTCTACCCCTTTTAACATTGCAACACAAACTTTAAAAAATTAAAAAAAAAATTTAAAAAATTTAAAAAATTTAAAAAAATTTAAAAAATTTTTTAATTAAAAAAGATTGCCATCTTGCTCATTTTGCTGCCTTTTTGGATTTCAAAAAAACACAATTTTTCTTTAAAAAAAATTATTCCGGATTTTTCCCCACAGCTAAGACTGTTTAAAAGGCCCCATTTAGAAATTATTATGATTCAAAAAAATTAAAAAAAAACCCAATTTTTTAAAAGCTTTAAAAAAATCAAAGTTTTTCAAAGTGGGGGCTTTTTTTCCCCTGTGTAGCTTTTAAAATATACCCAATTAAAACATTTATGAAATCTAAAGACTGCAAACTATTTCCCGAAATGATTTTTTGGGGCATTCAATTGACTATTTCAGAGTCTTAAGAATTATGGGGAATTTAATTGTTCAAATCCCCAAAAAAAAAAAATTATGCCCTTGGGGAATTTCCATTGTTTATTAAATTTTTAACCAACACAATGTTTTGGTGAAAAACTTTTTAGAATATCACCCAGTAAGCCTTTGATTCTAGGCAGCTGATTAAAAGAGTAAAACAGCTCAGACAAATTTAAAAGAAAAAAACCCAAAAACAAGAGCAAATAAAGTATACTTGTATATGTATACTTATTAATTTGTACAACCATCACAATCTTTAAAATTTTCTCTTATTTCAAAAAAATATCCAAAAGCCGTACAGGATTTTTTTAAGTGGGTTTTAATGTACCGTC